>JAOSBK010000003.1:26459901-26474997 GCA_027568895.1 Erythroxylum shatona
CTCAAAATCATAATGTAGGGAGAGATGAGACAAAATTTACCTGAACCTTCCTTTGATGATATCTTAAAATCCTTTGAGATTTTCTCAAATATAATAATATATTTGAGTTCCTTGACCCCAAATTAGCTTAGAACACCTTGATTGAGTTTGAAGAATCAAAAACTTAGTGAAAAATATGTAATGGGTTGAAAGTGGCTATCTCCGAACTCGCCCGCTCCAAGTTGGGAGTTGACTAACGCCTTCCTAACGAAGGCTGGGTTGGCTTGAGTCCTAAAGTGGAGGGTACTACACGAGGCTGGCTTAACAGAGCTAGTACTAGGGCCGGTTGGACCAGCAAGTGGCTAGGTCTCCCTTACAGATGCGTTCTCCTGAGCGAGTGTATGGGAGAAGCAAAACCATGAGGGCTTAGCTGGACCAAGGCCCAAAGCGGACAATATCTGTAAGCGGGTAATCTAGGATGTTTCATGGTCAACCACATTATCACTAGATAATAGCAAAGGAGCTTTACTATGTTCTATTTTACCATTAAACAATTTGCTTCTTCACCATCTATGTCCATATTTTAAGTAATGATGATGTCCCATATAACATTTTTTTACTTCGTAGCCTCATTGAATGAGTTTGATTGCTATATACAGGACAGGTCACATACCCTTTAGTACTCCATCCAAACAAATTGCCATAAGCTAGAAAATCACTTATAATCCACAAAACATCTGTGTATATTATAAATGTTTCATCTTTAACAACATAACAAGTTTCTAATCTAACTTTTTATAGATGGTTTAAGTCATCAATAAATGGTTGCATGTATACATGGATATCCTTACTAGGAGCAGTAGGTCCTAGAATAAGTAAAGACAATAATAAAAATGCTCCATCATATGGTTTTATAGAGGTAAATTACATGGCACAAGAATTACTGACCACATGCTATAAGAAGTACACATATTACCAAATGTATTAAATCCATCAAAGGGTAAACTAAGTCAAACATTAAAACATTGCTCTATAAACCATGAAACTTTCCATCAAAGTATTTCCATGCCTTTGAGTCTACTAGATGAAGCATAATATTATCATCAATGTGTTTCTCTTTATGCCACCTCATATTTATGGCTATTTTTGTTGACATAAAATACCTTTGTGTTTGTGGTTTAATAGGGAAGTATCTTAAGATTTTATGTGATATATTTTTCCCTTTCCTATCATCCATTTTCCACCATGATGTACCATAATTGGGACATTTTTCAAGATTTTTACTGTCCTTCCAAAATATAACATAGTCATACTTAGAAGTATATGTTGATATATATCTAATCCATAGTTCCTTAACAATTTCTTTGCTTCATAGTAAGATCTGGGAAACTTGTGTCTAATAGGTAATGCCTTATTGAGCAAGTTAATTACATGTCAAAAGATTTGTTACTCCATTTATTATATACCTTCAAATGCAACAACTTCACAAAAAAAGACACTTGTAAGCATTTCGAGCACCTTGGATATAAATCTTCTTTAACAACTTTCAATAACTTCCTAAAATTATCTTCTATAATATTACCAGTTATATTAGGTAGACCAGTATCATTCATAGTCTCCATATAATTATCCAAATCCTCTAACATCTCTCCAGATCCATCATCACCATCATCATTAATATCATCATCCTCTACATCATTATTGTTACTACCATCGTCGCCTGTATCAACTTTTTTAGCATTACTTGCTTCAAAATGTTCTCCATGATAAATCCATAGATTATCTATGCCTCAGATTAGCTAGTGATTATATACCACATCCTGGCTTTGAATGTTCACATTTAAGTAATTTATGCATGGACAACAAATTTCACATTTTAAACCTATTTAATCTTTTACAAAATTCATAAAACTCTTCACTCCATTTCTAAGTTTTAAACATACCTCTTAATTCTGAAGAAACAATTGTAAGATTTAATTCAATATGTGCTTTTGTTGTTATGAGCTTCAATACATCATCTGTAAATAAAATTAAAGGATGCAGCATTTCATAAGATTTGAATCAAAGATTGAGGAAAGATGATGGGAAGTAAAGATTATCAAACTTTTTGACACATTCTTAGTCTAATTTACTTAACAATCACAAGATCAAAATTTGAAAGTTTGTTACTCTACCCAATGCTAAAATCAAATATATGGCAACAATAATGGCTACATAAAGAATGCATTTGATTGAAATATTGGATGAGAAACATTTTGATAATGTTGATTATGTTATAATATTCAATGTAACAATGAAAGTGCCAGCAACATGTTTTTCAAAATAATGAATCAAGAAACTAAACTTGGAAGCAATTCATATTTTACAAAGGCGTTAGCTAAGGCTAAATTTGAAAGCTTGAGAGCTGATCTTACAATATGTAACAGTAAGCATGCTTTAAAGGCGAGTACTTAAAATTTATGCTTCTTACTTTGTGAAGTTTACTATCATTTATATTCCAAAATCTTGTTTCAGTTATTATTTTTATACCAAGTCAATTGTCTGTAACTATTTTTTAATGATACTTAAGTAAGAAAGAGAAATTTCAATAAAAGTAAATTACTAAATTGCTAAATGCAATTTAATTTCTAAATAACATAATGATAAGTCAATACAAGTTGAAATACTAAGTTTTAATGCAACCAAACAATGAAATTGAGCATGATAAGAAAGTATTGATATAACAATTTAGAGTACATAAACTTTACTAATATTATTCTACATAGCCTAATCCAAACCATTATCAATGTTAAAATAGTATGGCAACACACTAATTCAAGAGAAACCATAACTAGATTTTCTAGCCTGTGATTGTGCCTATGCCTTTGAAAATTCATCAAGATATTCCTTAGGCTCGTACTTCATTATTTCTTTAGTTATGGAAGTAATCTTCTTCTTCTTTCGTTTCTTCTATTAAATTCGTTGACTTCAAAATCAATTTTTACACTTTACCTTCAACATCAAAATTACATGTTATCCTAAAATAGTTCAAGAGTATGCATCCAAATACACAAATTTAACTAAAACCCAACAACAAATCAATGAAAATTTCTCAATACTTTCTTAGCATGCTCAATTTAACAATAAGCATCTTAAAACTTTTACTCACCTATTTATATATAGATAGGATCATATGTGATCATCCCCTCAAAGATGTTCATCTCAAATAATATCATAACCAACTAATCTTTTCTACTCTTATTCGCTCTTATTCTTTGCCATGTTGTCACGTTTGAAGTGGTTAGCAACATAAAAGCCATCTTTAGAGCAGGAAAGTAGGACACAAAAATAGTAGATAAGTTGGATGAAATACCTAGATGGACGGATAACTGGAACCGAAGTCGAAGGCAGATGAAAAGGGACAATGTGCAAAGATGTACACCATGCAAAGATGGGAAAAGATTTGGAACGATAATAGCAGAGGAAAAATTGACATGCAAACTAGGCCAGTTGGGGAAAAGATGAAGACATCTTCTAGATTAGGTTTAAAATAAGACGAAGACAAAATCGTTTTGTAGTGGAACAAATGATGTCATTTTCATTAAATTCTGAAGGACCGTGGGAAATTTTATGACGATTTTAGGAAATCATCACCAATGGATCGATCATTGGGGATAAATCTAGGGAATCATCACAAATGGTGACAAATCTAAGGAAACATCACAAATGAGATGACAATTGGCAACGATTTAAGAAAAGCATCGCCAAAAAAATACGTAACAACATTTTACGATGCTTACATAATTTGTCGCTAAAGGTTTTCCTATTGCAACGATTTAGGAAAAGCATTGCAAAAAGCTGAAAATAGTTACAAAAGACTAACCCATTTGCGATAATTTCCAAAAAATGTCACAATAGGCTAACTGTTTGGCAATTTTTTCGTGGTTGTCTCCAAATCTTATCACATATATTATTCTATATATTTAACAAATTTTATGTAATATAGAAATTACATAAACTGAATAGAATTTATATATAATGAATAGATTATTATGACACAACATAAAATTATGAAATAATATATTTTAAAATAGAAAAATAAATAGTATCAATATATGTTATATTAATTAATTTTGTGTTTATAGTTTTATAAATTTTTGAAATGACGTTATTGTTAGCTAAATTTATTGTTAGAATTTGAATCATTATAAATAATATTAAATTTAATTTTTATGAATATGATATTAAAATTTAATATTGATTTCCATTTTGTTTCTATATTACAATTATTTCTCTATTATATTGTAATTAATATAATTATATATGGTAATTAATATATTGATATATGAATCTATAGATAATATTATGAATCTATAGATAATATTGATATAGAATATATAAATAGAATTGAAAGAGAACACATTAGAAAATAATGAAAATTACAAATTTCATGTTAAAACTACTTGAAAAATTTGTGACACCATATAAAATTGTCAATAATATTTTTAGACTTATAATCATTGTCAATAATATTAACATTTCTTTTTATGAATGTGATGTTTAGTCACAAATGATCAAGTGAAAGTTAGTGACTTCATAATTATAAATAAGAGAGTTATTTAAGCATTGGCAATGCTTCTGGAAAAGCATCATAAAAAGGTAGCCCTTGGTGACGAATTTGGAGATATGTCACCAAAGGTGAGACCTTTTGTGATGCTATCTCAAAATTGTCACTAAATGGTTTCCAATTTTTTTAAAAAATTTGTTGCAAAGGTGTGACCTTTTAATGATAATTTTTATAGTCATTCCCAAATATCCCAAAAACTAAGTTGACCCAAAGTTACGACAATGATTTCATCCTATCTTTGTCTTCTTAGTTGCGATAAACTCTCTTCTAGTTCAGTGATCGGGCTCCTATTTATGTGTGTCTTCATCTTCATCTTCGTCTTCACATATAACATCCCATCTCTCAAATGATTGAGAGATTTAAAGAGTTAGATTAAGGAGTCAAATGAGTGTTAGCATGTAAAACAAAATTGGTACATCCATGACATGATTTTATAATTGTGTTCAAATGCATAATATGAGCATACATACATTAATTGTGAGTTAGACAAATGGAACTCAATTGACATATTCCGATGTATGAAATTGAATGTAATATGAGATATGAATATGCTTTTCCAATGCCTTGTGCTTGGGTTTACTAATGACAAAATTGACAGATTACCATTAGCAACTTGGAATTAATTTTCATAATTGGGAGATTGATAAATTAATATGTACATTTAGTCTTAGAAAAATGCCAAGTGACAAGATTACTTGAGACATGAAAAATTAGGATGATTTAGCCTATAATTGAGTGACATTTGTCATAGTTAAATTGGTGATAAATGGACCAATTATTGTGTGACAAGTGGACTAGTTATAATAAGGCATATGGATTGATTAATTGGATACTAATGGAAGCATAGGAAATGGGCAAATGTATTCCATACCTTAAGACATATGGTGAGTTTAGACGTTGACACCTAAAATGTGATGTAGCCAATTTTTACAACTGAGTTTTGCTACTTCTTTCCTTTGTTTCTTCACCAAAATTGCTCTAACTCTTTCCCTGTAATTTTGCTTGATCCCTAGTCAATTTGTTGCATGAAACCCATACATATATCCTTCACCAAATTGCCAGAAAACTAGCTGAATGTGATTATAAGTTTGTGTTGATTTTTGCTTGCTTGTGTGGACTAGTATATTCTAGAATTTTGAGCTAAATTAGAAGCCTAATAGGTAAGTAGCAATATGAGTTTTATGGCATGTCAAATGATATAAGAATAATGTTTGAATTGGACTGAAATGCATATGATATTAGTGAAGAAGAAATGCTAGAATATGTTAGCCGTAGTATTTTCACTAAACATGCATCGATAGTTTGGCCATAACTTGATCTTTAGACATCAAAATGGGATTATTTTAAGTATATATTAAACTAGAGACATATGACTAGATTTTTCATGAAGGAATCAAATTTCAATTCTATTTTTGAGAGTTTCAAATTTTGACTTGAATTTGAGTTTTTCGATTCTATCACTATTTGAGACCAATCTGTAGCATTTTGGGTATAACTTTCAAAATAATGAATCAAATTGCATAAAATTTATGTCATTAGAAATGTAATACATAAAGAAACAATTGTTTGGGAGAATGTTTGGCTTAAATATTTCATTTTCATTGTCAAAATGACATGTAAAATTGAAAGACTATTTTGGGGAAAAGCTGGAGGAAGTTGGAATAAAAGGTAGTGCACGATTGTGCACAAGCACCATCATGACTCTAAAAGGTTGCAAGATTATGTACAAGCATGATCGTGACCTAGGAGGATCAACCGGAAGTGCACAATCGTGCACAGTGAAGGCATATTGATATTTGATAGTTTTAAACATCCTTCATTCTTCTGGCTATAACTTCTTCTCTCGATCTCCAAATGACTTGAAATTTGAACCAATAAACTCCCCACTCATTGTTTTTTCTCTTCATAAAAATTTATAGCCATATGTATTTATTAGGAAAATATTGGTTGGATGAAATTGATGATGTGTACTGGAATATTACGAACTGGACTATTTTTATTGAGCAGACATTGGTATTTTGATCATATCTTGATCTGTAGATTTCCAAATAAGTTTATTATTGATTCAAATTAAATTGGATACATATGGATAAAAATTTCATGTAGAAATTGAATTTTAATTCTATCTCTAAGAATTCCAAAATGTGGATTGAAATGGAGTAAGAGTACTGTTACATTTTAAAAACAGTCTGAAATGTTTTGAGTATAACTTTCAGTATACTGAATCAAATTGTATGATCTTGGTGTTGTTAGAAACTTAAGACATGGGGGAACAATTTTTTAGAAGAAAGTTTTGTCTAACAACTCCATTTTCCTTATTATAATGATCATGCAAAGTTGACATGAAAGGGTATTTTGAGAAAAAGCTAGAATGATAAAAGAGTGTATGAATTCTAGAAAATGTGGAGTAAATTGATGTTTGCATAGGTTTATTAAAGATATATATACTTAGGATTGTTATTGAGCATGAATTATACACAACACACACACACACACACACACACACACACACACACACACACACACATATAAGATTGTGCAATTAATAATGCGTGTGCAATAAGTCAATTGCATAATGTTGGTATGCAGGATAAAACATCTGTATCCAGAAATTTTTATATCATGGAAGCTAATGCTAATTTGGAGCGTACTGTGAGTCGACGTAAATGGTCTTACTTTAAATAAATGCTTCTTTAAATTTTGTACTGAATAATGATGTCAATGCGAATGTACTGATTTCAGACATTGAATGTTTGAGGCGTTTAATGCATGAATAATATTGGACGTGCTCATTAAATGTAAATTGGACTGACTATGTGATACTCAACGTGATTGTTGAATGTCGGACCAAGTTTCGAAAAAAAAAGTGAATGTGCATGTGAATGAAATAAGTGACTCTCAACTTAAATGTTGAATGCCGAAATAAGGTCTGATGATATGTGTAAAGTAAAATAAAGTGACTGATTAATCCTATATGATTGATGCATTTTATTACATGAATGCATAATAACATAAAGGCTGTTGTGACTGAAGTAGCCACCAAAAAAGAACTTAAAACTCATAAAGTGAAAAAGAGATTAAAGCTTAGACTGTGATTAAGAGCCAAAGGCTCACTATGTATAATGAGCCTGGTATCCCCAACGGATACAGGACGGTTATCAATGAACTCGGTATTTACAATGGATATGGGATAATTATAAGCCCTCAGTCACAACAGTAACAAAATTGAAAGTGAGTCTCATAAGCACTGCATATGCATTTGACATGTATGATTTAAATAATTTGATTGATATCTAAATGTGATATATGTTTTAAGTGAATATGAAATGTATGTAACTCAATGTAATAAGTTGATGAAGTAGTGTGTATTATGTGATTAGATGAAATGATGAGTTATATGATTGAGTGATCCATTAAGGATGGTCCACTCACTGAGTTCGCAAAACTCACCAAAATTGCAACATTATTTTTAGGCTTAGAGATAATCTTCGGCTGGATAAATTGGAGTCAAGTCACTGAATTTGAGTGAGAGATAGAGGCTGGGATCTGTTCACGTCTGCATAGCTATTTTATTATTTTTGTTTCAAATTGTGTATTCCACAATTATTACATCATGTGTACTTGAATAATGATGTTTATAACAACTTTCCAAATTGGAAATGTTTGTAAATAAGATTGGTCAATGAGTGTAGTAACACTCGTGAATGAAAAGGTGCATAAATAATATAGGCCCAATTTGATCAGTGATTTTCTGTAAAATGCATGTGTATTAAAAATATTTATAATGAGTTTGATTGATTGATTGTTTTAGCATGCCACCTTCGTAAAGTATGCTCTCGAATACTGTCGATATATTCGAGGCATGCACTATGAGAATGGGGTGCTACATCACATGAGGGTTTTGGTTTTCTAGGTAATTCATTTCCAAAATACCTATACATAATATGTTGAACTTCATATGGTAAGTGTAAACCTTGGTTATCTATTCATTTATGTCTATTTTCATTTAATTTTTATCAAGTTGTCTAAGTTAATAGACGAAATTAACATTTTGAGAATGTTGGAACAAACTTTCCTAATTCAATAAATGAAAACAAAAGTGTACAATGACGATGATATAGGGATTAAAGCAATTTGATGTCAAAAATTTATAGGGAAGTGGGATATTTATGTGCACAAATGATTATCCTAGATCTCCAAAATCATTTCCTCACTGTTTCTTCTTATTTCCAATGTTTCTATTATTTGTTATAAGTTTAGGTTTACAATGTTCTCTGTTACTGATGCTTCTATTCATAAATAATGCATTATACTTATACCCATGTTTAAAATTAATATATGGATTGATCACAACCACAAAGATAAGTAATGAACTTTACCTTGATTGATTAGCATCTTTGTATTAGATTTTATGATAAAAGAATTAAAAAACTTATATGATCTATGTTGTATAATTTGGTAATGTATTTATGTAGGTTGTGACTTATGTTTGGAATAGACAATGTTTAAAAGTATTGATTATATATATAATAGAAACTTTCTTTTCTCATATGAGTAGGTTATAAACTTAACTTTAGCCAATTATACTTACTTATTGAAGTCTATTAATAATGTTGGAAGTGTGTCAAATGTGAAAAGACCATTCAAATAAAAAGTCTTGTATTCTTAAATATGTCTTATCATTTATTAGTCTATGGAATATGCTATAGGTTTTATTAATCTTTAAGGGTGAGTAGTAAACTTATAATATACTTGTACAGGGATTTTTGGTTGGTTAAAAAATTAAGTTATGATGATCTTTGCTTCTTTTGTGAATATTTTGTTAATTGCATATAACTTCATATAATTTTTTGTTTCCTTATTTAATTGTATACTCAGGCTTTATACTGATTATATCTATAACTTGTTTTTGTTTTTATTGCATTTTCATAATAAAACTGTTAACATAAATTTATCACAAAATGTTGACGTGGGAACTATTTTCTAATGCCTAAAGTGAGCTTTAGTAGGAGGTATTTAGTAGAATCTTCCCTACTGAAGAACAAATCGATGCAAAAAAAATCTATTCACTAAAGTCTAATCACTTTTACCTTTAATGGCTGATCTTCTTTTCTAAGGTTTTAGTCTCATTAGAGTTAGTTCTCTCTCTTTATTATTTATATTTCATTTTCTGTTAACAAACTATTAGATGAATGTGTGATTATATATACTATTTATTGTGTAAAGCTTACTCAAATCTTCAAGAGAACATAAATGAAAATAGAGGTGTTGGCGATGTCTAGATGGTCTACACAAGATTAGGCAAATCGGTAGTTTTGAAATAGTCATCGATTGCAAAATCTATGCCTGCTCATTGTGACGATGATGGAGTCATTCAGTTGGGTATGCATATGTTCAAATTTAGGTTCCTTATACTATTTGATTAGCTTGTTTAGTCTTTAGGATTTAATTTTTCTAAGGATTCTCAAGAAATTATATAGATTGTCCTATACTGTTTATTCCTTAGGTGAAACACATGACACATGCAGTTCATCTAATTCATTGTTCCTTAATGCATCTAGGAAATTGTTCAATGTACCTTCTACTAGTTTAGTTTAAGGCAAGAAGTTGTTGGAAGAGGCTGTCAATAAATCAACTACTGGGAGAAAATCTTTTTTGTTTCAATTGATTCCTTCGAATGTGTAAAGAGCCTTATTGGGAATCTAGACATAGGAATTTTCTTTACCTTATCTACTAAGTCTCATGTTACTTGGAATCCAAAACATAATTATATCTTTTACTCTTCAATGGAATAAACGTGAAATTCATTATCTTTTTCTCTTTATTTATTGTTTTGTTTACAAGAATTATTAAAGTTGTTATTAAAATCACGTAAAGCTTACCATATATCGTTATATTATATTACTTACCATATACTATTATTTATTGTTTTTTATGTAAGAATCATATATCTTTATATTACAAAATTCTTATTAAAATTATTTGAAATCTTTATGACACCATATAAAATTCTTAAATCATGTAATTTAAAAGGGAAAATAAAAAGTATAAATCTATGTAATATTAATTAGTTTCATAAATTTTTGAAATGATTTGACGTTGTTATTAGCTAAATTTATTTTAGAATTAAAATCATTGTCAATAATATCAATATGATGATAAGTCACAAAATGATCAAGTGAAAGTTAGTGAATTCACAATTGTAAATAAGAGAGTTATTTCGTTATTTAATCATTTGGTGATGATTTTTGGGTCATGCATTTCACAACGATTATTAAATTCGTCATTAAAGGCTATTACTAAACTGTCGCTAAAGGATAAGCCTTTTGCAATGATGTCAAAAGAGAGTCACCAAAGGCTTATCCTTTAGCAACGATGTTACTGAATCATCATTAAAGGCTTGCCATTTAGCGACGATTTTAAAAAACATCGCCAAAGGTTAAGCCATCATCAAAAGCTTAATTTTAGCTATGATTTTGAAACCATCGCCAAAAAAAGTAGCCAAAGGGCTACCTTGTTATAGTGGCTTTATTCACTGATGTCGTCTTATCTTTTATGTTTAGGATATAGTCCTAGTTTTCCTTTAAAAAAACAAAAAAGAGGTTAAAAATCAAATTATCCTAGAATTTGTAAGAACATACAATTATCTAAAAGAGGGTTCCAAAAGAGGGTTAAACCTAGGTCCTAATTATGAAGTGCCAATTAGATCACTTAAAAGTTAATGCACTATCTCGATGATCAAGCAAAATGATGTTGATTTATACCCCATAGCTAATCGATTAGTTATAATTTAGTGAAACAATAATTTAAAGATGTTCTTTATCTTGCATATGTTTGGATGCACATGATAAAGTCAATAGGATAATTATACATTGCAAATGAAATTATAATGAGATTATAATTATGAAATTCATATGACATTTATGTATTATCCTTAATATGTTACTGGTCATGGTTCTATCAAGATTGAACACTAATACAATGTAAAAAGACTAACAAATGTTCTTTTTCTTTATGAAAGAAGTAGTAGATCTTATAGGCTAAAATATAGAGATAAACAAATATGTGGGTGCTTGTTAGATAATAAGTTCACTAAACTAACTCGATATGGGAAATCCATTTGAAAAATTACTTGTATGTCTAAGGAATTCTCACTGTGATGACTGTATAAGTGACTTAAAGTCTCTAGAGTTATCTTGTGCAGGAATTGCTATGTTTTGATACCACTTATAACTTATTCTAATCATGTATCATTCAGTCGGTAGTCAATGGATGTAGCAAGAACTATATGAAGGTAGTTAATTGATCAAGATATGATTTATTACCCTAAAGTAATTAGGGAGAATATTTCATTATTCTTAATTAGTATTGATTTGGAAAGTCTTTTACCAAGGTGAAATAACATTTTGTAAATAGTTTATGAATGTCACTAATTGAATTGATAGCTAATGATAGAGAACTAACATGACTGGATTCAAAATAGAGTAGGCATTAATTCATGCTTTGTTTAATCGAAACATTGTATGGTGAAATTATTGAATTATACGAAAAAATTCTTGAACAGAATGGTTAGTCAAAATCAATTTGACATTCCTAAATATTTGGGTAGTTATGATGCATTGCTAGATGTCAATCTTAATCTATGATTATAAATTATTTAATTAAAAATTTAATGATAAATTAAAAGGAGTTTTACTTTATCTAATTCTAATTATAAATTTTAATCATTATTAAAATATTTGGGAACTTAATGGGTCACAAATACAAAACTAATAGAGAGAAATGATGTTTTAATGAAGTTGGAATTGATTGTAAAGTTTGAGAAATTTTATGATTAAATATGAAACATTTAATAAATAAGGATCAATATAAGATATCAATCTTATTTGGGCATAATTAGTATTTAAGTAGAATTATTTATAATTTAAATTAAAGTTTAATTGAAATTAGAATTTAATTTTAATTAAATTACTGAAACATCCAAAACTTATTATAAATAAGATTAAGCTTTAATGGAGCTAACACTTCTTATTTAATGGGTCACACATACAAATGAGTAGTAGAGAGAAAAGAAGTTTTAATCAAGTTGGAATTGATTGTAAAGTAAGAAACCTTATGATTAAATATGAGATATTTAATAAATAAGGATCAATATGAGATATGGATCTTATTTGAGCATAATAGATATTTAAGTAGAATTAAATAATTATAATTAAACTTTAATTGAAATTAAAATTTAATATCATTTAAATTACTAAAACATTCAAAACTTATTATAAAGAAGCTTAACCTTTAATAGAGTCAGCACTTCTTACTTAACCCTATTTGTAAGTGTTACAGAATTTTCTCAATCTATTTTGTAGATATCGTTAGAGGTTGGAAACTTATGTAGCTATAGTGTTTGAGATAAATTGGTCTTGAAGATGATTCAAGGGATACAACAATAATATAATTAAACTTCAGAATAAGGTACGAATTACAATTCATGTTTTATTATTATTTATATGTTAATCATTTTATAAAATTAATCAGGATCAGATCCATTCCTGATTTTCCAACAAATTAACCCTGAGAAATGGGCCAAATTTAGCAAAGCATCTACAGAGCATTTCCCAACATGTGGAACTAGGTGTTTTAACTTAAAATTGAAATTAACAGATGCCATTTTATAGTCACTTTGACACGCATCGACAGAGCTCCTGATAGGTCCAAGGAGATAGTAATGTGTTAGCTTTAATATGGAAGCTTGAAATGTTCAAATTTTAAATCTTAAATCAGTACTTGTGGGTTTCTTATATATGACCGCTATCTTTATGGACCTTGGTATCATTCTTTCAAAACAAGATGATTGTCTTATGGTTTCTCATAGCCTTACAAGAAAAGTCAAGCGATAGCTATATGTCAATTGTAGTACGCTTTAACTCAAAATCATTAACATACTCATGCAAAAGCAGTTTTGTCTACCTGTTAAAACGTACAATGACTTATGGCTATGGTTTGAACCGTTTGGCTATTGTGGATTTTAGAAGTGTTGATAGTTACAACTTGAAAACTTTGGTCTCTTATTTTGTACCACCAACTATTGAAAAACTGGAAGAGAGAAACCTGAATCCTGAATTCATATCATATTTGGATTTGTTAAACTCAAGTTAAGAGGTTATATGTAGTAATCAGTCTCGATTTTCTGTAAGTTGGAGAGCTTCAAGTTGAAGTTACACTTGCAAAGGCTGGTTTGGTACTATTGATTCTGTGTTCTCGGTAGACATTCTTTTCCTATGGTGAATTATCTTTTCCATCTGAATTTTGGGACTAGGAAAGTGAGAATATTCTTACATCGGATCCTAGCCTCCTATTATGACATTGTAGAGTTTTTTCCTAGCCACAATTTTGCAGAATTTTAGAATATTTCCAGGAGCTCAGTATGCAAAATAACAATGAACCAATATAAATCCCACTAAATGATCTGGGAAGGTCTATTGTACACAATCTTACTTTTAACTAGTAGAAAGACTGTATCCAATTCCAGGAATTCAGTATTGTTGGTTTATGCCCTACAGCCAATCGCTTTGATTATAGTTTAGTGACAAATTATTTAAAGACATTCTTTATCTTGTATATGTTTAGATATATATGATAAAGTCCATGAGATAATTATACTTTGCAAATGAAATTATAATGAGATTTTAATTATAAGGTTCATATTGCATTTATGTATTATTCTTAAAATGTTCCTAGTCATTGTTCTATTAAGATTGGATATTAATAGAACGTAAAAAGACTAATACACATTTTATTTTTCCTTACGAAGAAAGTAATCGATCTCATAGGCTAAAGTATAGAGATATTTAAACAAACATGTGGGTGCTTGGTAAGGAACAGGTTCACTGGACAGACCCGATATGAGAAATTCATTTGGAATATTACTTGTATGTTTATGGAATTCTCATTGTGATGATTGTATAATTGATCCTTTAACTTGAGGTCATCAAAGTTATCTTGTATGTGGATTGCAATGTTTTGATACTACTCGTGATCTATTTTATCAAAGGTCGTTTAAACGGGAGTCATTGGATGTAGCATGAACTATATGGAGATAATTGAATGATCAAGATAGGATTCATCACCCTAAAGTAATTAGGGAGAGTATTCCATTTTTCTTGATTAATATTGATTCAAGAAATCCTTAGCCAAGGTGAAATGATATTTTGTAAGTAGTTTACAAATATCATTAATTGAATCAATAGCTAATGGCGAAGAGTTAATATAATTGGACTTCAAATAAAGTAGACATTAATTCCATGCTCTATATTTAATTGGAACATTGGTTGATGAAAGGATTGAATTATAAGGAAAAACCATACACGGAAAGGTTAATCAAAACTACTTTGACATTCCTAAATATTTGGGTGGTCATGATGCGTTGCTAGACGTCATTCTTGATCTATGATTATAAATTGTTTAATTGGAGAATTAAAGATAAATTAAAAGGAGTTTTAATTTATCTAATTCTA
>JAOSBK010000003.1:26478217-26496355 GCA_027568895.1 Erythroxylum shatona
ACACAATACATATACAAAAACACTCATTGAACTTCATTTACTATTTCCAAATTCTACTAAAAGATCGGGGTCCAACACCTTCTCACATTTTTTTAAATAAAGAAAAATGATTAGGTAGTCACTAAATCATCTAACAAGATTAACGGAAGCAAATGTGAAGGGAAAGAAAACAAACTTGAACTTTGGAAGAGGCCCAATAATCACACAAATTATTCCAATTTTTTAAGACATTCATTCCACAACATGTCTCCTTATCTCCGCATTAGAAGGAAAAGATTTATAAAACTAATGCAACCTATAATGACAATCCTTGGTCCTTTATTTCAATAATGACGTCAAGTAATTTGAAACATTAAGGTTCTCGATATCGACAACATTCAATTTAATTTGTAAATAATAAGTAAAAGTGTAATTAATCTTAAAATAAGTGAAACAATATTGAATGTAGTTAAATAAATAAAAAATTTGTGACATATCTAAAGCATTTTCAAGCAAGTTGTCTAGCATTAAGTCCTTAGCATACTTCAGGTAAGGTAATTCTGTTCCCGTAATAATCCCTAATTCACTTGATAATTTTGCAAATTGGATATTATTTATAGGACGACATTGCTAAGTATCAATGTGTATTGATAACTTACTGCTCATTGCATCATTCATTCGTTACAATTCACAACCTCTAGTTATACCTCTACATTTTTTAATATTGAGATTAAAACCTAATAACAAATTAATAATGATAAGAAGATGCACATTAAATATGTAAATATATATTTCAACATAAGTCTATTTGTAGGTGTTAAAGATTAACAAACTTGCAGATCCCTCTATACTAGTTAATTCATTGTTATTTGAGGAAGAATGTTGTTTCCTAACTAATTACATTGGTGGCTGAGGTCAAATGTTGTTGCTGGCTAGGAAATGATTCATTTGACTAAAGTTGCACATCCCTTTGTTCGACAATTTCGATACCTGCCACCTACTACCCTCTTTATTTTGTTTCTACCAGGTGTCATTATATTGGATATCTATACAGAAAAAAATAAATTTTATTAACATTATAATTCATCCAATCATCATTAAAAACATACACTTAATCATTAACATTAATCACATTAACACAACTCAATCATCAACAATATGCATTAACATAACTCAATCATCAACAATGTGCATTAACATAAGTCAACCATCAACAACACCTATTAACATAATTCAACCATCAACAATAAGATGCATTAACATAATTCAATCATCAACAATCTACATTAACATAACTCAATCATCAACAATCTGCATTCACATAACTAAAACATCAATAATCCACGTTAATATAACTCAACCATCAACAACACGCATTAACATAAGTCAACCATCAACAACACCCATTAACCTAACTCAATCATCAATAATCTGCATTAACATAACTCAATCATCAACAATTTGCATTAACATAAGTCAACCATCAACAAGACACATTAACATAATTTGATTATCAATAATCCTTATTAACATAACTTAATTATGAACAATACACATTAACATAACTCAATCATCAACAATCCGCATTAACATAACTCGAACATTAATAATACCCATTGGCATAAATGTTAACAAAATTATATTTCAAACAGTATAAAGAACATTTTATTACCTTCAATCATCATGATCAAGATCTTGAAAATCATTATCATTAATTGCAATATGATTTAACTCTTTGTCTCTGTTATATTCAGCCAAAGTATCATCATTGTCATATAATTCATCCTCAATGTAGTCTTCATCTCTCTATAAGACAAGATTAGTTTATAATTTATTTGCTTATAGTATATTAGGATCAACATCTCTCTAATGGAATGATGATATTTTTACATCTTCTATTTATAGGGCTCCATTATTCAACTTCGATTCAATCTCTTGATATATTTCATCACCATCCTCACCCATTGGACCATTTTCCCTTTCACAAAAATCAAAATAATTTTAATGTTGAAACTTTTGAACAGCTTTGAAATTGCTACCTAGTATGGTGTCGTTGAGGTAGAATATTTGCGTCACTTGACTTGCAAGCACAAAAGGGTCATTATCATGCCACGTGTTACTAATATTGATGATTGTAATATTGCCATTCACGTTTATTTTTATCCCTTCATCTCTAAGATTAAACCATTTGTACTTAAAAAGAATAACCTTTTTATCATTGATGTCATGCGATTCTATTATTTCTAAGAAGACAACGTAAAAGTCAACAAAATCGCTGTTATATTGTCCCTTAATAATAACCCCATAATTTTGACTTCTAAGTCAACTGTCATGATCTTTTATGTGAAATCTAACTCTATTAACAATGCAACTAGCATATTTTTCCCATATTTATGAGGTCCACATGCCAAAGCATATAATGTTATCATCACCTCTGGCAATTTATAGTTATATAACCTTATCATCTATACAAAAATATATAATTAGAAGTTAATCTCACCTATAAATTGCCACAGGTTCATACTATTCTGTGAATAACTTACTTACGTCCTAAACCATGATTGGAAGTTAATCTCATGTCTTCTTTTAACATTAATAACTACTTTGTTTCTAATCTCATCTTTGTGCTCTCTATTTAGAAAAGTAAATAGATGTCAAAAAATGTAAGAATGAGTAAGAAGTAATATACATACTCCATATATATATCGACTTCCTCACAATTGCTCAAAATATATCAATGGTCGATTGTGAGTTTGTCTTTAGTTAACTCTAGATGTTTTCCAACACTAAATGACCTTACTTTTAAGGATAAAACTAACAAGTCACCGTTTTGATCAAAATCAAAGTTACGTTATTTTCTATTAAATCTTATCTTCATGCCATTTAAGTACATAAAACAAAATGTCAAGTATCATTTGATATATAGGCCTCTGCATTAGGGCCTTCAAGTCGTGCTCTATTACACAAATAATGCTTAAGAGAGCCAAAAAACCTAAAAAAAATGTATAACATTAACAATTGTTACGAACTAATAACTTAAGAAAAAAAAGTAGAAATTATTATAAATTACCTTTCAATGGGGAACATCCATTGAAATTAAACCAGTCCACAAATTTTTGCCTTGTATGGTAAATGAATTACCAAATGCACCATAACATCAAAGAAAGATGGGGAGAATACTAGTTTAAGCCTACATAAAATCAAAGTTATGTTTTTTTCTATTTTTTGAAGCTCTTCTACTTTCAATGTTGTACAACATAATTGCTTAAAAAACACGCCCAATTGTCCCAAAGTTTCGAACACATCCTTTTAGCAAACACCCAGGTATTCCAACAGGAAGTAATCATTGCAAAAATACATAACAATCATGGCTTTTAAACCCCAGAACCTTTTCCTTATTCGCATTGACACAATGAGCTATATTAGATGCATACCTATAAGGAAACTTGACTGATTTAAGAGATTGACAAAAAATTTACTTCTTTTTTTGACATGTTGTAACATGCATGTGGAATGATGTATGACCTATTATCTCTTCTTTTTAAATACAAATCTTTTCTTATATTCTTCCAATTCTAATATAATCTTAATTGTGTCCTTCGATTTGCCATCAATTACCATAAAAGCACCTAAAATATTCTCACAAATGTTTTTCAATATGCATTACATTATGACTATGCCTCAATCTTTCAATATGGAAAATTGAAAATTATGCTTTTTTATTCAAATTAGGATTAACAATACTTCGCTTTCATTTTCTATTGCTTAGCTGTTTACCAAGTGTAAACATACCCAAATGTGATAGTTGGTTAACCACATCATCACCAGATAAGTGCAAATGAGCTTCATTATGTTATACTTTACCATTAAACAATTTTCTTTTTTGCCATCTATGCCCACGTTTCAAGTAATGATGATGCCCCACATAACATATTCTACTTTGTAGCCTTATTAAATGAGTTTTTGGGTTACATATAGGAAAGGCCATATACCTTTTAGTACTCCATCTAGACAAACTGTATGGCATAATAATTATCGGCCACAGACTGTAAGAAGTACTCATATTAACAAATGGATTGAATCCATCAGAGGCTAAATAAAGTCGAACATTACGACAATCCTTTGCTACAAACTTTCCATTAAAGTCCTTCCATGCCTTTGAGACTGTTGGATGACACATAATGTTATCATCAATGCGTTTCTCTTTCTTCCACTTCATATCTATAGTTGTTTTTGTTGACATAAAAAGCCTTTGTGATCGTGGTTAATAGGGAATTATCTCAACTTTTTATGTTATATATTTTTCCCTTTCCCATCATGCACTTCCCACCTTGATGTACCATAAATGGGACATTCTTTAAGATCTTTATTATCCTTCCAAAATATAGCACTATATATATATATATATATATATATAAAATCCAAGGTCCCTTAATAATATTGTTGTCTTATAGTAAGATTTGGGCAATTTGTGTCTAATAGGTATGCATCATTAAGCAAGTCAATTAATATGTCAAAAGATTTGTTACTCCATTTATTACATACCTTCAAATGTAACAACTTGACAACAAGAGATAGTTGTAAGAATTTCGATCACCCTAGATATAATTCTTCTTAAGAAACTTTTAATAACTTCCTAAAATTGTCTTCTATAATACTACCAATTATGTTAGGCAAACCAGTATCATTCATAGTTTCCATATAATTCTCCAAATTCTCTAACATCTCCCTAATCCCACCATCATCATCGTCATTAATATCACAATCCTTGACATCATTATTGTTACTAACATCATCACTTGTATCAACATTTCTAGTATTTCTTGCTTCAAAATGCTCACCATGATAAATCCATAAAGTATAGAATTTATCTATGCATAGGATTAGCAAGTGATTATGTACCACTTATTAGCTTTAAATGTTCACATTTAAGCAGTCTATTTATGGACAATAAAAAATGACAACTTTTTGCATTGATAGATGATTGCGGGGCTGAAATAGCTTGTACTTATTTAACTTTGTGATGTACTGAAAATGGTTATTTGGTGTTGTTTTTTAAATGATGTTCATTTTGTTAAGCAAAATATTGATTATTGGATATAAGAGCAACCTAATCCATCTAGTTCATTTTTATTATTTGATTCTTTCATATCAACAAGTAATTTACTACTAATTTTATTGATTGTAATCTTAGAATGTGCTATGGTTTTATTAATCTTTAAGGGTTAGTGGCAAACTTAGAATAAGCTTGTGTATAGGATCTTTGCTTCTTCTGTGTATATTTTGTTAATTGCATATAACTTCATATAATTTTTCCTTATTTAATTGTACACTCTACTTCTATATTGATTATATCTATAACCTATTTTTGATTCTATTGATTTTTCAAAATAAAACTATCGATAAAAATTCATCTTGAAATGCCAACGTGGCAAATAGTTTCTGATGACAGAAACGAGCTTCGATGGGAGGTATCTAGCAAAATTCTTGTAACATCCCATTAACTACGGGAAAGCTAGAATAGTAAATATGAGTGATTAATGAGAGATTATAAATTCATTTTTCATGCTCATGCGTAAAATGTCATACACATATACATGAATAGTGAAATTTTGCAAATGAAAATAATTGTGCATGTATTTATGGATAATTTCGGGTATAATTGGATTGAGTTTTATTATTTTCGAGAATTTTGAAATTTATTTTATTGGTTAGTGGAATTGGTATATTTATGAATTTTGGTGAATTTAGGAATAATTTCATAAATTATGAATTTTAAGGAAAATAGGAAAAAGGAATTAAAAGAATATTGGAGACAATTGTGATGTAAAGATAAGAGTTAAAGGAATTAGTTCCAAAGGGACTTAGTTAGAGCTTAGACATTAGGAAAGTGACAAGTGTCACTGACTTATTAAGTTACCTTTATAATTTTGTCTAAGAGTGAGTTATGATCTCAGAGAGTTAAAAAGGACTTAGTTATATATCTAAGTGTTATTTCGTAGTCACCTTCTTCAAATTTCCTCCTAATACACATAGTTTTTTTCCATCAAATACCTTCCAAGAGTTTTCTTTGTTTTTCCATATCCCACATCACTTTCATACTGCAAATTGTGTCTTCTACCCTAAGAAAAACTAGAAGCTAGCCATATTATATAGTGGAATGTGTGATTTTACATGGATTTTAGGGTTTTGGAATAGTTGTAGACCTTGGGAGTTTTTAACAAGAAAGTATTGAGTAAATCCTTTAAAGTTGTGGATTTTATGAAATAAATTTGATGAATTTACTATCAGTTGCATGAACATGACATTTACGTTTGTATTCATGAACACTGTGTAAATAGGATAGGAAAATATGGATATAGTGTTCTTTAGTATTTGATGGATTATTAGTGATCAGGTGCTGTAGAAATGATTTTTTGGAGTTTGAAATAGAAATGAAATGGTGTATGGGATTAGGGTAGAAAATTATAGTATGAAAAGGTGATATGCTGATATGCTCTGTTTTCTATTCACTGTGCATGTATGTATATGTGTGTGTATACGTGAGTAGGTGAGTGCTCTAGATATGATCAAGAAAAGGATTTTTTAGTTGAAGAGTAGATGTAAAATGATGGTCTGAGATAGGAATGAGTGTAAAAATGAAAGTTGAACAAAAAATAGATAATACGCATAAAAATTGAAATTACAGAACATGAAGAGTTTAACTACTGATATTTGTTTTTTTTATGATTTTGAGAATTTAATTAAACTTACATATTTAGGGGTAGTATGAATTTATGGTGAATGAGTTTAATGAAATGGAGTAGAAAGATTATAAATAAAAATTGAAATATTGGAATTTAGTGAATGGATGTCATCTGAGAAGTTACTGGGAATGAATAGCTAAGAGAGTCAAAATTTTGATCTGAAACTTCCATGAATAAACTGTGTTGATCTAGAACAAAATTGTCTTCTTGAAAGTTGTACATCTCTCTTTTAGCTTTCCATTGATATAAAGTTTACAAATTTTGGAGTTCTGGATCAAAAGTTATGGAGTTTAGAAGTTGAGATTTCGGAAGAGAAGAAGAAATGGAATTGCACCATCGTGTATAAGCATGATGGTGACCTTGAGATATAATGAAAATGCGACTTTTTGAGGATATTGGATATGCACGACGGTGACTTTGGTGATTCATAGGAGAAGATCACTTTTGAGGATATTGGATATGCACAACGGTGACTTTGGTGATTCATAGGAGAAGGTCGCTATCGTGCAAATGCACGATAGCAACTTTTGGGGGGTTGAACAACAAAAATCGTTATCGTGCATTAGAAGTTTTCAGGGGTGATGAACATCCGACTAGTTTTTGGATATAACTTCTTCTTTAGACATCAAAATGACTTAATTATTAAACAATAGATTTCTAACACATTATTATATCTCTCCATAAAAATTTATATCATTCTGAATTGATTTGAAAAAGTTTGATCAAATGAAAGTGTGGGAATCTATTGGAACAGTGTGAATAGGAATATCTTACTGAACACACTTCAGTATTTTGATTATAGTTGGATATGTAGGATTCCAAATGAGATGATTTTTTATTTTTAGTAACCTAGAGAAACAGGGCTACAAATCTTATGAAAACGTCAAATTGTGATTCAGTCTTTAAAATGTTCAATTTTTGGATGGAAGTTGTGTATAGTCTACTGTTTCGGATAAGAGCATTCCGAAAATGTTTGAGGCATGTCTTCTAAATTACTGAACCAAATTGAGTGATTTTGGTGTCAATAGAAACATAAGACATAGAGGAACCCTTTTCTGGAAGAGAGTATGACCAAATTACATCATTTTCACTTTCTGATTGAACGTGAACAGTAGACCTGAAAGTGTGTCTTGGAAAAATCTGAGAGTAAGTCAATGAGAAATTAATTATGTTTTTAATGGTTTTAGTGAGATCTGAACCTATGTAGAAATTATACTTAGATGAGTTTTGATATAAGAATGATTTTGTGATGAAATTGATGGGAAGGTACTTAGGATTGTCATAAACATGCATTATACATAATTCATTTAACACATATACATTATTAAACACTCATAATTTTGCAAATTGTGATATACGTGTATGTTGTTTGATATAGAGGAGTAATTGGAACATCAACCTCCAGACGTTGCCGGAACTTCCAAGCATTAGCTTTGGGAGCAACTTGTAAGTAGCCTAGACGGTTCTACTCAACTATTTATTATGTTAGATTATGTTTGAATTGCTTAATAAATGTGAATTGAATTGTGTTGATTCCTGGACAGAATGTCCGATGATTGTGAAATGTGATGAGATATTGAAGTGTTGCTTGAATGTCAATGTGAAGAACTATGTGTTTCATAATATGATTGATTGTGATAGATGCATAGCTCAAAGTGTGAAAAGAGCTTTAAGCTCAGACAGTGATTAAAAGCCTAAGGCTCATTATGTAAAATCAGCCCTGTATCCTCATCGGATGAGGGATAGTTTTTAATGAGCCCGGTATCCAAAATGGATACGAGACAGTTCAGGCATTTGGTCATAACAACGTAACAATTAGAAAAGAGTCTCATGAACATTTCATATGCATTTTTGTTAAGTATTTATTATTTATTGAAATGCAAAATTGCCTATGCTTAAGTAAAAATGTGATTATATGTTATGTGAAATGATATGATGCATGAATTGAGTGAACTATCGATGATGGTTACCTCATTGAGTTTGTAAAAATCACCAAAATTACAACGCTGTCTTTTTTAGGACGAGAGACTACTCTAGCTACTGAGAGACTCTACCAGCAGTATAGACTGGTGATTTGGGAAAAGAAGTCATGGCTCAAAGGTTGGTCAACTGAATTTTGGGGACAGATTAGATAAATTTTGTGTATTTCCTCCTTCATGTAGCACTTTTGTTGTAGGCTATGATTATGTTCATATAAGGAATGTTGCAAGACATATTGTAGACCTTCAGTTTTTATGAAATGAAATGAGGAAAAAGTTGGTTTTTAAAATATTGTGATTTTCTATTGATGCTTTATAAGTAAATAATGATATCATGTCATGTGAAGTGAATGTAGTGATCGATAGTAGCCCGCCCTTATCGTAAGATATGTATCGAATGACCTCCAGGCGTCCTGGTGTGTTCCCTATGGTAAGGGGGCGCTACAATTCTCCCTGCTGAAGAACAAATTGATGCATAACAAATTTTCTTACCAAAGTCTAATCACCGCTTGCCTTCAATGACCAATCTTCTTCTTTAAGGTTTTTAGTATCATTCAAATTAGCTCTTTTTCTTTATTATCTATATCTCTTTTTTTAATTAAGAAGCTATTATATGGACATGTGATTTTATATACTATGTGTTGTGTAAAGCTTCCTTAAATCTTTAAGAGAATATAGATGAAAATGAAGGCAGTGGTGATGTTTTGATGGTCAGTACAAGATTAGGCAAAGCAATTGTTCTGGAGTAGTTGTCGATTGTGAAAATTATGCTTGTTTGTTATAATAATGATGAAGTCATTCAGTCAAGTATGTTGTGTTCAAATTTGGGTTCCTTATATCATTTGATTTAGCTTTTTTTTAGTTTTTTGGATTTAATTTTCCAAAGGATCGTGAAGAAATTAAGGTGATTGTTTTATACTGTTTATTCCTTAAGTGAAACGTATGTACATGCAATTCATCTAATTCACTATTGCACACTGTATCTAAGAAATCATTCAATGTATCTTTTGCTAATTTAGTCAAAGCTAAGAAGTTGTTGGAAGAGGGTGTTAATTAACCAACTACTGGGGGAAGTTCTTTGTTTGTTTCAATTAATGCCTTTGAACATGCAAGGAATCTTCTTAAGAATCCAGACGTAGGGAACTCCTTTACCTCATCTACCAAGTCTTGTGTCGCTTAGAATTTAGAAAAATAATTTTATCCTTTTCTCTTTGATGGAATGGGGAACTTCATTATCTTTTTCTCTTTGGTTATGACTTTGTTTGTAAGAATTGTTAAAGTTCTAATTAAAATCTTATATTGCTTAACATATATCACTATATTGTATTACTTATAATACATCATTATTTATTGTTTTTCTGTAAGAATCATATATCATTATATTACAAACTTCATGCAAAAACTATTTGAAAATTTTGTGACACCATGTAATTTAAAAGAGAAAAATAAAAATTATGAATCTATGTATAGTAATTAATTTTTAGTTTATAGTTTCATAAATTATTGAAATGATTTGAAATTCTTGTTAGCTAAATTTATTTTTAGAATTAGAATCATTGTCTAAAATATTAAATTTGATTTTTATTAATATGATGTTCAGTTACAAAATAATCGAGTTAAAGTTAGTGATTTCATTATTATAAATAAAAGAGTTATTTGGTTACTTAAGCATTTAAATCGTTGCCAAAAGTCATACATATAAGCCTTTTGGCGACGATATTACTAAATCGTCATGAAAAGGTTAGTCTTTCGCGATGATTTAGGAAAAGTGTTGCCAAAGGCTAATCATTTGGTGATGATGTTGCTTAATCGTCACGAAAGGCTTACCATATAGCTCTAATTATGAAAAATTTTGCCAAAAGGTTAGCCTTTGGAGACGATTTAAAAAATCATCACCAAAATCACAAAAGTACATAGCCAAAAGGTTACTATGTTGTAGTGTTTGTCGATATAATTTAGACATCATCACTTCTAATAAAATATTTCACATCTTTTTGAGTAGTTAGATGTAATGAGTCGTATGAGATTGTAAAATTGAAATAGTTACATTTGAATTTCATATCATCACTTCTAATTTGAATGTTGCCTTGTCAATAGTCAAATTGATTTCTATCAAGTAAAGATCAAGTCGGAGATATATTCACCAAGTTATTAGGGGTTCAATAGTTTCAGTTACACTTATTGCTCACCTACCGATGATGTTAAGAATTATATTTATGTCTGTAACTATTTAACTACTGTACTGCTTCTATCCTTATCTATTACATATAGGTTTTTTTAAATCTAGTCTTATAATACATGTATAAATTGGTGTCGCTTGCTATATATTATTCAAGAGATATTATTCATAAAATCTAGACAATCTCTATTTTTTACGCTGGCAAGTCATAAGCTAGAGAGTTTTGGAGGATTGGGTTCCCACCCCCCCACCATAATTTCCTTATTTATTCCAAATATAGTCATGGATAGGGAGAATTCTCTAAAGTTCTAGAATTCCTCAATGCTGTAAAAAATTGATAGAATTAGAGCATGTTTGCAACTAAATATGATTGAAGGAATAGTAATGAATAGACAAATTTTACGTGAAAAGCTCCTTAATTAGGGTAAAAATCACGGGCAAGGATAGAAGAATTTTACTACTGAAAAACTGGACAATTACAAGGAGAAAAAAAGTAAACCGACAAAAAATACATAGAATATTTTTTGTCTCTCTTTTCTTTTTCCTCTCTAATCTCATGTCTCTATTTTTCTGCTTATTATGTATTTCTTCATACTACTCCTACCTTTTTATAGGAAGGAGTGCTTTATATGAATGACCGATAAAATGGTCAGCCATTTTGTCCTTACTAGGCATGGTAGGTATTAAATTCGGTGTCGACCAGCCACAATTGTTGACAATTCTCCCATTTAAAGATTTGATTGATAATCAACCATATCTTCACACCATTTTTGTCTACCTTGTCGCTTTATGTTGCTTACGTATTTGTCAGGACATATAAGGATGGACACTACATAAACTTGCCAACATTGATTGCTTTTGTCATAAAATTTGTCAGGTTATCTATTGTATGAATAGTACCATATACTTAAATAGTACTTTATACTTGAATTACAGTAACTGTACAATTTAATGCAAAAATAAATGCATGAACAGTTGTCACCTTTTATGGTTATTGTTCGTCAACTTTCTCTGTGCTCACCCAAACTTCGAACGAATTACACCAAAAGAATCATCGTAATTTTCTCACCTCACTCTAATTCCACTTGTTGTAAAAAAAATAGATCAAATGAGAGCAAGTTCAATGCTAAATAAGAATGAAAGAATAGTAATGAACGAACATATTTTACATTAAAAAAATCCTTAAATTAGGGTAAAAACTATGTCCAAGGATAGAAGAGTTTTACTACAGAAAAACTGGAGAATTACAAGGAGAAAAGAACTAGACCGCCAAAAATACACATAATATTTTTGTCTCTCTTTCTTTCTCTCTCACCTCACGTCTCTCTTTTTCTAGTTGTGTGTTTCTTCATACTACTCCTGCCTTTTTATAGGTAGGAGTGCCTTATATGAATGGCTGACAAAATGGTCAACCATTTTTTCCTTACTAAGGATGGTATGGCCACAATTGTTGACACTCAAGTGTTTGAACTTAAATGTAAAAAGACCTTCTTCAATTTTAAATCATGAATTTCGTTCTTTCAAAAACTGGTTATAAATAATGTGTCAAATGTGGATTTAGATGTTCTTTTTTATTAATTAAAAGTATTGCAATGACTTTTCTAAATGAGTTTATGTCATCGGTTGAAACTTTAGAATTTGTTGAAGTTGCAGATTGTTATCCATATGTTTTAATTGCTTATCGAATTTTATTGATTATACTTGTTACTTTAGCATCAGCTGAGAGAATTTTTTCAAAGTTAAAATTATTAAAAACCTACTTGAGGTCATCATTGTCACAAGAAAGGTTTAATGGTTTAGCTATTTTATATATCGAGAATGGTATGTGAGACAATATTAATTTTGATAATATTATTAATGATTTTGCCTTTAGAAATGAACGAAAAAGTTATTTTTCATAAATTACGATCATCTATGTGTTTTTTAGTACCATTCTCTTAGTGATTTGCGGTCTAATATTGTTGTTCGATTGCTGCTATTGTTATTTTGTTATTATTGCTATTATTTTTAGTGATTTTATTGTTACTGACATTTGCAAGACATTATTAGCTGATGTTATGATCATTTAATATTTTATTGAGTATGCAAATTTATAAATTGAGTCACTTATGTATAGATATTAAATCTTAATAATTAAAATATGCCTTTAAAATTTACATTATTGTATATTGTCAATTTATTGGGGCTCTTTTTTTAATTTCGCCCAAGTCTTAAAAAATTTTAGGACTGACCCTAGTCAAAGACATTGATCAATTGTAATATTTCCTTGGTGTCCAAGTTAATCATACATCCACGGGTATCTATCTGACTCAATAAAATTATATTTATAACATGTTATTGAAGACTGATTTGTAAGATGCTAAAGGCTACCTCACATCCATGACAATGCCCTTACAGTTAACTTGTGAAAATGATAATTTCTTTCAATTGGCTAAATTATATGACCAAATATTGGGTGCCTTACAATATGCTACATTTACAAGACATACAATGGTTTCACAGTTATCATGCACATTTCTTTACGAAAGATAACAGTATTTGCCTTTTGTACTTTTCTGATAGAAATTGAGAAAGTTTTCTTGATGATCGCTAATCTATCATTGGGTATGCTATTTATATTGGCAAACATTTAATGCCCCGTACTATAAGAAATGCAGGAATTAGCAACAAAAAATTGTCAACGGAAAAGAAACTATTGCAAATTACTGATGGAAATCCCATTTATGTCAGAAAAATTGTTGGAAAAAATTTTGTTTAGCGGCGGTATTAACATTTGTCGCTAAATAAGGAGGGAATTCAAATTGCGACAGAATTTAGCAACGATATCAAATGCCTATCGATAAATATGATGGAAATTATTGGTGGAATAATAAAGTTTTGAGTTTGTCGACGGAAAATTTCTGTCTGTAAAATTCGTCAATAAATTTTCAAGGCAAACGTCATCATCTGTTTTGGTTTTTGCATTTTTAAGTTAAGGAAAATGATGTCGTTTGGTGTTTTTTATAACTCACCCAAAGTAGCCCCTTCCCCTTGCTTGCGCGACGGATTTCTTTCTTCTTCCTGTAAAAACTCCAGTGTTCTCTCCTGGTGCATCTCTAGTTAGTATGTCATTGGCAAAGTCTTCCAGTTACGTCTTCTGCTCGTCGGCATTCATTATTCTCCAACCATTGTTATATTTTCGTGTAGGTTTTTGTGTGGAGGTCTTTTTCGTATATTAGATGGTAGTTATATTTGGGTATTTGATCTCTTTCATTTGTTTGTGTATTTTGTGATTGGAAAGCAACTTTAAGCTAGAAATGTTAGTGATAGAAGGGACGAGACGTGATTTTAGTTGTAATGTTGAGATAAATTTTTGATGCATATAAGGTGTTTGATGAAATGTTTGTTCTTTGAAAAATTATATTTGTGTGACTATTTAAGTTCTATCTATTTTGTTGAATTAGAGAATAATGTATTTGAGTGACTATTTGAAGGCTATGCATAGTCCATAGAAAGTGGACTATGTAGGAGTAAAACATAACTTCCTTTCCTACATATCAAGTTATTGTTTGATTATTGGAGGCTTTATACTTTAGGTTTTGAACTATCAACAATTTTTCACCTGGTGTTTAATATTTATGTGAATTTAACCTATGTCTAAGGATTTCATGGAATGACATAAATCTTGAATGTAGGTTTTATGGGAACCCAAAATATGTGGTTAGTAGAAATATTTTTTATACGATTCGAAAATTTGGTAACATAAATTAGATATATGTTTTTAGTAAATGTTTGTTTTGACGATTATTGTAAGGTTCAAAATCAAATGTTCTTTTGTTAATCTAATGTTATTCACATATTAATGACTAAAAATTTTAACTTTAAATAACATTAATTAAGAGTTATAAGGATAATTAAAGACAAAGAAGTGTGTGAGGGAGCTATTAGAAGGCAAAAAAATGAAGAACATTTGAGGAAAATTGAGTTAGAGGGGAAAACAAAGCAAGTGGATTATAAACGTAAGCTCGTTATGAATGATAACAAGCAACTGAAGATTATATTAATGACATGTCTCACTCTTATTTTGATGTTGGTTCTATTATTGTCATTTTTCACTCTCTAAACTAGGAGACTAGTATGAGAAGCACATGTTTAACAAAGTATAGAGAGACTAGTATACTTTACAACAAGGAAATGGTAAATAGAGCTGAGATGAACAACAACATAAGATAAAGAAGATGGAATTAATATACAGAAGAATGTGCCAATGGTATTTTGTACTTATTGCTAGTCTCTAATAGCATTCAAGATGAGGAGTTAACTAGTTCTTAGTAAATTTAAACAACTATTTATTATTTAATATAAACAATTTAAAATTATCTATTTATGATAAAAGTAACTTAATATTAATCAATAATATAACCAAATAATAATTTGAAGACTATAGGAGTAAAAGAAAGGAAAGGCTATGTAGGAGTAAAACATAACTTCCTTTCTTACATACCAAGCCATGTAGGAAAGGAAGTTAATTGATTTTATGAATCGACTATGTGAGCATTCATATAATTAAAGAGACATTGTGGCAATGATTGTACTTTAGTTTATCATATATATTAATCATGTATGTAGTTATCAATAGCCAAAATGAAGTAAGGTAATGATTCTGACAATGTAAGCAATAATTTGCCATTATGTACTTTGGCCTACTCCTTTTGTTTCAGACGTAACAACCCATGGCCTAATCCTAGTTAGTGGCACCAGAAAACAAACAATTAAGTGAAATGACGAATAAGGAATGTCTGATAGGTAAGGGGTAAACAATTGTCAAAACAAACAACAACATGGATAGCAATTCACGAGAGACAAATTAGTATTGACTTTTCTCACAAAAAGCACAAATAAGTATTCGTAACTAAGCAACTTCAGTTGCTCAAGATGGTCACAAACCATAGGTTCATAAATGTTTAATGTTAGACTGCTTTGTTTGTGTGTTAATATCATAAAGATTTATGTTTTTCACATTGCAGCTTATAACATGAAATAAAAGTTGGGTCTTGTATGGGATAGATATGTAATTTTACTGGCTAAGATCTTATTGATTATTGCTTGGTTGTAGGAACTCATTTGTTGGTAGTATTTCTATTTTCAAAGAGATTGAAGAGAAGCTTTAGCAGGTATTCATTTTTGGCATTCATTTCATTTTATTTTTGACAATGTTAATAATGATTTTCCACACATTTTAATCGAATTTGTATTTGTTTCTATATTTTGTAGCGTAGTCATTTTGCATCTTTTTACTTCATGGTTTTTTATGTTTTAAAATGCAAAGCAGTGGATTTTCTTGCCTGACATGGCGACAATCAAATGCTATAAATAAAACTTCTGAACACGAATTTATATCAATTTGAGCACTGCTTTGAAATTCATTATCTTCTTTGCTTCATTTTAGTTATCTTATTTGGCCGTCAGCTCATTCTAGCTCCGTCATCATCTTCCTTCATGAACTTCAGGAAGAACCTTTTGCGTTTCGGATGACGTAAGTGGTTTTGTTATTTACTATATTTTTGTGTACTTGATTTAATTTGGGCATTTGTTTGCAATTTGAACTTCCCATTTGAACTTCCTGCATTTTTAATGTAAATGGCCTGCACCAATCGAAACTTGTTTGTGATATGAACTTTGGTTTATCAATGAATTAATATAGGATGGGTTTGACTTATATTATAGTTCCAAATATCTTAATCATGTTAATACGTTATTTCATTGATACTTTCTGAAATGTTAGGTTCTCTTTACTTTTTATTTGCAAATCTTTACACGCATCTTTTTTAATATAATAATGATTTTCTTCTAAACATATTAGATAATTTGTATATGTTACAATAATTTATTAAAATAAGTATTCATATTTTTATGAATACTTATTATACTTGGCACTAGTACATATTTAATTTAGGTTAAATATCAAACTTCTAACATTAATTCTCTTGTAACATATTTGATTACAAACAAAAAAATAGATCTCCAGTTAATAAATAATTTTGATCTTAACCTATAACCCGTGATGTAGCTCCCATGAGGCTTATCAGTGAAAAATACCACGAGCTTAAAAGTCACAACATGAACTTGTTTTCTTGATTCACAAGCCTTATCTTTGGTGATTAATTCAGTTGGTTAATACTTAAGGGATGTTATGTAAAGTTTAGATGTTTTGTAATCATTGGTGAACATGAATGATACTAACTATGGAATCACTGTTTTAAATTAACAGTTTTGTAGAAATGATTAATGTTGATAGATCTTGGATGTATAGATTGTTAACACTTGATGGTTTCATTAATCTTGAGTTTATTGAAGGAGTTGAAGCTTTTATTCATTATGCATGTTCTCAACCTATATATATGGATGACCCAAAGATTCGATGTCTATGTAAAAAGTGAAAACACATCTGTTTCCTTCCTATTGATGAAGTTAATGGGCATTTGTTGAGAAAATGGTTTGTCTCTAATTATTTTAAGTGGACACGACACAGGGAACCATTGATTTGTAGCACCTCAAGGGGTAATCAAGTATAATCGTCTGTGAACTTAAATGAGTTTGAAGGGGGGATTAGATTTAGAACAAATAATATGGATAGAAATGAAAATCCTTACATGCAAATAGTTTATGATGCAGTCGGTTATACCTTTAAGAAAAATATAGAAAATCTTGAAGAAAAACCAAACTCACATGCAAAATAGTTTTTTTGACTTACTATAGTCAACTGACCAAGAATTATGGCCAAATTGTGAGACAATGACTCAATTGTCTTTAATTGTTTAAATATTGAACATAAAGTCTAAAGAGCATACTTCAGACTATAGTTTTGATAAAATTCTTGAATGGTATAATGAATCATTGCCTCCTGATCATACAATGGTTGATAGTTTTTATAATATGAAAAAACTTATTAGGAGTCTTGGTTTGCCTGTTGAAAAGATTGATTATTGCAAATTGGGATATATGTTGTATTGGGGAGATGATATGGAATTACAAGAGAGCAAATTTTGTGGTTAACCTAGGTTCAAGCCTGGAAAGCATTCTATGAAACAAAAATTAGTACATTAGAAGCGGATGTATTATTTCCTGCTAACTCCGAGACTTCAAAGACTATATGCTTATGATGTTACTACATCTCACATGAATGGCATAATGAACATGAACAGGAAGATGGAATAATGAGTCATCCATCAGATGCACTGGCATGGAAACATTTTAATGACACCTATTTTGAGTT
>JAOSBK010000003.1:26500240-26524130 GCA_027568895.1 Erythroxylum shatona
GCTTTTGCTTTTGGCTCTCCAAGTAATGGATTCATCGGTCGTCACTTCTTCGGCTTAAATGACTTCCCCTACCCTCTCGCAGACTACAGTTTCTTCCTCTACCAGTGGGCCTTCGCCATAGCTGCTGCTGGTATCACCAGTGGCTCCATAGCCGAGAGAACCCAGTTTGTGGCTTACCTTATTTACTCTTCATTCTTAACTGGCTTTGTTTACCCTGTTGTTTCTCATTGGGTTTGGTCTAGTGATGGTTGGGCTAGTGCGTCTCGGTCCAATAATGATCTTTTGTTAGGTTCAGGCGCGATTGACTTTTCCGGTTCAGGCGTGGTCCATATCGTTGGAGGTATTGCCGGCTTATGGGGCGCCCTCATTGAAGGGCCACGTATTGGACGGTTCAATAGGGAGGGTCGGTCTGTGGCTTTACGAGGTCACAATGCCTCGTTGGTTGTACTTGGCACATTTTTGCTTTGGTTTGGGTGGTACGGGTTCAACCCAGGTTCGTTCCTAACAATTTTGAAGAGCTATGGAGGCAGCGGAGGATATTATGGTCAGTGTAGTGCAATTGGGAGGACAGCTGTCACCACCACATTAGCTGGTTGCACAGCAGCCCTCACTACATTGTTTAGTAAAAGAATATTGGCAGGTCATTGGAATGTAATTGACGTATGTAACGGCTTATTGGGCGGGTTCGTTGCAATCACCTCCGGTTGCTCAGTGGTCGAACCTTAGGCTGCAATTATATGTGGGTTTGTGGCGGCTTGGGTTTTAATCGGTTGCAATAAGTTGGCGGAGAAATTCAAGTATGAATGTATGATGATCCTCTTGAAGCTGCCCAACTGGATGGCGGATGCGGCGCATGGGGCCTATTATTTACAGGTTTGTTTGCCACTAATAAGTACGTAAATGAGGTGTTTCCGGGCAACCCAGGACGACCGTATGGGCTATTCATGGGTGGTGGTGGGAAGTTGCTGGCGGCCCAGATCATCCAAATATTGGTGATTATAGGGTGGGTGACCGGGACTATAGGACCCCTTTTTTATGGTCTTAACAAGATGCGATTGTTGAGGATCCCAAGTGAAGATGAGATGGCAGGAATGGACTTGACCAGCCATGGAGGTTTCACTTATGTATACTCTGATCATGACGACCCTTTACTCAAGCCTGTGCCTGGCTTAGTGATGAGAAGGGTGGAGCCAAGCTCCCCTTATCAGAACTCAGAAGTTGTGTGATGATAAAGAAAAAGAAAATAATGACCACGGTGGATGATAATTAAGACTGTCCTAAGATAGAAGGAATGTGAACCAACTTTATCTTTGAAGGGGGGTTTTCTTTTTGTGTATTCTCTGCAACTCTTAAGTTTCATTGATAAAACTGAATGCTCGGGTTCACTTTTTCTTGATCTATGAATGTATCATTATTACCTCAAAGTATAAAGTTGATTAGTCTTCTACATTTTGTAGATTAAAATCGAGTCTTAATCCTAAAATTTGGGAACTCAATCAGTTGTATTTAATCTAACTACACATGCTAATGATTGTTGGCTAATGCATTCAATTAAGACAAAAGTTAAACCAAACTGAAAACATAATAGGTTTGTTTGTAAGAACTAATGCACGTGGTGTTAGGTTAGTTTTCTATATTGTCCAGCAACAGAAAACTATGAGTAGTGGCTGTTATGCAACTATCTGACAAGAGCAATTTAACAATAGATGATATACTGTGGTTCTAGCAGGCAGACTTACGACCATCCATTCTACGTGTACGTCTTTTTTAGGAGGAACCTATTCCTATAGATGTACTCATAGAATGCAAACGTATAACGATTTCATACCTATTAGTTTCCACTTGTACATCTTATTGTTTCTAATTGGCGTGGTTAAATGGTTGAATTATATAGGCCAACAAGAAGATGCTTTTGGACTATCAAATTGTTCTTCCACTAGTTCTCAAGTTGGAAAAATCTGATAACACTTGTTACCCAAATGTTAGATCAAGTTTTATATTAATGATTTTGATAATAATTCTATAATTCCTTAAAATTCAAATTTGGATTATTTCCATTCATTCGAATAATTAACGATATAGTTTTGCAAAAGAATATTGTTTCATTTCTTACACGATCCTTCTTAATAAACTTACTTTATTTATTAAAAATGATTCCATAATATCTGAAAGGATCTTGTCAATTACATAATTCAACAATCGGCTATGGGAAATTGTCAAAAGTCTTTCTTAACGTTTGGATACTGTAAGATTCTCGCAAAGATGATATTGAAGATCTTTTAGACTCAAAGCCAACTTTGAATATACGTGAGCAACGGCTAGTTGAAGAAAATATCTATTTAAAGAAAAACCATTGTATTTATAAACAAGTCAGATTTTTGGAATAGTTCAACAATATTAATATTCTCAAAAATCATATCTTTATCAAACTTTTTGTGCCTCAGAAAGTGAAAACATTCTTTTGAGATAGATTGTCATTCCTTGAAGTTTACATTGAGCAAACCTTACATTCATTGTTGTTTGAGAGCTTGTAGAGAATTGTTAAACACTACAAATATGAAAATTTGAAGAACCTTGGAAATTATGTACTTGTGAGATTGGAGAGGTTCGTCAAAATTTACTATTTGGAGTTTTATAGTGAAATACTCAAGTTTGATGCTTGGGGATTGGATATAGGCTTCGTTATAAGTCGAACCAGTATAATTTAAATTTTCGCATTATAATGTTTGTGTTTAATTTACAAGAGGCTCATTTACTTTTAGAATATATTCCTTCTGTTATAATATTGCAAGAGGTTTCTTATGTTGAAAATTTTTACAGACTCCTTTCGTTTTGAACGATAACATGCTCCTTTTATTTTAAAAGTTAATAGGCTCTTTCATTTTAAACGTTAACAGGATCTTTTCGTATTGAAAGTTAACAAGATCCTTTCGTTTTAAACTTTAACGGGCTCCTTTTATTCATAGATCAATATGTTGAAATAGCAGGTTCTTATCTTTTACACGAATTAACAGTAACTTGAATTTTTTTCAGTGATAAACAAGTCACCCTCTTGCGTGTGTTTTCTTTATCACCAAAGGCTTATAATTAGTTGTACATACAATAGAGATTGAATCTAAGTGACGAGAATGGAGGCGGAGATGATCGCCAGTAATAATAGAATTAGGAAGGCGTGAGAAGAAGAAGATGAAGGATGGTTGGATCCTGAGATGGAGTTCCTTGCATCCAAACGAGAGACTGGGAATGAGTGGGAACTATTCAAGGAAAATGTCAGGCCACTGAAGAGATGTCGAAATGTTCATGTCCTGAATCAAACCCTGAAATCGATTCCAAACCAACAATACTCTTAAGAACTCTCACCTCTACACTCGAAGGTCCTTCTTTTGTTCTTCTTCTTTGAATTTATTTTCCGCTGAAAACTAAATCTCTAATGTGTACTCTTCAGCAAGTTAATCAAGACGATTGATGAGTATGAAGGTGATGACCCTCTTCTTCCTTGGCTTCAGTGAGTATTAACATATCAGATTTCTGGGTTTGCTTGATATGATTCTTCAACTCTTGATTTCTAATCTAATCTCTTCTCTGTTCTCTGAAACAAAACAGGTGCATTAAATGGTTTCAGGAGGCGTTTCCACCTGGAGGAGATTGCTCTGGACTCATCGTCATTTATGAACAATGTGTGCGTACCTTTTGGCAGTCACATCAATACAAGGATAATCTTCGGTACCTTAAAGTTTGGTTAGAATATGAGAATTCCTTCACTTTCTTTTCCCATTTTTTCCTATCTTTTTGTTCTTTATCTACTAACTATTGTTTGCTTGAACCAAAACCTCAGTAATTGACTTCTGTATTGTCATTGCCACTCATCTTTAAGATTGCCCAAAGGATGTGGAGGAAGGTGATTGGCAATGGTTGATTGAGAATAAACTAGAGACTCTAAATTTTAAGGTAATTTTGAAATTTAAGTACTTTAACTTACTTTGTTAGATGTTTTCTTTTATTAAAAATAAATTAGTTGTCCAGCATGTTGTTCGGGAAGGCAATCAGTGTGCTGACCATTTGGCGACCTTTGCCAGCGTTCTACGTCCAGGTCTACATGTCCTCCAGGAGCTGCCATTCGGAGTCCAGGAGTTGCTTTGCCGCGATGCACAGGCGGCGACTTTTGCTCGTGCTATGCGTTAATTTAGCTTGATCTGTCCCTTTGTACTAAAAAAAAAAGGTTATCAATGTATAAAAGCAAAGCGGAAGAAACATAAGTAATACGGGAAATCAAGAGATGAAATCAATTTATAGTACAAAATCAATTGTGCAGATTGCATATAGGATGGTTTTATTAATTAAAATTATACTTTTATTAAATAATCAAGTTCCAATTAATCATTAATTTTCTTTTTTTACTATTTTAAAGGATAAAGATTTTGATGAGTGGTCTGATGCTGTCAAGTTTGGAAGGTACTGCGATAAAAGCCAAATGAAACTTAGTCTGTTACAAATAGAAAAGAAATAATAATATGGAAGTTATAGTCAAATTAGTTTTGTCTTGAAATTTTAAAATTACTTTTCTAAATTTTCAAATTCTATCTAAATATGCAGAATAGCTTTAAGAAGAGAGAGAGAAAAATAAATAAAAGACTTCATCTACACCTTTATCAACTATTGAGCATTTCAATCTTCTCTTGGAAAGAAAGTCAAGCTATTCACATAGTTTAGGTGTTAAAGGGATAACATCTAAGTCCTGCGAAAAAATTAAAATTCTAATTGAAACTAAGGTTGCAAAGAAACATGCAAATGATTTAGATGATAAAGTTGAAGGATTTACTAAAATCACAAAAACAAAAAATAAAAAGATTCAAGCTCAAGTGCAGTTATTGAGAAGCAAGCAACAGAAATGAAACAAATTTTGGATGATTTTGCTCATTTGACAAGTTCTGGGGTAATTATTAGTTTGTTACTTAATGCTTTTGTCTCAATTGAAGATCCATCAAGTGTCACAACGTCAAATATTTCAATTAGTCATGTAAGTACTAAATTAATAGTTTAATATTTTATAAACTAATTAATTAATTCTTTCTTATTTATTTTGTAGGAAACAAATTAATAGTAAATTTCATCTGGAAGAATAGCCAAGAAAGTTTATCTTGAAAAGTTTTCGCTTAAATTAGTACTTAATTGTTTGGGATAATTATAATAAACATACTTGTCTTGGATATTAGATTTTTCAATTTTATATATTGGAAATTAGAATTTTGTACTTTTTAGTGATTTTTATATTTGTGTATATACTAATAATTTTTATTTGCTTGTGTGACAATATCTTTACACTAAAAATCTGTATTAATTGTGACAACTTCTATTTTATGACCACTAATGCAAAATTTAGTAATATTATTTGTGACAAACATGATCACATTTAGTAATATTATTTCTGACAAATACGAACACATTAGTGATAAATTTATTGTAACTTATAATCTTTATTTAGCGACAACAATATTGTAATATATAACTTTTATACTAGTGACAAAATTTGTTAGACAATATAGTCATTGATGCCAATTTTTTTTACTACTAATATAATTTCATCGTTGAATTGATAGTTTTATTTGTGAAAATAATAAACACATTAATGACAATATTTTTTGTAAGAACTAATTTTCATTTTTGTGACAGATGATGTTAACACTTTTTACTTAAAATATTAGTGACCAAGTAATGGACACTGACAAAAAAGAACATGAGTGATAAATATTTTGTCACTATTTTTAATTATTTTGGTGGCTATAATGTTTTCACAATAAAATGAAGTATTATTATTACTTTATTCGTCACTACTTTATATTGTTTGTGTCGACAAGCTTGTCATAAATATGTAAAGTTTTTTTTGATCATATAGTATTGTCACACATTCCATAATTTTAGTGTCTGTACTTTTGTCAGAATAAAATAAAGTATTGTTATGACTTTATTCGTCACTACTTTATATTGTTTATGTCAACAAACTTGTGATAAATATGTAAAATTACTGTGACCATATAATTTTGTCACATATTCCATATTTTTTTGTGTTAGTACTTTTATCATAAAAATGTTTCATAATTGTGATCATTTTTTTTAAATTAATCACTATTTCATTAGTGAACGAAGTATTTGTGACGGGAGATGACGACTTTAAAATTGGATACTATTACCAATATTGACTAATATTACTACTTTTAGTAATAACTTTTGTTTTCACTAAAATTACAATTTCTTGTAGTACTGTAAGTCTTTTTTCTCTATTTTTATTTTCTATAAATTGGAAGGAATATAACTAAAGGATTTTTCAATCAAAATCTACATATGAGCACTTTGTTAGATGATTTAATAGGCAAGATAAGGATGCATCAAATACATCTTAAATGCAATCCCCTCATCATAGGCAATTAGAGATTACGAATTTAAGTTGCCTGTTGACAATTTAAGCTGCTCTTGAGGTAGAGGATGAACAAATTTAGTCCCAACAGAGCTTAATTTGCCTGTTGAAGAACGAAATGCAATAGAATAAAATTAACAAAATCGAAGTTGACAAAGGAGTTAGATTCTAAAATAGTTTCAGTGAATTATGGATCCTTTTGATAGCTTAGAAACTTAAAACTTGGACCATAATTTCTTTGTAAAAGTTATACTTTTAACTTCCTTTTTAAACTCAAGTTTTTAAATGATAAATTAGATAAGTTGAATCAGAAAGGTAAAGTAATATAAGAGAAAGCAACACTCAACCAACCACTCCTTAAAACAATGGTAGCTAAGTTTATTAAGAGCCTCTTTGGTTCAGCTTTTAGAGAGTGAATAAACACTTTTTTCTTATGTGATACATAAGGTCTCATTCTTTATGTGGTTGTTACATATAAGGTCTCATTCTTTATGTGGTTGTTGAACATAAAATTATATAATAATTAATATATTGTACTTTGTATATTGTTTAACATATTTTAAATAATATTTATATGCGTAAATAATTTTTATTACAAAATAAAATATAGTTAAAATTAAAAATATTTTTATTTTTATGTTATCAAACAGTCTATTGTATGAAGCTCTTTCAAAAAAACTCTTTTTTAAATAACAACTAAACAGTCAACTGACTTCTTAGAAAATCTCTTTTTAGAAAAGCTCTACTCACAAAAACTCTACTGCTAAAAGCTCTACTGATATAAGCCCATCCAAACAAGTACTAAGTGGTTATAAAAAGTAAACAATATATTGAGCTAGGAATCCTCCAACTAAAGTTAAGAAGGATAGGACTCTAAATTTTATAGAAGGCTGGGACTAACTAAATCTTTAATCATCTCATTGTACTGCTTTGTCATACAACCATAACATTCTTGCATATCTAGGTCATATTTAAAGAGGTTCCTTATTCAGTTTCATCATTTAGCCTCCATGTTTAAGTAACTATTCCTCTACAGCTTTTGATTTCCTTATTCACTATAAATTGTTCTCTAATCCATGAATATAGGTCCTCCTCGCTTAATCCACACTAATCTCAATTGCTTTGAAGGATGTATAATTTCACCTTCTCCATACGTGGAAAATGTAAGAACTAAATGACAGTTTAAACACCACTCTACCCCCTCGAGAAAGACCATTTCCCTCCACATATAGATTATGAAAATTGAATAGTTAAGACCAATGTTATCTATATGGAAACATCCAAGACCTCTCTCTATACTGTTGAACATATTTTGTGCCTGAAGAACAAGTGGTTTACTGATTCAGGTTCTTCTTTGCTTAAAAACCATATATTATTGGTATTCAAGTAGCTGATTCTATCAAGGTAACAATTCTTTGCTTCCGTAACAACCACAAAAAGAATGAGACCTTATGTATCACATTTTTACTCCATACTACTGTCCACCAATTTATCATCTGACCTCTCCCTTTAAAGATTTCCTTACATGAGCTAATGGTAAATCTATCGGATCGATAGGTCCCCAAGCCAGATATATTCATCTTATCTCCTCTAGTTCAGTATATACATTAACATTGTTCTCTATAGTTTAGTAGAGATATCAATCCATCTATCACAATCAATTAGCATACCCATATTGGAATTAATTGGAAACTTATTATCCAAGCTAGGCGTATGCTGAGAGTTGTAAATAGTCCTATGTTGCACTAGTTATTGAAATAAAGTGACGTTATTTCCCCATTGCCTATCTTGCATTTTATGCTTCCTACCAAACCTCTTCCTATCTTCATTAATTGTCTTAAAAAAAGAAAGGGATGGTTTATCTTTGACTTACCATATACGTTTTCTTTTTAAGAAATAGAATTGTACTTATTTGACCTATAAAGAATCTTTGTTTTGAAGTAATTTTAGAGACACTTTCACATGAATACCATATTGCAAATGCTGATTTATATGATCCTAAAGCCCCCTTCTTTGATTGGTTTACAAACTTCTAGCTAACTCTCCTTTTCATAATACTTTTCCTCCTTATCTCTTTCCTACAAGAATCTCCTCATTATCTTTTCTATGGTTTCTATCAGTCCTTTAAATTGGAATGAGTGAGATGACTTGTATATGTGGAGTGAGTTCAATATTGTCTTGATAAATCGTACTCTCCCTAATGTTGAAAGAGTTTCGTTGCACCAACTACCAAGCTTCATCTATACTTTCTCAATAAAAGATAGGCACTCCTTGAACTTTGGCTTTCTAGTGGAAATAGGTAGACCATAGGTGATTTAAAAGGGCTTGTCTAACTTAGAATCTAGTGATATATAATAGCCATCGAGCAATTGAGTGAGCACTTTCTAAGACAAAAATGTGACTCTTATTCCTATTCACATCCATTCCAGAGATCTCAATAAAAGTTCTAATAAAGGACATTAGGAGGCTAACAGACGCATTATGGGATCTAAAGAACAACTTCTAATTATCTGCAAAGAGTAGAGACACCAGCCCAATTTTCGTACATCTGCTATGATAGTTAAAGTTTGGATTAGAATTGAAATTGCAGTTTATCATCCTTGTGAGAGTTTCCACACAAAGGATGAATAGTTATAGTGATATTGGATCCCTGCCCGCAGTACTAAATAATAGAGAAGGTTCACAATTAATTAATACACTAGAAGAAGTAGAAGTTGTATAGAACTCATTTTTAAACTCTGAAAGCTAACACAATTCCTTATTTTCTAAAAAAACTTTGGACAAAATAATTCAAATAAATTAGAAAATCAATTGTCGATAGTATTTAAAGAGTTTTTATTATATGAATTTACCAATTACTAGTAATTTACTCTGAAAGTGAGAATAATGATGTGTGAACTAAAATTTTTTCTATAATTAATGTATTTGCTAATCCAAGATTAACGTCTTATTTAAATTAAAATACGTACTATATTGTTAAATCATAATCTATATGCAAGTCTAAATATCCAATTTTACAATGTATATGACATTTTAAATTGGACCTAATCCTTCAAAATTTTATAAATAAAGGAGACCTGAAGTTCTTAAAGAGTAAGTTGGATATTAATGTGCTTAAACTCAAACATACATTGTAAAATTGGACCTAATCCTTCAAAATTTTATAAATAAAGGAGACCTCAAGTTCTTAAAGAGTAAGTTGAATATTAATGTGCTTAAACACAAAATTTCTTGCATATCCATCTACGTAACTACTTAATTCAAAGTATTTAAGTTTTTATAAAGATTGAGTTCCTATTCTCTAACTTATATTAAATCTACAATTAAATATTTATGTCTTTAACCTACAACTAAATTTGTATTTAATTTATTATATGATTATATCATCAAAACCTCTTATTTTCACATTAAATAAGAGATATCGAATTAGAGGATCATGCAAAAATGTGTCATGAATACTTCATTTAGAAGATCATGTCGAATTAGAAGATCATAGTAAGATATATATGTGTAATGATCCAAATTTTTGTTAAATTACTCATAATAGACTAAAAAGGAGAAAAAATTATAAAAATATAAGTTGAGCCTAAGAAAGCTTAAGTTCATTTTTCCCTTAAATCCATTTCCTTCTAGATTACTATTCACTCTCAACTTCTAACACTCATATCTTTACCGTTTGACCACCATTTATGGCAATCTAGGACTCTATGAAAAGATCTCAGGATCTTCTACAAAACTACTAAACCTATTTCATCAAAAAACTCAAATTTGGAGGAATCATGATTGAAAATTTCGGTTCATTTAGGTAAGTTACCAATCTCCTATTTCTAGTCATTTTTTAGTCAAACTAACATCATGATTGTGTCTAACGGCCCTGAAAAAGTAAGAAAGGAGGGAAACCTTACACCGATCGACCTATTTTACTAATGAACAAAATGGGTTACCATTAAGCTTTAATCCTTCGATTCTTGCAAACTGGGAGGAGTTTTGACACAAAACGAGTGTCATTGTATTCCTGGAGGTGAGATCTTCATTGCTGGGTGGGTGGTGAAGATCACCACCTCTCCGACGCCAACATGTGTACCCCATGCTTCAGTGATAATGGTGATTTTCTAACTAGCCTAGAAATGGTTGAAAATAATTTTAAAATTTTCCAAATATTATATGAATCAATTTTCATAAAAGTGTTGTATTAAAATTATTCATATTTTATGAGATAAAAATTTAGAAAGGGTATATATTCATATAGAAATGCATGAAATTGATTAAATTGAGCTATTATTGATTAAAATTGAGACTATATGGATGTATTGAGTATCAATGAGGTATACTTGAATTATGAATTAGATTATTATAGATTTTACGATGTAAATGTGGACTAAATTGAGTATAGACATATAGTTTGTGGGCCTAAATTGAGCTGTGGTTACTGGTAGATATAGAAGTGTATTTTTATTGCAGGAATTACCCTTCTTTCAGAAGGAGATGTTCATTTTACAAGAAAACATTGTTAAATTTTCAGAAGGCTCCTCATAAAATGTGGCATCGTTGTTTTTAAATAGGAAATAGAGCTCCTTAGTATTTATTCATGGTTTTATTTTCAAGGTATCCAAATTTGGTTTAGGTTTTAAATCCTAATGGTCATTCCTATTTTTCTTTCTATAGATCAATCTAGAGCAGAACCTTTTACTTCAAGACATTAGGTTCTGTAATATCCCATTACTGGTAGGGAGACAAAAATAGTAGATATGAGAGATTATTCAGAGATTAGAAACGCATTCATGTTCATGCATTATATGATATACACATACACGTGAACATTTAATTTTTGCACATAAAAATAATTGTACATGCATTCATTGATAATTCCAGGTATAATTGAATTATGATGCGATATTAGCTAGAATTGTAAATTTGTTGTATTGAAAATTTAATTGGTGAGTGTATTTGTTAATTTTGAATTTTTGGTGAATTTTAGGAATAAATTCCGAAAAGGTTGAATATTATTAGACTAGAAAAATGCCACTTGGCAAGTAAATTGATGTATGAAAAATAGAAATAAAAATAAATGATGATGAAGAAATTTGGGAGTTGACTTCAAAACTTTTGAGATAATGATTTTGAAAATTCATAGACAAATTGGAGAAAAATATGGTGAAGATTGAACTAATTAATTGATAACTAATATAACACCACCCACAAGGGGTGTAGCCTAATGGTTGAGAGCGTGGGTTAGCTTCGATCAGGTCCTAGGTTCGATTTCATGTGGGTGCATTTCTTGTAAGAGCCTGGGGCAGCCGAGGGTTTTACCCATTGTTGGCAGGCTCCATCGGGAATTTCGGTGGTTGGGCTCCGCTTCAATGGTCGAGCTCTATCGGGATTTCCAAAGGTCGGGCTCCACCAGCGGGGTTTCCTCGAATCCAAAAAAAAATTAGTCTAAAACTACAGAAGCTACATAAGTGACACTTTCTGATTTTGTTTGAAAGACTAAGTTATGTTCTTTTAAAGTTGAAAGACTAAGTACTGTTGTCTGTCCTAGTTACCTTTTTTGTAGCTATCTTCTTCACGTTTCTTTCTTATACACAGAGTTTTTCATCAAACATTCACTAAAATTAAACTTTTCTTTTTCCTTATCTTCTACCACTCTCACGTTGTTATCTACTTTCTTTGCCTCCAAAAAACCTGACCCAAATCATTTGTAAGATGAAGTACGCGATTGTATGAAAATTAGAGCTTTTTGATAATTGAAGATTTTGGAGTTTTAACAAGTAAGTATCATGTTAATCCTTATGAGAAGTAGGAATATAAGATAAAATTGATGATTTATTTGTCATTATATGATCAAGGAAATAATGGCCTTGTTCATGAACACTGTACAAATAAGATGAAAAACTGGGTATAATGCTATTTAGTATTTGATGATTATTCTGTGATCAGATAGCATAGAAATGATTTTTGAGTTAAAAAGAACCATAAAAAATATGCATGACAAGAGCATAGAGATATGGAAAGTTGATAGTGAAATATATGCTCTATTTTTCTCTTCATTGTTCATGTATGTGAATATTTTGGTAACTTAAGGATGAACAAAACAATGAATTTAGAGTTAAGGGATAGGTGTAAGGTGATGTCTGGAGGTGAGGAAGAATGATTAAAGTGATAGTTGGTGAAATGAAAATGGAGAATGTACATAAAAGGAAAGTGCAGGAGAATGAAAGAAGAAACACAGAGAATGAAAGAGATGAGTGAATGAATTTTCTATTTTTGATGTATGTGTTTTAATCTGAAATCTGTAGTTGTTTGTGAATGACTTTATTTGAATGGGAGTCGAAAATGGGCGTTGAGAGGAGTTAGGGAACTTGTTTTGAAATAAAAGTAAGAATTTAAGTTAAAGAAATTGGTTTAGAATAAAAGAAAGAAAAGAGAAAAAGGGGTAAAAATGTAGTCTAAAACTTCCATGATTAAACTATATTGATCTAGGAAGATTTTGACAAAATTGTCTTCATAAAAATTGTATATCTTTCTTTTATCTTTTTAATGATATAAAGTTTGAAATTTTTGAATTTCTGGATTAAAAGTTATGGAGGTTCGAAGTGAGGGTGTGTGACTAGGAAGTTGTGATCGTGCTTAAGCACAATCGCGACCCCGCTATTGTTCACTAAATGTCGCGATCACGACGAAGTACGATTGTAACTTCATATGTCGATAGCCAAACTCATGATCATGCTTATGCATGATCGTGACTTTGTAAAGTCAATGGGCGATCGACTTCTAAGGTTGGAGGCTGACGTAACATCCTTCAATCTTTTAGCTATATCTCCTTCTTCTGACCTCCAAATGACATGAGATTTAAACCATTGGAGTTCTAACACACTAATCTACATCTTCACCAAAAATATTATCCATCTAAAATCATTTGAGAGAGATCGAGCAAAAAATATGGGACAGATCTAATGGAGTGCGCACGGGCATGACTTTTTCTTGCACACCCTTGACTCATTTTCGTTGGTATGCATGGGAGTAAGTTTGTCTTGGACACCCATGACTCTTACACAACTGTGAGTTTATGTTGCACAACTATGACTTAATTAATTTAGTGGGTTATTGGTTTTAAGTTGAAAATGTTGACTATGCTGGAACATGATAACTAGGATGATTTCATTGAGTAGGCTTCAATATTTTAACAATATCTTGTTCTATAGTCATCCAAATGAGATCATTTGTGATTTGGAGTACACTAGAGACATAGGGATACAAATTATATAAAGAAGTCAAATTTTGATGCAGTCTCTAAGACTTTCAATTTCTGGATGGAAATTGAGTATAGTGTACTATTTTAGTATAAGATAGTCCAAAAATGTTGATGTATAACTTTTAGATTACTAAATCAAATTGAAAGCTCTTAGTGTCTTTAGAAACTTAAGGGAATGGAGAACACTTTTCTAGAAGAGAGTATTTTCAAATTACTTCATTTTCATTATTTAAATGATCAAGAACAGCAAACCTGAAAGTCAGTTTTTGGAAAAATCTGAAATGACAATGAGTTATGAATTGTGATTTTAATGGTTTTATTGAGGTATAAACCTAAGTACAAATTATATTTAGGTGAGTTTTGAGATAGGACTGATTATGTGATGAGAATAACGGAAAAATACTTAGGATTGTCATGAACATACATTGTGCATATTTCATATACATACATGTGCATTATAAAACACTTACAATTGTGCCAATTTGTAATATGTGTATATTGCTTGTTATAGAGGAGTAATTGGAACGTCAACTTCTAGATATTGCCGGAACTTCTAGACATTAGCTTCGAGAGCGACCTATGAGTAACCTAGATGGTCTCACTCAATTAATTGTTTATTTTATATTATGTTTGACTTATTGAATGAAAGTGAATTGATTGTCTTAATTCCGGACAATGAAAGTCCGATGATTTTGATATATGAATGAGTTATTAAAGTGCTACTTGTATGTGAATGTGACGAAATAAATGTTACTCAATAATGATGTTGAATGCTAAACCTTGGGTTCGATGAAAATTATGATTTAAATGTGAATGTGCAAGCATATAATTGATTGAGAAAATGATATGTGAAGCATTTCAATACATAAATGCATATAAGATAAAGGAAGGTGTGTCTGAAGTCGCTAGTATAAAAGCCTAAAGCTCATATTGTGATCAGAGCCTTAGGCTCGGTTGTGAATGCACCCAGTATCCACTAAGGGATATAGGACATAATCTGACACAGCTCAGTATCCACTAAGAGATATGAGCTAGGAAAAAAAGGCACTCGGTCACAACGACAATAAAAAATGAAAGTGAGTCTCACTTGCATTACATTTATACTTAATAGGTGTACTTCACCTGATTGAAGTGATTATGATGATTATTCTGAAAGTGAAATGTGATATTTTATGAATATGCAAAGATGTGAATAAATTGTTACGTGTATTGATGTGATGTATGAATTGAGTCAACCATCAATGATGGTTACCTCATTGAGTTTGCAAAACTCATCAAAATTGCAACGTTGACTTTTCAGGACCGAGAGACGATATTAGCTACTGAGAGATGTTACAAGCAGTGTCGACTTATACCTTTGGGAAAGAGAAGAAATGGCTCAAAGATCGGTTAGTTGGATTTGGACAGACTAGATATATTTTTTTATGTATTTCCTCTTTCATATAGCACTTTTTTTATATTAGGCTATGATGTTCTATAAGTATGAATGTTGAAGGATACATTATAGACATTCAGTTTTTATAAAATAAAATAAGGAAATTTGGTTTTAAAATATTGTGACTTTCTTGATGATGTTTTATAAGAGAATAAAAATAGATGATGCTATGTTAAGCGAATGTTATGATTCAACATAGCGCGCCATTATCATAAGTTATGTACTAAAATGTCCGCTGGGTGTTCCGGTAAGTATCTTAGGGTAAAGAGGCGTTATAGGTTCAATGCAAAGGAACACATTCTACCAGTGAGTTAATATTCATAGTTATGAACATGCATTAAAATTTGTTATCATATTCATCATGGAAATCACCATCATTATCATATGCACATATGATACTTATATGTATGGATTGGCATATGTATACATATTTTTGTTGAGCAATGTTATGCTTGTTTTAATATGACATTATGTGGATGATTGTTGTGATATGAGCTACCGCGTGGGCATCACCAGGCTGTGGACACAATGAGCCAATTGGTCAAGTATGGATTTAAGTTAGTATTTGATCTATTGGTGGATTCATTGATTGAGATGCGGGACAGTTGGGGCAGTTCGGTCAAGCTTGCTCTTGGACACCAATCAATATATGGTACATAATATGGTGGCGTGATTATGGCAGTTCAATTGAGCTTTCTCTCGAATGACAATCATATTGTAGTGATGCTATGGCGACTCGGTTAAGTGTAGCTCTCAGACGATAGTCCACTACATTTGGACCAAGTGACCTATATTGAACCAAAAAGTCCCTATTTATGGATAAAGGGTATTTCATAGGGTCATTCACCAATACTCTACTATTATTTGTGATTTGTGATTGTGATGATTATGTGACATTATATTGATATGGGAGATGTATGGATGTTTATGAACAAAATCATTATGTTATGAAATTACATTTATAGATGTAATAATTATAAATATTCACATATATATCATTTGAAATCCTTAAGAGTGTATAACATAATCATAATACTAATTCATGCAATAAGGTTTGACTCCCCTAAACTATTTATAAGAATAATTATAATACTAATTCACGCAGCGAGGTCTGGCTCCCCTCAACTATTTATAGGAATCTTCTTTTCAGATATCTTTTAATAGGATACTTCATCGATCTTCTTCCTCTACAGCTATTTGATGTATGTTTGATGTATATTGAATTTCCCTTGTATTAACTATCTAAAGGTTGTAGCATATTGAGTATTGTATATTGTTAGAACCATATAAGTATGAGTTTGATCATTTTGAAATCTCACATTTATTATAGATATAGGGATTTGACGATATTTTAGTCTTACTAAGGGTCATATTCCAATGTTCAGTTTTAGATATTTGAGTTTATTATTCCTTGAACATCGTTCATAGTCTAAGGTTGGGGCTGTGACAAAGTTAATATCAGAGCTTTAGATTTAAGTTTGAGTTTTTAGGTTGATCAGAATTGAGTCAAATTTCTCTTTGAACTAATGCAGTATTAGGATCATGTTTGTTTAAAATCGTTGTCTTTACTTCCATCCTTTCGTTGTACTGCTATGACTTCTAATGTATCTAAAAACTTTCCTTATTCTTTGATTATAAGGATAAAAAGAACTTCCACATGAACTCGTGAGGTCGAAGGGGCGGTGGATAGAGAATTAATTTTTGAAGAGGTTATGGCTCCATCAACACCTAGGCAGGCGAGACTTAAGGGTAGGCCTAGAGACACTACACGATAACCAAATTTTCAAGCTCAGTGTGAGCCATCAATGCAGGGTGTAGATGAAGCTACTCTAGTAGCTGGTATTGTAGGATTACAAAATACTATAGCTACTCTGAGTCAGACCATCCTTTTAATGCAGCAGATAGCTTAAAATAGAGATTAGGGTATGATAGATACAAAAGTTGTCTTACACTATACCAGGATTATTATGATTATTTTTTTATGGTACATGGGATGCCATGGACTTTCTGAATGGTATCGATTCTCCTACTAGAATGGTATATACAGATTTATAAAGGATTCACATTATTAAGTTATCATTTAAGGCAACTGCATTTGATTGGTTTATCCAAGTTATTCAATCAATTATAAGTACCTTATCTTTGGATGAGTCCAAATAGAGATCTATAAGACGATTTTGTCCACCACCACAGAGAGATACTTATAAATGGCAATTGTTACACATTAGGAGAGGTGATAGGTCACTCGAGGAGTATGCTACTGATTTTTATCAACTGATGAGATATGCAGAGGATATGACTAATCAAAGATGGATAGTGGGACTTTACATTACCAATTTGGGTCCCACATATGTATGAATTCATTTATAAGGTCAAACTTTGAAAGGTGCCATCGATGAGGCTAGAGAGATAGAGAGGTGATACATCATATAGGGCATCATTCTTGATCCTTACCAAATTAGTGATTTTGGGGTTGAAAATTGTAGTTCTCCATCAACAATGCTATAGATAGGTGTAAGTGAATATCAACAATCTGGATGATTTCATGGTCTACGTAGACATAAGAATAATAAACATGGTTGTAGGGATCTAGTAAGATCAACTATATTTGGACTTGAAGTGGGTAGCAGTTACAATGGACAAAGCTTTAGACATTGTAGTTTTCATTTTGGAAGCACTGCTTGTCAAAATTATGGTAAAGTCCATTAGGAACATTGTCATATTCCTCCAGGTGCTTGCTTTCGATGTGGTCAAATTAGGCATTTTGCTAGAGAGTGCCCTAGTTATAGATTTCAATTACGGTTTTCTCAAGGTTACTCTACCAGCGTGGCATAGCCAATACTTCAGGTTCGGCCTCAACATCAAGTGCAATACCGAAGTAAATTTTAGATCGTGGGCCAATATGGTCATAAATGAGGAGGTAAGTTTGGAGTTAGATTCCAGACTAGGGGTATGTCTGGTAGTATAAGTTTTGGGTAGGCCTTTACATCTCAGCAATCAAGATGTGGACAAGGTAGGGTGTTCACCCTCACCCCATATGGTGCTCAAACCTCTAATGCAATTGTAGTAGGTATTGTATCGGTTTATTATGTTGATGCTAGAGTTTTATTTAACCCAGGTGCTCCTTATCCATTTATATCCCCAGTGTTTGTGTCAAGGATTGGTTGGTAAGCAACTAGATTAATAACTCCTTTATCAGTAGCCACCCCTCCGAGTGAATCCCTAAATAATGATATTATTTTTCCTACTTGTCCAGTGTGGATTGAGGGTAGAGAATTAGTGACTAATTTAGTATTGTTTGATGTGATAGATTTTGATGTGATTTTGGGTATGGATTAGCTATCACAACACTTTACTACTTTGGATTATTGGGAGAAGTTGGTGATTTTTAGGATTCCTTATGATGTTGAATTTTGGTTCAGAGGTGATAAAGAGGAATCTCCTTAAAACCTTATATCAACCATTACTACTAAAATGATGCATTGATGAGGTTGTCAAGGATATTTAGTCTTAGTGAGGGATACTTTAATATAGAGGGTTCAATTTACGATATCCTAATTTTATGTGAATTTCTTAACGTGTTTCCTAAAGAGTTGCCAAGTTTACCACCAGAGAGGGAGATTAAATTTTGCAGTGATATGGTGTCGAGTACAACTCCTATCTTGATTCCACCTTATGAGATGGCCCCCATAAAGTTAAAAGACTTTAAAGAGCAATTAAAAGAATTGTTAGATAGGGGTTTTCTCAGACCTAGTACTTCTTTATAGGGTGCACCGATATTATTTGTAAAGAAGAAGGATAGTAGTCTCTGACTCTGTATTAATTACAGAGAATTAAATAAAGTGACCATAATGAATAAGTATCCACTTCCAATAATCAATTTTTTTTACCAACTTTAAAGGGCCAGATGCTTCTCTAAGATTGATTAAGGTCTGTTTATCATCAATTGAGGATGAGACAAGAAGATTTTTCAAAAAATGCTTTTTGTTCTAGGGATTGGTGATGTATTTTGGGTTGACTAATGCTCTTATAGCCTTTATGGATTTGATTAGTAGAGTGTTTGGACCTTTTCTAGATAGGATTGTCATTATATTCACCGATGACATCTTAGTATATTCTAAGAGTGAAGGCATCTAATAATGATTTTAGAAATCTTGAAGGAGCATCAGTTGTATGCTAAATTTTCTATGTGTGAATTTTGGTTAGGTCATGTAGTCTTTTTAGGACACACGGTGGGATACGTGATATCTAAAGATGATATCCAAGTGGATCCTATAAAGATTGAATCTATCACGAAATGGTCGAGACCTACTACTATTACTGAGGTTCAGAGTTTTTTAAGCTTAGAGGTCTATTATCAGAGATTTATCCAAGATTTCTCTTGAATAACTGCACTTTTGACCAAGTTAACTTAGAAGAATGCTAAACTTGTTTGGCTAGAGACGTATGAGGATAGTTTCTAGCAACTTAAGGATAGGTTAACATTAGCTCCAATTTTGACCTTACCTTTAGGGTTACATGGATTTACAGTGTATTGTGATGCTTCTAGGGTTGGTTTGGGTTGTATGTTTATGCAACGCGAACGAGTAGTGGTTTATGCTTCCCCACAACTAAAGAAACGTGAGAAGAACTATCCTACTCATGACTTAGAAATGGAAACTATGGTGTTTCCACTTAAGATTTGGAGACATTATCTGTATGGTGCAATTTGTGAGATCCATACAAATCATAGAATTTTGAAATAGATTTCTCAGCAAAGGGACCTAAACCTAAGGTAACAAAGATGGATGGAGCTTTTGAAATATTATGATTATTCCATTTCGTATCACCTAGGTAAATCTAATGCAGTAGTTGATGCCCTAAGCAAAAAATCACGGTAGTCTTTCTCACATCAAATATGTAAGGAGAACCTTAATTAAGGAGTTGCACGAGTTAGTTGACCAAGGATTGCAATGGAAGATATTAAGATTAGGATGTTTGTTAGCACAATCCAAGGTTAGACCATTGTTTTTGGAGAGAGTCAAGGTTGCCCCATCCAAAAACCCTCAATTATGGAAGATTGTTGAAGAGACTCAAAAGGATCAAGTTAAAGATTTTATTGTGGATGGTGATGGTATTCTAAGGATAGGTACTAGAGTATGTATACCAGATGTTGATGAACTAAGATAGGAAATTATGAGGGAGGTACATTTTGTAGCTTACATTGTTAATTTAGGTTCCACCAAGATGTATCATGATTTCAAAGGCACATATTAGTGTAGGAGAATGAAAAAGGATATTGCAGAATTTGTATCTAGGTGCCTAACATGTCATCAAGTAAAGCCTGAGCACCAAAGACCTTATAGGTTATTACAACAACTCCTCATTCCTAAGTGGAAATGAGATATGATTATTATGGATTTTCTAACTAGATTATCCCATACTAATACTGGATATAATGTTATATGAGTGATTGTGGATATACTAACAAAGTTTGCACACTTTTTACATATCAAGAAGACTTATTTGATTGACAAATTAGCCAGGCTATATGTCAACAAAATTATGTGTTTGCATGGGGTACCAAAATCTATAGTATCTAATAAAGATTCCAACTTTACATCAATTTTCTCTTGAGAGTTAATAAAGCTTTGGCTACAAGATTAGACTTCAGTATTGCTTTTCATCCTTAAATAGATGGTCAGTCTAAAAGAACTATTCAGACTTTAGAAGATATGCTTAGGATGTGCGTTATTGATTTTTTCGGTTATTGACATTTGCATTTGCCACTGAATGAATATGCTTATAATAATAATTGTCATGCTAGTATTGACATCGCTCCTTATGAAGCATTGTACGGAAGAAAATGCAGATCACCTTTATTTTATGAAATTGGTGGATGGCAATTGACAGAACCTGAGTTAGTACAAATTACTTCTGAAAGGATCCCCATTATTTAGCAAAGATTGAAAACAACTTTCAGTAGACAAAAGAGTTACATTGATCCAAAGAAGAAATATGTGAGATTCTTAGTAAGTGACATGGTATTTTTGAAAATATCATCAATGAACGGAGTGGTGAGATTTGGTAAGTAAGGTAAGCTACCTCTAAGGTATATTGTTCTATTTGAGAATAAATCTAGAGTGGTTGAAGTGGCACATAGGTTGGTGTTACCACCTAACCTACCTAAAGTTCATCCCGTATTTCATACGCCAACGTTAAGAAAATATATTTCAGATCCTTCTCATAACCTTCAGCCATGTAATGTAGAGATTGATGGTGATTTGACATATGAAGAATAACCTATTTCCATATTAGATTATTAGATTTGTTAGCTAAGATCAAAAGAGATACCAATAGTGAAAATGTTATGGAGTAATCAAACGATGGATGACTATACGTGGGAGACGATGCTGGATATGTAGATTCAATACCCGCATTTATTTCAATAATGAAGTGATATTTCAAATTTGAGGACAAATTTTTTTATAAAAGGGAGAATGTAATGATCCAAAATTATGTTAAACTACTTATAATGGACCAATAGGGAGAAAAACTTATAAAAGTGTAAGTTAAGCCTAAGAAAGCTTAAGTTCATTTCTTTTTTAAACTTATTTCCTTATCGGTTACTATTCACTCCTAACTTTTGATACTCATACCTTCATTGTCTAACCATCATTTCAGCGATCAATGACTCTACGGAAAGCTCTCGAGATGTTTTATGAAACCCTAAACTTATTTCATAAAAAATGGCTCTGATTTGGAGAAATCACGACTGGAAATTTTGGTTCATTTAGGTAAGTCACTGATCTCCTATTTTTAGTCATATTTTAGTGAAACTAATACCACCATTGTGTCTAAAGGCCTTAAACACATAACAAAGGAGGGAAACTCGACACCAATTGATCTATTTTACCAGTGAACATAAATGAGTTTCCTTTGGGCTTTAATCCTTCGATTCTCACAAACGAGGAGGATTTCCAATGCAACATCAGTACCATTGGATTCTTGGAGGTGAGCTTGTCATTTTTGGGTGGTTGGTGAAGATCATTACCTCTCCGAGCCTAGCACATGTACCCTACGCTTTGATGACGATGGTGATTTTCTGATCAGCCCAAAAATGATTGAGAATAATTTTAAAATATTATGTGAATCAATTTTACAAAAGAGGTGTATTGAAATTCTTCATAATTTATGAGATAAAAATTTAGAAAGGGTTATGTTCTTATATAAATATGTGAAATTGAGTAAATTAAGCTATGGTTGATTAAAAGTGAAACTATCTAGATGTATTGAGTATAAATGAGGGTGTATAGGTTATAAATTGGTATACTTGATAGCCTGTCACTAACTACCAAATAATAAATTCCTAACTACCAAACTATACGGTAAATGGTGAGCTAAGGTTGAACCACAAAGAGCTGGGATTCAAATGCTATTTCAAATGTTGTAACAAAAGAAAACAAAACAGTCTGAAATGATGAAGACGAGACAGCTAATATGCAATGATCATAACTAAAAGATAAGCACAAAGTAAATTTAGAAAAGACTAATAACAATGGTGAAGAAGTGGGCTGGAGATATCTTTGGGATTTCAGGAAGTTCATTGATCCTTGAATTTAAATAAAAGGTATTCTCATCACAGTGTTAGTCCATAGACTTGATTAAGCTCGAGAACCCTTAATTTCTCTAAAATAGGCAAAACTAATAAGCTTTAGAAATGCCCCCGATCTCCACTATAACCTAGAATAGGCTCTCTAAGTTCAATAGCAAAGATGCATTAGGTACTAAGAAACAACTAACTTAGGCCACATACTGATAAGCTCAGAAGGTGTAACCTAAAGGTATAGGATCCTAGATTAGTTGATTAAGTATGCTGATAAATTCAACTAACTTACTGCCACTTCTGGGAATCACTATGGACTATTACATATCACATGCTTTACCCTAGCCCTCAAATTAGAAAAATTACCTAAAGGGTGATCAAACCTATAAACAATTCCTAACTCATGACATTTATCCTAAATCCCAAACTAACCTAGATCTACAAGTACCAGTTCAAGATAAATTTAACTTCATTCTCACAATTTCGATCCCTTTGCCCTCATAATATCTCCAAACCCCTAAGTAGTCTAGCCATACATGTTCATATCAAGCCAAATAGATATTAAATAAACAAAACTCATACTTACTCAAATAAAACCAAGGCTGGAAATTATAAACGAAATAGTAAAAACCAAACTTCAACACTAACTTAATGGAAATAAAAACTCTTTATGCTAACAAATAATTAATCATAACCCAAATTACAAAATTCGAACTGATTGTGTCAAAATGAAAATTCCAACACACACAAGTTGTGTTGGACCCCGATTTTTTTAATTATTATTGATTTATTTTTAATTATTTTTAAAATCGAGCCTATCAATTTTGTTAAGTCAAAATGACTTTACATAAATGATTTTGATGAAGTACAAATAATGATGAAAAACAGACGATGAAAAGCAAACAAAAAAAAAGCAGACGAATAAAAAGCAGACGAAAGAGAAAAACAGACGAAGAAAAAAACAGACGGATAAAAAGCAAACAGAAGCCAAAAGCAGACGATGAAAAGCAGACGAAGAAAAAAATAGACGGATAAAAAGCAGACGGAAGCCAAAAGCAGACGAAGAAAAAGCAGACGAAAGAAAAAGCAGACGAAAGGAAAAGCAGACGATGAAAATCAGACGAAAGCTAACCACGTCAGAATCAAGAATCAGTTTGAGTTAGTTACAGAACTCAACTGAATAACCGCTTCTTTCAAGATTCAAGA
>JAOSBK010000003.1:26532459-26548758 GCA_027568895.1 Erythroxylum shatona
GATGATTAACAGTTAAAATAAATGTTTACAAGTGATAAATAAGTTGCATTTCCACGTGTTAAATCTAATGTTGGATTAGAATTTTCTATAATTATACTTGAAGATACTGAATTTTCGTTCCAATGTCAATTTATCATCTGAGTTTGTAAGCCTTTGGTAAGGGTACTTCGTCTAGCTGATAGTAATGAAAAGACAACAATAAATTATTTTTATGATGTCATGGAGAGGGCAAAGGAAACAATCAAGACCAATATGAAAAAATAGGTCTTCTTTGTACACATCTTATCTTGCAATTATCAATGAAAGACAAGAAAGGTAACTTTACTCTTTGTTGTTTGCAGCTAGTGCATTTTTTAATTCTAGTATTTATTTCAAACTAAAATTTTCAAAAAAGGATGAAGTTAAAAGGGGAATGATGTTAACTATTACAACAGTTGTTGCCTATGAGATGATGCAAGATCTCCAAGGTTTATAAATGGAGATTTATAAATAAGCTTTTGGTGATTTTGGGATGTCAATTGCTATTCGTCAAAGAAAAAAACTTAATCCAGGTATATATTTTTTCACTTTTGTTACTTGTGAAAATTAATAATTATTTTATTTTGTCTATAACGTTATTTTTGTTATCTTATGGTCTAAAATTTGGTAAGACCAATTTGAAAGTGATATTCCAAAATTGCAAAGGTTTGAAGTAGTGTGTCCAAACTTGCAAATGCTTATAATTCAAATTCTAAGTTAATGCGTGAGTGTAACAGAAAGTGAAAGGAATTTAAGTACATTTAAATTGATCAATCCCAAGAAATGAAATAGATTGAATCACAAAAGATTAAATGACTTTTTTTTATTCGATACAATTTAAAGCTTCAAAAAATGTACGTTATTATCATTATTAAGTTAGATATAATATCTTATTGTTTTTTTAATAATTTAATTTTATTAGTTACTAGGACTCTTAATAGAATAACTAGTCCAGTATATCCAATTTATGTTGATAATGTTGATCTTTTGACAGATTGGGTTTCTGAGAAATCGAGGTTGATAGATGAGAGTGATTTGAAAGAGAATATTGGATGAGAAAGCATTGACATGTCATTTGGTGCCATGAATGATGATGATGATGATGAGGCTCCTTTAAATAATGAAAATTTTATACAAAATAAAAATTGAGGTTAATGCAGTTTATAGTAGGTATTCAATTGAATAAAATTTCAGGTTTTTGTTTCTCTTCTTCTTTTAATTTCACTTATATTTGATGTATATGTTAAATTCTATATATGCAATATAATTGTAAATATTTTTATTTCAGGTTTCGCTTCTTATTGGTTCTTCAAGATAACTTTTTGTTGTAAATTGTAATTACTAAAGAGCAATGAATATTTATTATTCTTCTTATTTGATGTTTTGATGTATTTATTATTTATTATATGATAAAATTGTAATATTTTAAATACTTTTATTGTTTTTAATTTTATATTTATATGATGATTAATTGACATTTTTCATATTAATTGTAGATATTATTTATAAGTGAAATATGTGTAAATAATGTTAATAAAATAAATAAATTGTTGCTATTTTAAAATTTTAAAATTATAATTTTTGAAAATATGGTTGATATAAAATTATAAATTATACATTAAAGATATTGACGAATTATTTTGCAATTTAAAAAAGTTCGAGAACTATTTCAAAAAATTTAAGAATTACCTAAAATAGTATTTTGTATGAATCAATATTGATATAATATTGAACTCAAGTTCAGTATTGTACGGTATTGTAAATGAAATCTTAATATAATAATATACAATAAATCTTGAGGGGAGTTTTGACCTAGTCTCACTCTCAAGTGCATGCTAACCGCCAGCTCATGAGGTGGCTACTTGGATGAGCATAAATCAAAAGCTCGAAATTCTTTCGTCTGGCAGCAAAAAAGACAAGATATCAGTATTATTGTGGCAGCATCAAACAGATTCCTTGAAGAAATGAACAATGCTAAATCTTAGGCTAGTAATTCTAGTACACCAACAGGTACTAATCAACAAGTTGTTTGCTGGTCAGGTCCAACTAATGGAGCTGTAAAATATAATTTTGATGTCGCACTTTAGTCTACTCAAAGAATTGTATCATATGACGTAATAATAAGAAGAGCGAGAGATCGGTTCGTTAAATGTTTCTCTACTTCCAATTATCCCCCTCTTATTGCTAATCTATTGCTTTCAAAGAAGCTTTATCTTGGTTGATACATTTTGGTTTTATATCTGTGAAGGTGGAAACCAATTGTTTTCAATTAGTGCAGAGGTTTCATAAATCACGAAATGGTATCAATGAGTTGGGAGCAATCCTTGACAAGTGCAAACTAACTGCTAGAGGCTCTCAATCCTTTACTTTTAACTGGATCCCGAAGCATGTAAGCACAGTAATTCACTTGTTATCTAAATCAGCAACTAGTTCTCTCAATAGGTTTAATTGAGACATGTCGCCAAAGTTTTTGATAGATACTTTAATATGTGATGCAACTTTATCTTAATATATCCAATCAATTTTTCTAAAAATAACTCAAATTCAATATTTATACGGTTTTGTAAATGAAATCTTAATACAACAATATAAAATAAATCTTGAGGGGAGCTTTGACGTGGTCTCCCTCTCAAGTGCACGCTGGCCCCCAGCTCATGAGGTGGCGACTTGGATGAGCACAAATCAAAAGCAGTTTTGTCTGTTTCGCTTTTGTCAGCCGACACAACACGACACGACAACACACGACGCGTACAGATGGCCAACTTGTACACGTATTATTCATCTTTTTCTTATTCTTTTCCGGTTGAATTGGTCTAATTGATTAGGACCCCTTTCGTTGCATTCAATAATTACTCAAGTGGTGTCCTAATCACATGTCCTCTTCAACTTAATTAAATGGAAAAGCTTTTAATGACATCTCCTTTTCAACTTGTACTCAATAGGTAATCCTTTTCAGCTTGAACTCAATTATCTTAATTAGTTTAATTTTCTAAATTAATAAATAAAATTTAAAATTATTTAATTTCAATTTTTTGATTTCCAAATAATAAAAACATCGAACAACGCACGCATAATACAAATTTTATAGATACATAGACTTGTAAAATTCTAATAATGCGCAGTTTTATTTTTAATTAATTAAGAGATTGTTTCAAATGATTTATAAAAAAGAAAAAAAAAACAAAACAAAATAAAAATATGTGGTTCATTTTATTTTATGATTTTTAACTAATAATATTTTAACTTAATTTAAAATAATAATATTTTAAAATTTAAATTTTAAGTGGAGTATCTTTTAATGACATATCCTTTTCCAACTTGTAATCAATGATCATGTTTAACGATGCAATCGATTTAAAATTAATAATCTTAATTAATTTAATAAAATAAATTTAAATTAATTTTATGAACTCTTAATTAATTAAATTTAAATTATTAGTTTTAAATCACATGAATTAATTTAAATTTATTTTATTAACATTTAATTAATTAAATTAGATTTGTTATTTTATTAAATTTAAATCGATTTGATTTGATTACAATTTAGAAAAGATTTAAATTTAATTTGAAATTTTTAATTAATAATATTTAGTTTATTTTTAATAATAATAATATTTTAGTTATATTATAAAAATTTAAGATCAAAACGATGGTGTGAACGCCTTACTCCGTAAAGCAACAAAGACAAAAGAAGATAAAACACATGAGCTGATAGGGATTGCCACGTCAGTCATAATTTTTTTATTTATTTTTATTCTATCTGCATGATAATCCAATTTGTTCTTTTTTAATTTAATAATCACTCCAATTACAAACTTATTGTCCTTTTTATTCTCATCTCGTTTTTTCCAGTGAAATGATAATAGATAGTAGAATGAAAATATCATCCCACACTTAACTTCAGTATACTTTTGAGTTTCGTTTTTTTTTTTAAATAAAATAATACTTTAACACCACTGGAGTGAAAAACAAAAGACCATTTTCCAATCAGATAAATGAAACACCATCTAATTAATACATTAATCGCAAGAGTGTGAGGTGATGTTGAAGCCCAAAGCGCAAAAAAGGCCCACCTAATGACAAAAGCAACAAAGTAATACGAATGCCTCTCTCTTTCTTCCCATTTCCTCATACACACAGCTCCCACAAAGTGGAGGCCATCGTTGCCAACTCAGACCCAAAACACACACAACACACGCTCTCCCTTCTTCTCTCTAACACAGCACTGTTTGATGCGCTTACTTCTTCTTCCAAACCCAATCAAAACCCCACTCTTCCATCGCTTTAACCCCACCCAACTCCTCTCCTCCTCCTCCTCTTCTTCTCCGAGATCGTCTTCGTTCCTCCGAATGGCGATCCCTCCAAAGCAAGCTGCCGCCTCATCCTCATCCGCCGCCGGGGAAGGCCTTGCTAGTAGGTTCTGGATCAAGTCCCGAAGGGAGTCTATTTTCTCTATGTACACTCCGTTCCTTTTGAGCTTGGCTTCTGGAACGCTGCCGATTGAGGCCTTTAGGCATTACATCTCTCAGGATTTTCACTTCCTCAAAGCCTTCGCTAACGCGTAAGTACATGTTCTTGCGATTCTCCACTTTCTGATCATTTATTGGTGGTAGTAGTTGCTTGGTGAAATTGAGAGACTGATAGATGATTGTGATTGTAAATTGTTTTCTCAATTAAAAATGTTTGAGCCTGGGAGGGTACGTTGGTGCTAAAGATAAGTTCCTTATGTTGATTTGGGATGACACATAGATCGCTTAGGTAGTAGAAAAAAATAAAACCTATGTGTTATATTTTCCTTTTTGGTTGTTGAGAAGATGCTTTATTATAAGGATATATAGATAAATTTAGAAGTGGCTGCTCGGTAATGGGTAAAAAGGTGGTTCCTTTCCTGTAGATTCTTGGAAGAACATCAATAACCATTATGGATTTTATACTTCGAAATAGACTGATTTTACTCGAGAAACTAAGGCTCCAAAGGCTTGCATCTGTAACTTGGCTCCTTCACTGGTATCACTGCATATTGCTTTAGCCCTTTTTTAATCATAATCATCACATGATAAAGCAGTTTTGGTTCCATGGAAGACTGGTGGCTGTCATTTTTGTACGTTTTGTGTGAGAGAGAAGCTGCTATTTCCCATGAACTGGTGGATTTTTCTTATTCCTTCTGACATCTTTTATCCCAAGCTTTGATGCAAATTATTGGGTTGGTTCTCCTTTTTGTTTCTCAGAACATGTAGTGCATGAGTGGGTATTAGTTCTTACCTGAGGGAGGAAAGCTATATAGTTTCCGCTTCTAAGTCTAAAGAAAATAATATACTTTCCTAAATATTAAGGTCCTTTCAGTTGCTGAGTAATGCTAGGATGAAAATTGAAAATAAAAAAATGATATAAGAGAAGGAGAAAATTAGTTGATAAATAGTTTCTCATTTGTTTGTGAATGTCCACAAAGCCATTTCCTTCACTTTGTAACAACGTTACTGGTTAGAGCTTTCAATTGTTTTTGTCACTTTTTTGGCAAAAAGAGTACATAAAAACATACCTTTTAAAAGTCATCTGCTTCTCTTATTGTCATTTCTCATCAACGAACTGGAGGGCTAGATATTTAATTTGAAATAAAGTGATTATGTTCTGAGGTGAGTTTTACTTTTGGATGTGTAGTGAAGAAATATAAACTTAATTTATCTCTCATACCTAGCCCTATCTAAACATCAGTAGAGTTCCCTTCTTGTTTCCAAATGCCCTCTTTCTCGCTCTTAGGTTTGATATTTTGTTGAATTTTTTAGGTATGAATTGGCAGAAGAGTGTGCTGATGATGATGATGCAAAGATAGCAATCTCAGATTTGAGAAAGGGTGTGTTAGAGGAGCTAAAGATGCACGATGCATTTGTCCAGGTTAGATGTAAATATGTTTCTCTCTTTCTCTCTCACTCTCTTTGCTGTCATCACCCACTTATTATAATGATTTTGGTCTATAAAGAATGGATACCTGAACTTAATATTGATAACGGTTATTTTTTGAGAAACTATTTTCACATAATCTCTTTGTATAACCGATGCATATGTGCATTCTTTTGACATAGTTGAGAAAGTATGGTGCTTAAGGTTCAATTTATGCAGGAATGGGGTATAGACCCTACTAAGGAGGGGACTGTAAGTACCGCAACTGTTAAATACACAGATTTTCTACTGGCCACAGCCTCTGGCAAGGTTGAAGGAGTAAAGGCTCCTGGTAAACTTGCCACCCCTTTTGAAAGGACAAAAGTTGCAGCTTACACTCTTGGTGCCATGACACCTTGCATGCGGCTGTATGCCCACCTAAGTAAGGAAATTCAAGCACTTACTGGTTCGGAAGAAAGCAGCCATCCTTACAAGAAATGGATTGACAATTACTCATCTGAGAGTTTTCAGGTAAACCTACTGCAAGAAACTGCATTTATGTTTTTTGTAGCCAATCTGGTTAATCACAGTCCAGGAGCAAATACATACTAAGTAAATGATGTTTTTTTAGAAGTGGATTTTTGAAAAATGGTATCCTTTAAAATGTAGGCTTCAGCTCGTCAAACTGAAGAGCTGCTGGATAAACTTAGTGTATCGCTGACAGGCGAAGAGCTTGACATTATTGAAAAGTTGTACCGCCAAGCCATGAATCTTGAAATAGAGTTCTTCAGTGCTCAGCCACTTACACAACCAACTGTAGTTCCTCTGATAAAAGAGCATATCCTTGCAGAAAATCGCCTCGTGATATTTTCCGATTTTGATTTGACTTGTACTGTTGTTGATTCCTCTGCCATTTTGGCTGAGATTGCAATAGTAACAGCACCGAAATCTGATCAGACTCAACCTCAAAATCAAATTGCTCGGATGTCATCAGCTGATCTCAGGAATTCGTGGGGTCTCCTTTCTGGACAATACACAGAAGAGCATGAACAATGCATTGAAGGCATCATGCCCCCTGAAAAAGGTATGATCATTATTTTATTTGCCTCATAATACTCAATTTTTAAACTCCTCTATGGCTGATGTAAAATTTTGAGCAAGATTGTCAATACCTTAAGAGTTCTTATGACTATTATGATATTGCAGTGGACTTCAACTATCAAACTTTGTGCAAAGCACTCGAACCTCTTTCCGACTTTGAACGAAGGGCAAACTCTAGAGTCATTGAATCTGGAGTTCTGAAAGGTTTGAATTTTGAAGACATAAAACGAGCTGGCGAACGTCTAATTCTTCGAGATGGCTGCACTAGTTTCTTTCAGAAACTTGTGAAGAATGAAAACATAAATGCGAACGTCCATTTTCTTTCATACTGTTGGTGTGCTGATCTAATTAGATCAGCCTTGTCATCTGGTATGTTCTAATCATTCCAGCAATAATCTTTCCCTTTGACCATTTGTCTTTTGAGGGCAGAGAGTGAAAAAGACCATCTCATTGTTTGTTGTTGCCCAACGAAACTAATAAGAGATTTATCTTCCATATTCAACTATTTATGTGCTTTTATCTTGTAGCAGGAGGTTTGGATGCACTAAATGTACATGCAAATGAGTTCACTTTTGAGGAATCAATATCAACAGGTGAGATTGTAAAGAATATAGAATCTCCGGTGGACAAAGTTAAAGCTTTCAACAACATCTTGAAGAACTATGGCAATGACAGAAAGAATATAACTGTTTATATTGGGGATTCGGTTGGGGACTTGCTTTGTCTTCTTCAGGCTGATATAGGCATTGTCATTGGATCTAGTTCAAGCCTAAGGCGAGTGGGAAGTCAATTTGGGGTGTCTTTTGTACCTTTATACCCTGGCTTAGTGAACAAACAGAAAGAGTATATTGATGGAAGCACTGTTAGATGGAAAGGGCTGTCTGGCACTCTATACACTGTTGCTAGTTGGGCTGAAATACATGCTTTTATTTTGGGGTGGTAGAATCAATTTTTTGCTCTCACATCCTCCTCTTCATGTTAGTTAGGACAAACCAAGTTATCGTCTACATATAATGGAACACAGATACGAGTCTTTGACCAATTTTATTAGTGGTCGCATATCTGCTGCTGTTTCCTCTCTATATTCTCCACAAGGAAGTCAATGTCATTCTATTGGCTGCATAATTCTGTCAACTAGGTATTCACCGTCGCCCATGCTTTCGTCCTTCCCTCATTATTACTGGTGCCAATTCTGTATCAATGCATTTGATCTCAAAGAATTTTTTGTTTCAGGGTTTCAGAGACTTTAAGCAGCGTAAAGTGAAGTTCTTATGAATTTGTTTTTGTCCATATTTCATATCCATATACTGCTGTTATATTTGTAATATTGTTGGATTATTGTCCCTGTTCAAAATTTGACAGGAATGGGAAATTGGAAAAGATTGTATGTGAATTCTGAATGACACAATATTGAAAGGCTCCGAGTAACCCCTCTCAATTTTTTGTATCTTGCAACGCATGCTTAATTATTAGCTGATGATTTGGTTCTCGGAACTCCTATTAGCCAATTTTTTAAGTTTAGCAAATTTCATTTCCTTTCTCCTAATTATAGTGGTGTCAATTTTAGTTCTTTAGATTTAATTTTATTCTCTTTCCCTTTTATACCACTTAGCATATGTATTTGTGTATATTTATTTTCTTTCCCTTTTAGCATATGTATTTGTGTATTAGGCTATATAATAAAGCTGAACACCCTCATGATAGTTTGACATGTACGATTAAACACAGCTATGGATATATCTTAAAAGCAGCAGTAGAAGTTAGATAAGCTCCTAAGAAACATAACAAGTTGCAAACTCTAAACATTAAATAAATCACATCCTTCTATTCCTTCTGCCAGATTAAGCAAACTTGAAAATTGCAAATCATCTCTCACGGTTCTGTGAGGCCACCTACACAACATTTGCGTGCTGTCTACACTTATATCTTCGCACCTTTAACTTAAAATAAGATTAAAATAATTCAATAACCTGGCAAATTGTTGATGGTATTCCTTTATATTTGAATTCTAAAAGAATAAGAGGAATTACTTTAGAACCTCAAGTGGTGCGCCACTTGACATAATGGATGATGGATCCCAATGTTTCAACATCAACACTAAAACAATATTATGTCATGTCCTACACAAAAATCGTATGCTCTTTATGTTAACTTTTATTGCTGATGTGTCAAGTATACCTTTTTATATATTGTTGATAAAATTATTAGTGTCAAAATGCATAACACAAGGAGTTAGCATCAAAAGTCATGGTGGAAAAGAAGTAAGTCAAATCTTGGATAGAAAAAAAAAAAATAGGGAATCGTTTCTCTAACGTTGCTTGCTTACTTCGGAACATACCTGAAACGAACAAAAGAAGCATTCAATTTTGATAGAACAAACCAAAACTCCAAACTTAGAACGACAATAACCAAAACTGTTAAGGTTGGGATCACTACTATCCACGGGAAAAAGTGTAGTTGTTTTGCAATCTTGTTTGTTTCCAAAATTGAAATGCTAATACAAATGAAATATAAGTAGTGTCATCTAATTTTAAGGCAAACATAGTTACCTTTCTTGGACAAAATTTTAATTTTAAGAGCATGAACAAGGAGTTAGATCTATTTAATTCATAAGAATTCTACTTTAAATTCCAAGATCTAAACCCTAGCTCAAACTCGTATACCAAAATGACATGTTAAGAACCATTACCAAAATAATGTCATTTTGGTTTATAAGTTCTTAACGATCTCATTTTGGTATAGGAGTTTGAGCTAGGGTTTAGGTCTACTCCTTAACCCTAGTTTGACCAAAGTTTATTCAACCTAGGCCTGACATGTTATTCTATTTGTTTTACCATAAGTGCATAGTGCAGTTGTAGTTAACATTAGCGAGTATGGCTCAATCCTACGGGGATTGTCAATTAGTAATAGATGCATTATTGACTATACATTTATACCTATATTTAATGTATTTTTCTTGATATTTTATACAATTGGTATGTATTTGGTACTTAATTCATCTCAAGTGTGTATACAAGTGATAATTGTCTCTATGGACTTAAAGGAGAGGAATTCAGATAAAAATACAACATAAAATAAAGAATCGACAAATCTGAAGGAATGCATGATCGGACACTTTCCCGTGGTCTTGCACTTTCACGATATCTAACAAATTCTGATTATGCAAGATCTGATGCATGGTCGTACAAGAGACCATGCATCGAACAAAACCTAGAATTTCATATAAAAGCAATGTTTCAGAGGCAAATGAAGGCATCATTTTGAGGAGTGCAAAGACAATTCCAGAGGCAAATTAGAGCTTGAGGAGTGGGAGATGAGGAGATTTTATTAACAGATCCATCAAAACACAAGATCAAATGTCTATATCTTTAGAATACTCAATAAAGAACAATTAGGGAGATTTAAAATTATGATTTTATTGTTTTCTATTCTGTTTTCTGTCTACATGTATATGATTTCAAATTTGTTGATGTATAACTAATTTTTCTATTAACGTTAGGCTAGATGAACCCTATTTCATGCTCAAATATGTTTTGATTATTTTGTAAATGCAATTGTGTTGTTTGATTATTGCGATCCAATTATCTTTTTATTATTGTCCATTAATATGATTTATTAGACTATAATATGATTTTATACGTGGCGATTGAGAAACCCTAAGTTTGAATAGATCTACGATAGTTGGAAAGAGTTGATTGCAACCTTAAAAATATGATGATATAAATCTTCTTAAATAGGGTCAAACTTAATAGGGGAATTCATAATATAGTAACACAATCCTATAAAATTTAACTTGAGTAATTCAGTTAGAAATCTTAAGACTAGTTGCTAGTAGACTCAAGGTCAGCTACTAGCATATCTTAGGAGTCTCTACGGTCCAATTAATCAACAACATAATTGCAGGACAAAAGATCAATCAGTTAAAGGTTTAGGAGGATTCGACGCCTAAATACTAATTATTTGATATTGATAATAACTCAATGATTATTTTAGTTGCTTAAATTTAATTTCTTTAATTCAACAACAATCAATTCTTAGGCTAGATAATAGAATAACGGTAACTACTAGAATTCACCATCCTTGTGAGATTGACCCATATTTTTCAGTACTAACTATAGCTACACTGAATATCAACTACTCACAAAAAGATCAATCAATTAGCAATCTACAACTTACAAATTTAATAAACTAGATCAAATCTTTATCGATAGTTGAATAAAGAAAAGAAAATACTTTAAAATCTAAATACTAATGCAATCAATGATAAAAAGTTGTACCAAACTATAAATTAACTATATTTGGATCAGTTCTCCAAGGGTTTTACTATATTCACTTTCATCTTTGATTAACGAATCATTCTAGCTTCTTAGATTAGTAAAAGTTCTTAACTTTGACTTTATTCTCTCTTGAGGCATATAATTCCTATTTAGAAATTAATTAATCGGAATCTCTTTGGAATTTAGATATCTTAAGAGTGCCTTAAATCGTTATGTGAACTCTCTTAATTTATTTTACCCTAACTTAGAAAGATCTTATAACTTTTTATTAGATAGCTCACGACTCTTTTGGTAGATTTTACCTTAACCTGGGAAGATCTTGCTGATTTTTATTGGATAGCTCACGCTCATCCATCTTTGCATGCATCTCATTTCTCGAATCTTAATACATAAATCATATGTTGAATCTTCCACTTTCACTCCTTTAATTTAATTAATTATAAAAGAATGACAAGAAAACTAGAATTTCACTAATAAAAGAATGAGTTAAAGTACATCATATTTTAAGTTCTACTACATATCCTGATTAGTTTTTTGTTAGCCAAAGTAAAGAAAGCATTGTCTTGAATCTTGAAATCTTGCAAAGAATTGTAGAATTCCTCCTTTATCTTCAAAGAATGATGAATCATTGATCAAGATTGATGCACTTCAATTGTTCTTTAGTCAAAAAAAGTTTTAATTTATGTCTATTTCCATCGTTAAAAATTTTAAACCCTAATTTTTCATGAGCTACACGACCCTATATACATGTCCATTTGGCTGGTTGTATACTCCATATAATTCTCTAGAAATTAGCATTGCTAACATGGATTTATACATGGGACATGTATGACACTATGTTCTTCATATGTGATATAACACGAGGCATATAGGGTACGTTGAAGAAATAGAAGCAATCACTTCCATATATAGCCCTCAATATAGCAACGCACACTATGTCGTGTTATATGTTTCTTCTCTAAATCTTCCAACATTACTTTATCTCATTCCAATTCTTCTACAATTTTGCTTCTTTTCCTTGTATAAGTAAAAATATAACTTGAAATGACAAAACCTTTTAAATTAAGTATCAAATCTTTCAAATTCATCTAAAACGCAAGTAATGTGCTATGAAAATAGTGCTAAAAACAATATAAGCCTAGCGTATATCAACTATTGACTTCAGTCAATTGAGGATGAAATTTTCAATCCTAGATAAAGAGCAAGAATTGAATGCTAGAAAGATATATCCGTTAAATTTATTTTGTCTTAACATTATTTGAAGGAAAATCTTGAGTCCTAATTTAAATAGAATTCATAATTGTATTTAGAGGTAGGAATAAATTTATTGATCAAATTACCTTATCTAATTAGGAAGATAAACTCATATCTTTAAGAGGTTCTTAAGGATTTGAAAGAAAATATTCCTTGAAAAATGTGTAAGATGATTTCTTTGAAAAGGGAATACATAATTGTTTTCTTTCTTGTACTTTCTATATAATCATAAGTAGCCAAGTTAATTATTTTCTTGTTAAAATATAATGGAATTTTGAGTCCAAAAGTTATGAGAACTAATTTAGTTTTCTTTTGCTCATTGTTCTAAAATATTTATGTATTTCCTTCAATTTCTTAAGATAATTATTTTAATTGATTAAATGAAGATGACATCGTTTTAATTGTCAAAATAGTTATTTGCTGATTAGAATAACAAAGTCATATATGTTTAATTGTTCTAACATTTGTAAAAAAACATAATTTATTATTGGAAAATTTTCAATCATATATAATCTATTTTAAATAAAACAAGCTTGTGTTCTTATTAATTAGAATTGGGGTTATTTCTCTTTCAAAAAATTGGTAATAAACTCAATGGTAAAAACTTATTCAAAGATATTTGTTAATAAAATAATTAACCTAAAATTTTTCTTTTGGCTAACAAAAAAACTGTAGAGAACTAGGCTAGTAGAGTTTGTTAATAACCTTAACCAATTTATTCATAAATATATAATATTATTCTTGAATAAGGGATTAATTGCATGAATCAAAACTGAGATTAATTCTTTTATTAGAAATTACATATCATATTATCTTTTAAAACTGTTTTAATTTAAATTGAGACACTCAAATGTTGTTGTGATCATAGCTTAATTATCCAATAAGTTTTCTTTACAATAATCCATCTTATTCAAAATAAAAGTCGTTTTAGAGTGATTTTAATTATTCAAAATAAGTGTCATTTTTTGATTTTTTCATGCATGATTATAATTTTACTTTTAAAATTACCCTTTAATTTCTCTCACATCCTAATTATACAGATTATATTTTCAAAGCACTTCAACATGCAATTAATAAGGGTATATAAAATATTTTATTAACTTTCTTAATAAGTGTGTATCCCTCTAAAATGATATTTATTTTGAATAAGAAGGATTACAAATTAAGGAGGCTTTGGGACAATGTGAAACATATTACAAGTGATTACAACGCTTGATAAGAGTTGAATATTTCCCAGAGTGCATATTTAGAATAAAGCAATAGGAAAACTATAAGTGGATGAGCTGTCTTATTTGGCACAGGTACACCATAACAGTCAGAATTGGACAACCAAGTCTCTAAAACAAGGAAGTTGAGTGCAAAGGTCTCAGGTTTGAGTCTCGGCAACGGCAGTGTGGGAGTTCATCCAATGTGGTAGCTCCTTGTGCGCATCGAAAAAAAATGACCGCCTTTCTAATAACTTAAGTGAGATTAAACCGTGATTTACTCCCCTCACAACTCTGTTGGGTCGGAGTGTGGGGGTGCCTAGGGTAAGCGATTCCACCTTTTAAGTGCAAAGGTAAGTGTCTGTAAATAACTGTTGAATAATCGTCGGTGCTGAGTTCGTCTTGGGCCACCGTAGAGCTAGGCATGGTATTAGATTCCGTACCGTACCGGCCTGCCTTAGATTTTGTACTATATCGGCCGGTATATACCATTTTGGCCTAAATTTGGGAACCGGATTTTAAATTTTAATACCGGATTTAAATACCGGTCAGTACCGGCCTATTTCGGTTGTACCGGTTAGTATCGGCTAGTTTTCAAAATATCGATCAAATATCGACCGGTAACGGAAATTTTAAAAAATTGAGAGATTTTTTTGTAAAATTTTCAAAAATTCCCTCCGTCCCTCCGAAATGGTACCCGATATTAACTGATACCGATATAGTACTGTATCAGAATTCAATCTGGTATTAAGTTCGGTACGGTATTCATAACATTGGAGCTAGGTGACACCTAAATTATTGTATGGCATTAAAATTTGTATATTCATTGAATTGTCAAATGACGCTTTCGCCCACGACAAATTGCCAAAATATAATAACTTCGTGTGTGAGTCTGACATATGTTGGACAAGTCGGGTCATCCTTCCCTTGTAAGACCGCCACTATCGTGCCTTAAATGTTTTATCCAACAAATAACTAAGGACCATTACTTATTGTCAAATACACTTGAAGGACATAAGAGGCCAAACTGAAATTATTTACTTTATAAAAAAACATATATGGAAATCACCTTTTCTTTTGGTGAGAAAAAAAAAAAAAAAACAAACGCATGATTGAGGCGTGGAATACTGTAGCTAATGGTTTCCTTAGAGAATAACTTAGGTTGGATTTGTTGCGGAGCATGCCAAACTTCTAAAGATTCTTCCACTTCGTTTGCTACAGCTAATAAAATCCAATGACTGTTGGTTAGTAATGCTCCATTAGGCCTTACCCACTTTCTAATTAGTGAAAATCTAAATGCATCTTTGGTCTCTGACAAAAGACAAAGTGATTTTGGGAGTCTTCCCAGGGGTTGATAGACAGAGTTCTTACGGATTGGATTTCTGAAGAGTCATTCATTGACTTGGCCAAGCTTCTTTCGGATTTCTGAAGCCAAATGAAAGACTCATCCATTGACCTACTAGTAGCTTTCCATTTCCAAACAAATTAGACAACTTGATAAGTATCATCCAAAACGTACAGGAGGTTAAGAAGATTACAAATTAGCAGCCTCATATTAATTTTAGAAATGTATTGTTAGTTATAGCTTAGCACTTAATATTGTGTGATAATTGTCCTTTGCCACTAACACTCGTCAGGGAGGGCATTAAATGCATGTCCACTTTGATTTTTATACTTCAAATTGGTTCTTAATTGCTATTTCCACACACCTCAAATGCCATTTCCCGTCAAGTGAGTGAGCTTAAAATTTTTGCAAAGTCCTTAAAAGTTGGTCTTCTATTTTCTATTTTCTTAAACCCAGTGGGTTAGCGTAGGTGGCACATACCTTCGTCGTTTAATCAAGTGGTTCCGAGTTCGATTCCTGCTCTTGAGAATGCAGCAAACTCTTGGGCAAACTGTAGCCCCCTGATAGGGGATGCATCATGCAGCGAAGGAGGATTAGTCACCACCCAAAGGGCCCATGGACACCTCCTGGGAGACCAAAATTTTTTTTCTATTTTCTTAATTTGCCTTCATTCTGCTTCTAGTTTGTAGAACTATTCAATTTGCTTAACATATTTCCATATTCATAACTTAGAATAGGGATGGTAAAAAAAAGACGTGATTTTAAACGGAAATAATCTAAAATAAACCTTTTAAGTTGATGAAATTTTGAACTTTAAGTTGATCCCGTCAAAGTTATGAATATCGTATCGGATTGGGCTCTGGAACGAAGTTGTACCGGTACCAATCGATATCGAGTACCGTTTCGGGTAATTTTTAAAAATTATGAAATGGTCCCTAAAATTTTTAAAAATTACAAAATAGTCCATATTGGTATATTATATTGTTGCACTGTATACTTTACTAGTTTACTCTTTACATCAACTATGCTTTCAAAAATTTTAATAATAAATAATAATGACAATTAATATGAAATAAGTCAATAACAATATTTTTAAATATTTTACATATAAACAATAACCACAATTAATATAAACAAAGACAATCATCACCATACACACATCAAATTAAGAATAATACAAAATATTTAAAATATTACAATAATACAATTTCATCATTTTAAT
>JAOSBK010000003.1:26549749-26564030 GCA_027568895.1 Erythroxylum shatona
GGGGGGGGGGGGTGGAGTTATTAGATTTTAGGTTAAAATCTTTCGAAAATTGCAAGTTAGTCCTTGCAATTTTCAGAAGTTACAGTATCGACCGGAATTGATGGTTCCAGCCGGTAACTTCTGGTAAACGCTAGTACCGAACGGTACGAAATTTATAAGGTTGGATCCTGTATATATATAACAAATTTGTTTTATATATGTAACAAAAAAAACGTTGTTTCATATATTGATAAATATTTATTTTTTAATTTGTAAAAATTTGATTAGCTCAAAGTTAAACTGAATACTTTAATTCTTATTGAACACTAAATTAAAGATGACAATGAGTTGGCGCTTAAGTCGGTCTTACTAATTTTTTAAATATAATTTTTAAAATTAAAAGTGTAAATAACATTTTTTTAATAATTGAGTATGTCAAGCTTACGACTAATTGAGGTCTTTTGCTTAAAAAACTTGAGCCTTAGATCAGTTTGAGCCTGATTTGACCTATAAATCAGCTCATTAAAAATACCTAAATTTTAATTCATAAGGTAATTCATTGCCATTCTTATTTCAAATAAAAACATGGACGGCTGATTAAAATTTAGATTGAATAAAAAGATATTGGTTGCTCTCGTATCTATTTAGAATTAAAATAAGATGACAATTTATATTGTAAAAATAAAAGAATCATTGTTTTAATTACCCAATTTTTTAAAATTATACCTTTAAACCAATGTTCTCCATTCAATCAAATCTATTATTTTAAAACTTTAATTAATTAACCTTTGTTTAACGGTACCATCAATGATTCGTCTTATTAGATTCGCAACTGGCAGAAGAGTCTACTTCCATTTAAGTAGATAATCCATGTATATTGATAAGACACACACCTGTGACGTAGGCACTCAAATGGATGGATTCATTTTAGTTCTTGTATCGTCCGTCTTGTTAACAAAGAACTAGAAATCCATTCCGTTGGTATATTAGCTAACCAACAACTCCGAAATGTTCACTTTTCTGTCTCCTTCTCTTGGTACAATTTCTTCCTCTTACTCTTGACATCATTGTTATAATCAATATCGTCTTCTTTTTATTCCTCTCGTTGGCTTCAAATTTACCTTAGTCAACCACACTAGACAGTTGGAGTTGAGATGGAGTCACTGACAGGGTTGAGGATGGTGAGAGGAAGATTACATGAGAGCTTAATTGCAGGTACTGAATCTGCCAAGGAGTTTTGGGCCAATGATACATGGAAAAGATGGTGACTTGAGGGAATGCAACCCACCCCTCTAGGCAAGTCTAACACTTGGCTTATAATTTTCATCGTTTTCTTTTGAGTTTTTCCTTTGTAGTCATCAGTTTGATTGCCAAGAAAATGGAAGAGACTGAGAACGAAATAAAAAGATAGAACATTGGATTCTTCTCATCAATATATTAGTGGGTTTGTTTTCCATCTGGGCAATCAAATGAAATGTCTCCTTAACATTTCTTGAGTTGCTTTTGAGCACTTGAAAGTTGTAAGAGAAACCGTATTATTTGAAACTTAAGAGGTCTTTTGAATCCTTTTCGGTAGAAATTTATGTTATCAACAAGACGTTGTTGTGCCACAGCTGAACTTGGCTTTTCTTATTCAATCAACTTTGCTGCTTTACGCCTTTTGTTTTGTGGGGTGTCAAGAACTGCATATTCTTCTTACATAGGAATTGCCTCCCCAAAAAAAAAAAAAAAAAAAAGGTAGAACTGCAACTTCCAGCCTGCCTGCCTGCTTTTTTAGTATTTAAGAAACGTTTCGGTGAAGTGGCTGGCTTTTCCCCTTGATTATGTCTGTGTCGGATAATTAAAACAAAGAAACTAAATTAGATGAAGAAAAAGATGACAATTTAGAGCTTGTGATTACGATGTAGGAGCCAGTGATGCTTATTTCTCGAGATGGAAATGAATGTTTCAGGGCTTAAAAAACATATAACTGAGAACTTGATTAGCTTGGCCTTAGCCTATTCTGTTCATAATCTAGCAAATTACATATATCTAAGTTCAATGGCATTGACCGTGCAGCTTAAAGATGAGGATATGGGGGCTTTTTCTCTTCCTCCACCAGAATCCAAATTGCGATAAAATCATTATATTTCACTTCGTTAAAACAAATTGTTCATTCGACCAGTAGGCTATTGAAAGCTGAGAATAGTTAAAAATTTTAGTTTGGAGGCTAGAGCGCAAGATATATATATAGATTCAAAGAGTTTGCCTTACTATGTCATCACTTCAAGTATGGGAACTGCACATATGTGCAAGTAGTTGACGATTAATACCGGATAAACGAAATTGGTTCCAAATGTATGGGGAAGTGAAAATGCGTCAAATGTTCTCTAGATTGGTAATGCACTTCATAGGTACCTAAGATGTAGAAATTTTCAGTATATTTCATGTCTCTCAAACAAGAGATTGAGAAATAACTTACAAGGCAGCACCTTTTTACACAAAGTATAAAGTGATCTAGCTTAATCTAAAGGCTCCTCCCCTATTGAACATGGAGATATCTAAAATAATATACTTTCAATATTTTTATAAACGGACAGGACTTCCCCGTGGCCCTTCCACTGGAATACAGAATCTTGATAAGCAGCCTTCGCTCCATTTGAAAGCCAAAGGCATTATTACAGTCCATGTAGCCTTTATGTATGCAACTTTTGAGAGATTAAAAATAGTTTTGTGAATGAAGCATTGCTTTTAAGATAAAGATGATGAGTCACTAGACTTCACCTTTGATAGGCTCCTTTTGCATTCAATTATTTACTCCGGTTAGTCACCATACGTGTCTTAATCAATGGAAACTGACGGGCAACTAAAGAGGGGAAAGCTCGACATAAGTCTATCAGCTGACAATTTTCTATTGGCTGATGACCCATCAAGGAAACAAAGACAAACAAACTTGGTGGATTAGTTCATTTGCCAGATCCCTAAAATTAAAAGAAAAAAGTTTCAGTGTCAACACAGAGATCATGATATGATTTAGTTGTCCCACATGGCCTGTAAACTTTGTACATGCTGGGTGGCAAAAGTTGGAAAAATTTTTCAGGTTCGGTGGTGGATTGTCTTGTCAGTCAACAACTGGCCCCCAAACAATGCATATTTTTGTTGTCTGTCACTGACGTGTTAAGGTTTTATATACCAAGAAGGGGCAGGGACACTCTTTGATTTGGTCTTTTAAGAACCTGTCACTTGATTCCATTTTTCACTGCTGGTCCCCAATTACTAACGACACTGCCCGTCGCGCACAGCAGCCGAAAGGAAGCTGTAAGATGAGTCCTGGGCTGGCTGATTAATGTCGTTCAAGTATAAGATGTACTCTTTACGATTCAAAAGTTCAGATTGTGTGTTTGAAATCTCAAATTGAAACTGTAACCATGCCTTGTGTAACAGATTATTGAAGAAAATGGGTTAGATGCTCCCCTCTTTTATGGAACTTCCATGCAAATGAGCCAAGATTTACTGTCAATTTAAACACAGTTACAGAAAGCCTACAAAGAAGAGAATCAAGCATGATACCTGCGAAAGCTGCATTGATTCAAAAGGAAATATGTTAAAAAACTAAGTATGCAAGATAATCAAACGAACACTCCCGGGCACAATATTCCAACTCTTAAAATATCAGACTTGGCCAAAGATAGAAAGATTAACCGTCCCTGAAATTAAGAGTGAAGAATCAACGATTATGTAAATAGAGTGAAGAATCAAGCGATTGAAGTTTAATAAACCATCAGATAGACTAGAGAAGTGATTAATAAAAAGATTGAATATATATAAGCATGTCCCTCAAAGGAGCTTTTAAGACCTATGTAATGGTGACCCACGTACCATGGCTAAGGGTAACCTTTTCCACGAAGGCAAATGCATAAAAAAGGAATCATCTTCACTAAAGGAGCGAAAATATAATAGAAGCAAAAAATGTAAGTTAAAGAGAAAATAAAAATGTTGACACAAAGGGAGTAAAAAGGATTAATCAATCTTGTGGATGTTTTCTTTTTGAATCAGGATATGAAATAAATCAAAAAAGTCTACTCCAAATTTGAACCTAATAAAACAAACACTGTTGCACAAAATGTATTTATAAGTAATTGTCTCGTAGATCCTATATCTATTTATATAAAGAATAAATGATGTAACGAAGGGAATTCTTATTTGTACAAATGGTACTTCGAACTTGGAACAAGCCTGGCCGCTCTCATATTGGGCAATAAGGGTCGGAGAAGGACAATCACTCATTCTTATTCTTAAATCAACATTCTTAAGACCAAAGAATAGGGCAGAAAATAGACGGGAAACATGTTTAATATCATTTGATTGAATAGTTGATCCAGCTCTTTGTTGTTTGAAGAACCGCTCCATTTCAATTTGAATTTTTTCACGAAAAGCGTTAAGATTACGTCAAGCCATTTTTTATTAACATAATGACAAGTGAGGAATATGTATCAAAACCAATTTAATTCATTAGGATTTCAACAAGAAAATCAGCTTATGGTTTTACTTATAAGTTTTATTGGGCACGCCTTTATACTGCTTTTAGGCAACCATACATGTCTTCTAGTGTCAATTTAATGCCAAAAGGCTTATTAAACAAGAAACCTCGCTAATACAATTTTTTTTCAGATGTTAGTCTCGTCAAGTCTTACAACTACATTTCAATTTGCCAGATATTCCATTGACATCTCAAAATCTAAAACTATACATCAGTCCAATTGGTGGAAATTGGAGGAAGTATTCAGTAAGGGTATCAACAACGAATTGTACATCAACTTTAAAAACATTAACCATTGGACTATAGATATACTGAGCTACCCCATAAGGCCCTACAAGATAACAGTAAAACATTACCCAAATATACCCCTCGCTCAGAAGACCTCACTAGCCCTCACTCTACGAGTGGTATGAACCTGGACTACGCAGCGGTCCCTTTCCCAAAATGAGTTTCTAAGATTCGAACACGCAACGTGAGGCAAACCCAGGCCGCAACCTGGTGGCTCTGATACCATTGAGCTACCCCATAAGACCCTACGAGATAACGGTGAAACATTACCCAAATATTGAGTGAGGGCTTTTCTAAAGTGTGCTAAAAGAGAAGCAGGAAGGCATGATGTTCAAGTGGAGCATAACTCCTACATGAACTATGACACCAGAAGTTAGATTACAAATTACAAGCCACTGATCTGGACATGTCTAAATCTTAAGTTTAAAAAATGAAGCTCAAAATCTCAAATGGCGATGTCGAAATTTAATCAAACTGGCATTTCTCTCACCTGAGACAAATTAATTGGAATGATTAGATGCATTTCTCTCATTTGATACTAACAAATAAACTTGAATAATTAGTTGCCAATAGTTTACAAATACGTGTTAAATTACACTTACATCATCCTCATAAGCCTCCTGTCAACATAAAAAATATGTGCTCCAGGTCCGTACGGGATCTCTATCCTCAAATCCTTTCAAGAATGATCTGATCGCAAGGTGCTCTGAAGCATATGTCATGAAAGATGCTAAAGCTAGGGCTCCCACAACCATCAAACCAAGCCTGTACAGACACTAGATATCATTATTCATTTTCCCTACCTCAAGGAAGCTATATACCAAATAAGAATAAATAAATCTGCTTAAAATGAGACAATAAGAACTTTGCAAACAAAGTTGGACAAGCATATTACCTTGCAAATAGAGCAGTAATCCCAAAAATACATGGTAAAGATGGGGCAAAAGCAGCCAAAACTGCCATCCCTAGCCAATAATGACGTGTACCAAAATCCCTAATAGATCCTTGTCGCTGATGACCTAAGAAAAATATGAATTAAATTTCTATCTACATATAAAGACTCGGGGGATAAAAAGCTGATAAATACCTTTCGTGGGATCATCATCAGGAGATTCGGGATGAGGGGAAATTGATGCTGCTTGAGCTGCCACCATCCTTCCCCATAAGTGGGTAAAATGAAGAAAACCCCCAAATAAGAGAGAGAACATCGTGAAAGTCCACTCATACAGTAAAAGCAAGCCAGTCCATGGCATCACTTGACGAGGCACAAGTGCAAGACTAAAAGCAAGGGACAGGAAAGCTGCAATAAAGCAAGTAAATACGGAAAGTACACCCAAGTATGTTGGCACCTTAGACTGTGCAGCACTAGAGAACTGCTTTGGAGTTAAAAATCAAAAAGGTTCATGTATAAGTATACCAAATAGCCATAGATAAACAAACATCATCAGCATGAATAACCAGGCCCACCAAACTGGAATACAAGAAAGAACTCACTTTATGGGGGGAATTAAATGCAGAAGATGAGGAAATGCCAGAATAATTGATTGCTCCAAGGGATATGATTATGTAGTACAGATGCCTGAAATGATCACAAGGAGAGCTTCTGCAGAATGTCCATGTCTGCAAAGTAGGAAATGTATTAATATCAAAATGATGATGTACTCATAAGCTCATTCTCAATATGGAGGAAGAACAGTGTCTGCTAACCTGTAGCAAAGAATGACGATAACAAAACAGTACAGTACATAAAGGCAGCAAGAATAGAAGAATGACGAGACATGTATCCTTTCGATTTCCACCACCACCAGTTCCAGGAAGGGATTCCTCAAGCTGTTCCCTAACTCTCTGGAGCATTATCAAGAAAATCACTGTGATTTCACATCTTTTATCACCCAACTTTCCACTGAAAGGCATGAAAACATTGAAAAAAATAACATAGAATTTCATCTTTCCAACAACAATGCCCATAAATTGCAATGACCCCCCTTATGACCAACCTGTGAGGTAACACACAGCAGCCACTACTCTAGCCAAAAGTGAGCTAACATGGCAAACCATCGTACTATCCACATACCAAAGGAAAATGAAACTGCAGACACAAGAGATTCCCAACCCACCTCCAAACCAAATTTGCACCAACAAGAAAAGGAATAAAAAATAAATATAAAAGGATCAAAGGAAAGCATAAATAAATGAAGAAGATAAAGGAAAAAGAACCAAACAACAGTAGGTTCTCAGGATAACAAAATTGTTATATCTAAATTAGTTAAGTACCTGCCAGACATCAACTGGCTTTAAAAGCCAAGACGTCCACCAGTCCCAAGGTTTAAGAGGTCCAAGGGTGTAGTGTATGACATGGAGTTCACGATCATCTACCATCCACTGCACATAGAAATCACACAAAAGCAAGAGATTTAATCAACTACTAGAAGTCTTCAAGCATTAAATCAAAAGCAGCCTCAAGAAATTAAACAGAGTACTAGTTATCACTCTTAGAACCATACATAAGGGCAACCAAGTAATGCAAACTGGCAAGTTGCTAACTCAAGTTAGTTCTGATTATTGAAATACTGTTTATACCCTTAAATATTATGGTTCAAAAAGATACAGAAACTAAGATCAAAAATTAAAGTTGAAGTTCATTCCCATGAAAATACCCAAACAGATATACAGAGTGTCAAATGTGCATATATAACAACCACTTTTTGTCATATTCATATACATCTGATGTAAGATAAAGGTTAGGGAAGCAAGTTTTAAAAATTAGGGCTACATAAGGTTTGATTCTGGTTGGAACAATTAGGGTTTACAGGAAAACCTCCTCCAACAATAAATTATGAACAAGAAAGCAGCCGTCTAGGTCCAGCAAACTCCTATTTCTACTAGTCTTAATAGAAATCATATTCATAATAAGAAAAACAAGTTCAAGCTTCTAATAGAAAACCCTTAACATCAATTACTACTATATTTAACAGGAAAGTAACCAAAAAGTAGTGGAAAACAAAATGGGTTGTGCACATTCCTAAAATAAACAGGGAAATACTACTAAATTTTAAATAAATAAGATAACAGAATAAAACTAATTAAGGCTTGTGGATGCTCCTCTGTTAACTTTTCAGAAATTCCAAATTTTGAGACACTATTAACACCTTCAAACTTATGGTTTCTGAAGCTATAGAAACTAAAATCAAAATTGAGGCCTTCTCAGGAAAATAAGCAATAATAAGAAGAGACATGCCTTTAAGTGTCACACGTTCTATATTCATATACACATGAATGTACATGTTACCTTGTTGGCGAGCATATAAAGACCAACATCTGCATTATAAAGTGTAGACAGTCGCTCCATTTCAGGAACAGGCCTAGATTGAAACACTTCATCGGGTTTATTAGGCTGAAATAAATGTGCATTTGGGAAGTCGGGGTAATACGAATTCAGGAATCCCTGATCTCCTGTTAGTATAAACAGAGGACAGAGGAGAATTAAAAAAAACACTATAAAGTTCACTGACTCAAGGACAAGAATTCATTTATTTATCACTTCATTTTATGCAAATGATCCGCTAAACCTTGATAGTTAATTTTGATGCTATTTAACTATTTTGTATAGCAGTTAAAAAAATCCAACACTCAGTGCCAAGCGAAAACAGTTATAGGTCTTACTGAGAAACACCGATGATTTATTTTCCAACAAGACAACTTGTATCTTGGAAAAATAGTCATTCAAAGCAGAAAAACCATTAGAAGCAAAGACACCTCCTTATACACACACAAAGAAATAATTCACCTCCAGTGTATGACTGCAATGTGTTAACTTTGGTCATCATGTCATTGAAAACAGCATGAGATGGCTCCACTACCATAACTCCAGAGTTCAACCTTTCTGAATGCTTCAGGTTAGCACAGAATTTTCCGCATTTAAAAAGATCATCAATATTTTTGACCACGATAGTATCTGCATCAAGATATACAACTGCCCAAAAGACCAGTCTCAGTGTTTCATCAAGGATGAAACGAAAGTGCACACAACAACCTTAAAAATTTGAATGCAAGCATGTCATATAAAGGTGCATACAACCTTAGAATACTTGTTTCATGAAGGTTGAAAATAACAACCTTTTCTGTAGTTGGTCATGTTAAAGATTTTAAGCTTGGTATAAACACCCCAAAACCTCTTCGGACGAACATGATTAGGGTTTGCCAGTAAGCTAATCTTGTCCACTATCCACCCATCAGCCTGCATAAAAGAATTTTCTTTTTCGCTGTGAAGTGAATTTTCATTTTCCAAAAAAAAAGAAAAGAAAAAGACAGAGAGAATGAGACGAGAGACCTGGAGAAGAGATATGGAGAAATGAGAGACACCATCAGAAACCAAAACAACCATGTCCTTGTTCGATCCACTATCCCTAATCGACTTCCCCAAAACCCTAACTCCCAATACAAACTCATCTCCATACAGCAACGTCACGTAGGCCTCCTCTGTTCTCTGCGATTTAACTGCTACTCCACTTTGAATCCACACCAAGGACATCACTATGAACACAGCGCCTAATTTTGGCAACCTCATCATATAAATAAATAAAGAGAGAAATTTGGGCTATTTTCCGAGAAAGTGAAGGAAAATTTGGGAGAGGAAATGGGCGTTCGTTTATGTCCGACGATGCTTGGGGTTTGTTCGGCCGGTCCGGTTCCGGGGATGAGAAGCTTAGGGTAATTACGGTTCGGACAATCAATTTTAGTACATGTTGACCGTTATTAGATTGCATAATGAATTACAAAGTTAAATCTTTTTTAAATTATTTATTTTAATATCCAACATTTTAAAATTTTAAAAGTTGAACAAATCAATTCAAAATGTTGTCTTTATTATATTTTACTCTTGTAACTAATGAAACACATAAAGCTAACATTTAGCAAAATTACATAATAGTTTTATATAATTTTTGAACATTAAATTATCACATTTTCAAATATATAATCGCTATGTACGGGCAATTTGGAAATCAGACCAAAGACTAAGAGTCACATAATTCCTCTAAAATCGATCATTTTAGATTAATTCATATAAAGAATTTTTCAATCTCAATTGTATAAAAATAAAAATAAATTGATACATGACCAATGGTGATAATATTAATTCAAGAACAATAAAAAACACATAATTGAATTTCAATAAAATTAAAGAATAAATTCAGTTTAATTGAAATTACTATACTATCTTTTGGGGGTTCATCTTATTTAGGTAATATAATGATTTAGTTCTTTATATTGAAAGACATAACATCAAAAATAAATGAAAAATAAAGAATCAAGATATGTGTGATGAAATCCCTTTTAATCTTTATGAAATTCACTTTAGATCAATGAAATTTTACTCCAAATACTTCTCTTTGCTTGTTCTTCACTCTCTATATGGTCTAGGTCATTTAATTATGCCTTTTGAACCTCCTTTCTCTTCTGCCTTCAGTAGTTTTACCTTCTATAGTTTAGAAATCAGGTTCTCAAGTGAAACATAGGTAATTACATGATTGTGTACTTCAAAAAATATGATATTCAAATACGAAGCAAACATATGCATAAACATGGGCTATAAATGTAAACTTGCAATCATCATCATACAATACAGGCATGTACCTGATAAGTACCAACATGTAACATATCAATACATGTCAAACTCTTCAAATACAATTATGTAAGTTGGAAATTTAGAAATAATAAATAACATAGGCAGCTACACGAACATGTATTTAGCTATATACTTTTCCAACAGCTTCGCAAGTTGATTAAAACAGCTCTAAGTCACCCCAAACTTGCCTAAATTTGTCCCTTTTACTCCAAATAAGTGAACTATGATCCAAAAACAAAATATGAACGAATTAAATAGCACAAATAAGAAAACCACTTAAATAAACAAACAAAATGCACTAAATATAAACATAAAAATATGAACAATTAAGCATTTATCAAAATCTCCCACACATAAGCATTTGCTCATCCTCGTATAAATCAATTTCATTTCTCTCAACGTAATGATAAGCAACTCTATGAAAGCATTAAGCGCATCAAAGATATCAATCAAGATTTTCCATTATTCATTTAATAGAAAAGTTCATTGAATTATTAGGCACATAGTTACTTGCATCAAATTATAGATAAATCTACTTCACCTCATAATTCTTTAATTTCAACTCAATCCCCATCATTTCACTAAATGCATAAAGTGAACATACATGAGAAAAATGATAAACCTTAAACATTTTTATATCCCTTAAAAAATAAAACACTAAATTTAAACAACATAGGAGTATTTAAAAGCTTATTAGAAAACTCAACTAGCCTTTTGAGGCAAAAGTAAATACCTTGTCATAAATACTTTCAGTTACTCAACTAGGTCACTATCTTAAATAGCTATTATTACCACTTTTTAACTTCAATCTTTTCCTTGGTGTAAAGACAACAGAGCGAAATTATATATGCTCATTAGCGCCACATTATTACTTTATTTCTTTTTCTTTTTTATTTTTACATGTGAGGTAATTGAATGCTTAAAAATAATTCATATTTAACTCAATGTATATACAAATTATACATAAAGTATCAAAATGCAATCAAGTATCCATTCTCAAAATTAATGAACGAAATTGAAATCAACTTAATCATCAGAACTTATAATTATTTTCCTAAACAAATCAAAAATTAAAAATCACAATCACAACCAAACTCATGATGAATTTCAACATTTCTTTTAAAAAAGGTTCTCGAATTATCCATTATTAAGCTAGTTATAACAAAATTAAAATGCTTGATTACTAAGTCCCTCCCCCACACTTAAGTTGTACATTGTCCTCAATATGGCAAGCATGTAAGAATAATAAAAAATATAAAAAAATAATGGGAGAAGGTAAGGATAACTAGTACTCCCCTAATAGTATTTTTTTTGCCTTATTCAATGTTATTAACATCCATCTAGTATCTATGAAATCTTTTATACTCTAATGCATCGAGATAACGTTTCCTTATAGCTTACGAAACTCCATCAAATCTGAACTTACAAAATTAGAACCACAAGGCTAAAACTATATAAAAAAGCTAAATTATTAATGAAAATCATATAAACTACTCATTCAAAACAAGAATAACTAATTATTAGGTGGCCTCCTTATGAGCACTTCTTTATAAGTCTTTTAGATAGAATTCTAAGTAAGCACTTCACTTCACCTTCTATAATTAATGGCTTACTTCCATCTATGTTATTGGACTCCGAACTTTGAGGGGAAGTTAGGATGGGTTTAGGACCCTTTGGAGGGGTCTTGGAGGGTAAAAAATTTGTTACACCCGAAGGTTACACGGTCTGCCCGTGTGAATTTACACGGGCCGTGTATTTTCCAGCGCAGGGACACTTTTTCACCCGAAGGTTACACGGCCTGACCGTGTGATTTCACACGGTCTGTGTGTTTTGGACCTCTTAACGACAGATTTTCAAATTTTGGTCTTCATGAAAGTTTTATCCCTAGATGTCTACTTTCTAACCGTCTAAAAAATAAGTCAATCCGACATCTATAGTGAGAGTTATGGCGTTTGCGCCAAAGTATGTTCTATAGGAATCAGAACATGAACATGTTGGGTTTGTTGGGCCATAACTCCTTCGTCCGACCTCCGATTGAGGTGATTCTTAAGGCATTAGATTTCTAACATGTTGTTCTACCTCTCCATGAAATTTGATAGCATTTGGAGTTAGCATAAAATAGTATAGGGTAAGAGAAATGAGGGGTCGGTGTAGAGTGCTTGATCGGACTATGAACATACTTTGAGTTTTTAGGCATATCTTGAATTATAGACCTCCGATTGAGTTGGTTCTTGTTTCTAAATGAACTAGAGACTAAGAGCTACATGTTTGAAGAAGTGAATTGTGATTGTTGTGATTCCGCTGAGTGGCTCGCGCTTTGTGGTTTGAGATGTTATGTGAACAATGTGAAACGATGTTGGCTAATAAGGGTACTTTGAAGTAACCCTAACAAGGAAACCCACTCAGGCTTTATAAGGGTTAACTAAATTCGAGTTTGGATCAATTTTTGGGCCCTGTTGAAAGAGTAAGCTCATGCTTTGAAAGGGGCTAAATGGATTAACCCTACAGGGTAAGACGTATATGTTTCATGATTGCGAAGAGTATAAATGTTAAGGTTTAGTTTAACCTGTTGGGTTTAGTTTAAGTTGTGATTTGTTCTCATGCGACGTCGTTTCCGTTTGCTTGTTTTTCTTCTTATTCGACCTTTGTTCAATCTTTTCCTTATATCTTTTCCGCCCGACATCCGATTGACATAGTTTTTGAAGCGTTGGATTCCTAAGACAATTATCTACATCCTCATAGGAAATTTATGAAATTTTGAGATTAAATTGAGGTTGATCTATTTAATCAAAGTGAGTTGAGAAATTTTCTGAACATGGTTCAGTATTTTGAGAAATTCTTGATATGTGGAGATCCGATTGAATTGATTCTTGAGGTAAAATAAAATAGAGTCATGGGGCTACAAGTCATATGAAGGAATTGAATTTCAATTTAACCCCAAAGATGTTCAATTTCTGAATTGAAGTTCGAATTAATGTTCAGCCTGGAATTAGTAAGAGTTGAAAGTATTTTGGCCATAACTTTTGCTCTAGTCATCCAAATGAGGTGATTCTTAATTTGGATTAAACTACAGAAATAGGGCTACAATAGTTATGAAGAAATTGAGTTTCAATTTAGTATTTAAGAATATCAATTTTCATATGGAAATAAATTACTGGAAAATGTGTTAGCATAAGAATAATCCAAAATGTTTGGAGTATAACTTTTGAAGCAGAGCACCAAATTAAATGATTTTGGTGGCGTTATGAAATTGAGACAATGAGGAACATTTCTTTAGAATGAAGTTTTAGCAAATTCCTTCAATTTGATGATTTGAAAAATATCCTAATTTAAGTATGATTTTAAGGGTATTTTGAGACTTTGATTTAATTTATGATTTTAAGGACTTAATTAACATGTTAATGTGAATTATTAGCATGTTAAATTGAGTAAGAGCATATGGGAAATTGATTGGATTAAATTAAATTAAAGTGTATGAATTAAAGTGTTAGGAATGCTTTAGGGGCAAAGTTGGAAGGTTACTAAAGTTGTTAAATTAAAAGGCTTATTAGGAGGGGCATAAAGGTCATTTAACATTCATTAAAGACAAAAGGCAATGTGGATGTCATTTTTATGAGTAGAAGCACGACTTTGGACTAAAGAAAGAAAGAAAGAATAAAAGAAGAGAGAAAGGAGAAGAGAGCTTTCAGACAGGAGAAAGGAGAAAGAAAAGGGAGAGAGCTAGGGTTTCGATTTTATGAGATTCCAAGAGGGTTTTGATGCTTATTCAAGAGGAAAAAGATGGAAGAAGAAAAGAGCTTCCTTCCAAGCTAAGAAAATCCGAAAATGGAGAAGATTAAGGTAAGAGATGATTTTTGATCTTTGAGTTT
>JAOSBK010000003.1:26574783-26585052 GCA_027568895.1 Erythroxylum shatona
CTTAAGTGTCTTGCCAAAAGTACCCTTGAATATTCTGACATAACTCTTTCTTCTAGAAAAGTGTTCTCCCTTGTCTTAAGTTTTCAATGACACCAAAATCAATCCATTTGGTTCAGTGATTCGAAAGATACACTTCAAACATTTTTGGATTGCTTTTATCCAAATCAGTATGCTAACTTCTATCCAAAATTTAAACATCTTAGAAACTGAATTAGATTTCGACTTCTTCATACCATTTGTAGCTCCATGTCTCTAGTTTATCTTGAAACAAGAATCATTTTATTCTGAGCTCTACTGATCCAGAAATCATCAAAATATTGAAGCATATTCAATAAAATATCCAATTCCTACTCTTCCAATCGATACCCTTACTTGATTTAATACACCTTTTTCCCATCAATACCAAAATCTATCAAAATCTATGGAGGGATAGAAAAATGGGTTAAAAAATTAGTGATTTAAGAATCACTTCATTTGGAGGTCGGATAACAAAATTATGGCTGAATGAATCAAACAAGGATTGGTCCTCAATCATATCAAACTTGTCTCGGGACAAATGACATAACTTTCACTAAAGATGTTGGATTAAGATCATATTAGGAGGATTTCAAAGATAAATTTGATATCTACAACTCTGAAGAAGACCTTGAGGTCAGATTTTATCATCTGTAGGGTCAAAATGGACCAGATAATAGGATTAGATGGAACCAAATGAAAAAGTAGAAGAATGGAAAAAGACAGAAGAAGTGGGAAAATTACTATAGCTTTCCCTAAAGATATCAGATTTAGGTGTTCTTTAGATGGTTCAAAAAAGAACTTCAAAATCTACAACTTTTATGAAAACCTCAAAGACAGATTCTATCTTTTTAGGGTCAAAAATGGAACAGAAATAGGTACAGATGAAAAGCAGACTAATAGAGAAAGACAGAAGAAGTGGGAAAATTGCTATAACTTTCCCTAAAGATATCGGATTAGGGTGTTATTTAGATGGTTCAAAAGAGTACTTCAAGACCTACAACTTTCATGAAGACCTCAAAGATAGATTATATCTTTGGAAGGTTCAAAACTGGACTAGAAGATAGGTCAGACAAAAAAGCAGAAGAAGCAAAAAACAGAAGAAGCAAAACACAAAAGAAGCAAACGGCAGAAGAAACAAAAAACAGAAGAAGCAAAAGGTAGAAGAAGCAAAACACAGAAGAAGAAAAAGGTAGAAGAAGAAAAACACAGAGAAAGCAAAAGGCAGAAGAAGCAAAATACAGAAGAAGCAAAAAGCAGAAGATAGGTACATACGAAACCAAATGAAAAAGCAGAAGAATGGAAAAAGACAGAAGAAGTGGGAAAATTGCTATAAATTTACCTAAAAATATCGGATTAAGGTGTTCTTTATACGGTTCGAAAATGAACTTCAAGATCTACAACTTTCATGAAGACCTCAAAGACATATTCTATCTTCTAAAGGGTCTGAAATGGAACAGAAGATAGGTACAAAGCAGACTAATGAAAAAGACAGAAGAAGTGGAAAAAAGACAGAAGAAGTAGGAAAATTGCTATAACTATCCCTACAGATATCGAATTAAGGTATTCTTTATATGGTTCGAAAGAGGACTTCAAGATCTACAACTTTCATGCAGACCTTGAAGACAGATTCTATCGTTTGAAGGGTCGAAAATGGAACAGAAGATAGGCCAGGTGAAAAAATAGAAGAAGCAAAATATAGAAGAAGATGACGTCATAACAGAAGAAATAAAAAGGCAAAAGAAGTAAAACACAGAAGAAGATAACGTCATCATAGAAGAAGCAAAACATAGAAGAAGATGACATCATCACAGAAGAAACACAAAAGAAGATGACGTTATCACAGAAGAAGCAAAAGGTAGAAGAAGTAAAACATAGATGAAACAAAACACAGAAGAAGATGATGTCATCATAGAAGAAACACAGAAGAAGATGACATCATCACAGAAGAAGCAAAAAATAGAAGATACAGAACATAGAAAAAGTGAAAAGACAGAAGATACATCTTCCTTTACAAGGACCATAACTTCCATCCTAGAAGTCCAAAAATTTCATACTATATATCGTTGGAAAGCTAAAAGAAAGATGTACAATTTCCAGAAGACAACTTTCTCTAATCTAGCCTAGATTGATCTAGAATTGCCCTCGAATTCAAAACACAAATTTACATTCATCCAAAGTACTGCACCTAATTCTCAACTTCATGACAAATTTTGAGATTCTTACAGATAGAATTTAAATTCTATGTCTTCATAAGAAGTGTATCTATATGTTTCTAGTTTAATTTAAATCAAGAATCATCTCGTTTGAATAACTATAGAAAAAGTTGTGGCTAAAGGACTGAAGCGTACTTCGTGAACATTTTCCAGATCAACCACTCATTTTGTTTTACAATCTTTCCTTAACATAAATCATACTAAGATGACCTTTTCTAATTCATTTACTCCTCATTCTCAACTCTATTTCAAATCAATATCATACAAAGAAAATTTATGGTCCATGACTACTCATGAACACCAATGACAGAATATACACGTATATACATATTCTTCATCAACTTACTACACAAATTTAAATTCATTTTTGCTTTCATTCTACTTCTAAATTTCACCTTAATTCTTCCCATTTCGAAATCTCTTATCTATTGAAAGCACCAAAGCAAAATATGAACCTATCCACATTTCTCATTCGCTACTTTACCCTTGCCTATCATTTCTTGGTTCAAGAATTTTCATCATTTGTTCTTTACTCAGGATGAAATCACCAAATTTCCTCACTCACCAGTTCTAATCTTCTAATAAAGGTTCGGGGTCCAACAAAAAGGATATAATGACATTCCAACTAAGCCAATTAATAAAACATAACCTAGTTGAGTAACCTATGGACATTCATGACAAAATATTTTCCTTTATATGAAAAGACTAGGTCAGTGTTAAAGAAAATAAAAAAAGTGGTGTTTAAATAAATAAATCCTACCAATCTTTAAAAATAGCTATAATTTTCATGAAAATGTTACTTAGTGATAGTTGCAATTTTGATTGTCTACTAATTATCAATGTGTGTGTACAAGTGATTTAGGTGAATGAGTACGATGTTAAGGTCTTCTTTAGTATCTATATTCAATCCAAGTGCTTAACATGTTGGAACAACTTGAATGATTAATGTTTGAGGTAAAATTGATTTCATGAAGTTAGACGCCATTGTATCATTAGTGCATGAACATGAATGTATATGTTATTGTTTGGTGTGTTGGAGTTTGTTTTTGTTTTTGTTTTTGCTTAAGGACAAGAAAAAAGTTCAAGTGTAAAGATGATGATAGTTGTAGTTTATATTATGTTTTGGTAGGTGTTTTAGTATGTTTATAGGTGTTGATCAGATGGTTGTTACATTTTTAAGCTTATAATTATGTTAATGTGATTGTTTGTTTATTTTTTAAGGTGTTATATGGTTTAGGGCATGATGTTGGACCTTAATCTTATGTTCTTGAGGTATTTTGATGTGTTTGTTAGTGAATGAAACTAGATAAATGAAGATTGAAGGAAGATGGAGCATATTTGGGCTAGAAGGTAGGTCACAATCATAACAAGAGTGTCATGGTCGTGATAGAAGGTTCTTCCTAGTGTCATGATCATGACACCCCATGTCACAATTATGATAGAAGAAAATTTGGCAGTGTCATGATCGTGACATCCCCTGTTATGGTCATGAGAGACACTTTCCAAGTGCGACCTGTTTCGTATCTTTTGACATTTTAGGACTATTTTTGGAACAAAATGACCAAGGTAAGCCAAAAATTATCCCTAAGATATAAAAAGAGAGACCAAAATAAGTAGCCTCCATTTTACCAAATCGAGAAAAAGCTAAGGAAGATCAAGAAGGGAGAAGAGAAGCAGCAACAATAGTCTAGCATTTCAAGACCAATCCAATCAAGTTCTTTCTAGCTTTCTTTTCTTTATTTACTTCCATCTTGATGTATGAACTGGGATTGAGAATGTTGAACATGTTGATGATGTTCTAATTTCATTTTAGGATTTATTCTTAAATCATTTTGGGACTTGATTATTTTTTGATTCAATGAAATGTTTTGGGTGTTGTGATATTTGTGGTTGCTCATACTTCAATAATAAATCGAGAGATTGAGTTGATAGTAATTTGATTAGCTTAGGTAATGAGAGTTAACAACCTAATAAGTCTCATAAATATCAAATCGATAATCATACAAAGAGAGATCTTGTGTGAGGACCTGATTATTGGATAGATTGTTTGAGAACTAGTTGAAAACGTTAGGCTATTTTTATTAATCAATAGATTGCAACATTGCATTTTCAAAATCAATTAGGGATTATTAATTGGGGTTAAATGATTAGGTCTTGAGAGAGAGTAATTATCCTTTTGAAAATCTAGGATCGATGTCGATTGAATAAAAAATGGTTAATGTAACAAAATGATGATAGAATGAATCCTATACTTTCGTAATTGATCATTCTTGTTTCATCGTGTCAAATTAATTAATAAGTGGTTAAATGCTCAATTTAATTTGATTGTGATAATTTCTAAATTCTACTTTTTGTTCAATTAATATTTGATAGCTTAATTTTCTAAGTTTTTGTGTTTTCATTTAAATCACAATGTTTTACAACCTTATACAAAGTTAGGATTCAATTAGTTTTAGCTAATTCCTTATGGGATCGATACCTTAATTACAACATGTTTACGATACATATACTTACGAAATATCGAGGGTTTTACATTACGTAAAACTTGTTTAACACTAAATATAACAAAGATTGAACTAAAAAGCAATCAATAAAGACAATTGTACCCAGATAGTGAATCTCCTTCGGATTTCTTATGCAAATAAGACTTCAAACATCAAGTTTAATCTAAAGTTAATTGGATGGTATAAATTCCTCAATTATACTAAAATATTTTTGAATATTGCTAACAACTAATCCTAATTTGATTGATTAAACTCTCTATTTTAATTAAAACCTTAGAATTGCATAAATAATTTATGAATTCCTTTATTTTATTTAACCTTAATCTAGAAGATTTATGCTAACCTATGTATCAAATTGTATGCAACTCTTATTGATTATGCTAGATCAATTCATACAAAGGATTTCTCATTCTCAAACGAAATCAAACATAAATTAACATATTGGTAATACTAAAACAAGAACAATAAAGAAGATATATCAACTATCAATGAAATTGAAAAATAAATTAAATTAAATTGAAATCACTATATTATCCATCTTGAGGTTCATCTTATCCAAGCATAATAATGATTTAGTTGCTCATGTTGAAAGATATAGCACTAAAACTAAAGGGAAAAAAATAAAAAGAAACATGATGAAATCCCTTTTAATCTTGACAAAATTCAGTTTAGATTGATAGAAATCCACTCCAACTACATCTCCTTGCTTGCTCTTTATTCTTTATACCACTCTAAGTCATGTAATTATGCTTCCCAAACCCCCTTTCTCTTTTTTCCCTTTAGTTTTTCCTTTTATAGTGTAAAAATTAGGTTTTTAGGTGGAACACAGGCAAGTACATGACTGTGTACTTAAAAAAAAAAAGGAGATTCAAATCTAGAGAAAATGTATGCATGAATATAGGCCAAAAATGTGAACATGGGCTCATCAATATATAATACGAGCATGTACCTTTTAAACATGGTCGTTTAACATATATGAAGTTATTTTGCCTAGTAAAAAGACTTAATTTTCAAGAAAGCTTTGGCATTACTCAAGTCTGAGAATGAAAGCTAAATGATAAAGACACTCTAAGGGGAACTAATAGCTCAATGATGAGCTAAAAGTGAAATTTGATGAGTTTAAGAGGCTTTTTATAGAAAGCTTCAGATTCTTAGGGATCAATCGAATTTTATATGAAAATTGAAAATAAGCTTACTATATATAAAAAAACTAGTAATGGTTGAGATACACTTGGCATAATTTGAGGAGAAAAAAATCATTCAACCAATTGAAAATCTTAATTATATGTCCGAGTTTATAAATCCTATAATAAAGATGGTGAACTATCAATGGTATTATTTATGGGTAAAATATTTCTCAAACTAGCTTTTCTTTTATGATTTCAAAGGGAAACTCTATAGAATATGCAAATAATGGAATATGCAAATTGTGGAAAGAATGGAGAAGAAAAAGAATTAAGAAGAAGTCAAGTTAAAACTACGCAAGAAAGCTTTAGAAGGAATATATATAAGATGAAGAATATACCTTTTTACATTTGCAATCAAACATCATTCCATGCAATGATAGGTAGAATCTAAAAAAGTCTAATATGCATTTTAATATAAAGAATAAATGCTTAAATATTCAATTTGTTAGATTTGAGAACAACTATGATAAAGAAGAGAAGACATTTGGGCTTAAAAATTTAGTAGGATCTGAACAAACCTTAAAAGGTCTTTAAAAGAGATTGAATCCTTAAATCCTAAACTAAATTGTCAGGAAAGGAAGGAAGGGTAGTATTATGAGTCCCTTTTGCTAGTTGGGAAGTCCAGTTGACAATATTATAAAAATAATTAGAAAAAGCCACATGGCCTTAAATTAATAAAACTCGATTAAGAAGTTAAGGTTCTGTCAATTTAGAGATTAATGTTAATGTTTTAGAAACATTGATCCTAAATGGTTTAACTTAGAATTTAGACAAAAGTGCAAATTTAACGTTAACACTTTCACCAAAATAAAAGTTAGACCCTAAGATTTGCAAAATGTTCAAAATAAAGTTTGAGTTGATAGAAATTTATGCAGAGTTAAGTCTACAGATTTGGCACATATTTATTATTATTTTATTAAATATATGTATGTGTCATATGTATGCTACATGGCATTTAAGGACCCACATATAGTATTAAACTTAAAATAATTTACTTATTTAATTTAATTTTTTAATAAATTCTAATTAAGCTAATTTAATATCAGATTATATCCTAATTAAACTCTTTTAAATCCTATCCATGTCCTCTAAAAACAAACCTAATTCCCTAATCTCATTTATTTGTCCCCAATCTTATTGAACCAGTTTGTCAGTAGTTAAGAGGTACGTTTATAACTGCATTCCTTGGAACGTTCCTAGGTTACTTATGCACTGTGTTTCTGATAGACAAATTAGGACTATTTTTAATCCAACTTATAAGATTTCTAATGAAGTATGCTATCCATATTCATATAAACTTGTAGGATGATTATGTAAGAGACAAGAATCCTGCTCTACTTATAGTATTGTATTCTCTATCTTGGTGAGCTAACTTTGGCCCTAATTCAATCACCTTATTGATAATCGATTAATTTATCACATTTATATACCTAAATTTTTTGTGTTTTGTTTGTTATTTAAGAGTTTTATAGTTTTTTGGTACATATTTTTCTTCAAGTATATTTTTAGGTAATAATCACCTTCATATACTTAGAGGAGAAGTATTTAGATGAAATTATGGTATGGAATTGAAGAATTGGAGCAATTTTAGAGATATATGACTATCTATAGTGACTGTGTAAGTCACTGTAAACATGTGGATCTTCTAAGACATAGTTCTTTCCCATGTGAAGTTACACGCCTATGTATATTAATATACACAGCTATGTATGTTGTTTGTGTAAGCTTTTGTGACTATGTAAAGCCATAAATTGAGATGTTTTTAGAGATATACAGTCACCTACACTACAAGAAATCAGTTGTTTACTGAAAGAATATTCCGTCGATAAACGGTTAATTCCCGTCGGTAAAATGAATTACCGATGGAAATTAAAGACGGACAAAATCATCGCTAAAAGGACCGTAGTTAAAATTACTGACGGTGATATTCCATCATTAATTTACCAACGGTGAAAAATATATTACCAACGGTTAATTTTATGTCGGTAAATATTAACGATGGAACAAAGTAACGTGAATTTTCGTCGGTAACATTTAGCAACGGAAAAATTACCATCGGTAAACCGAAGGTAATGAATAAGAAACGTCATCTTAGTTACTGATGGTGATAGTGTTACCGTCGGTAAATAAATATAAAATTTTCGATGGTATTTTATTCCGTCGGTAATAGCAGGTTAGAAATTTTTTTTAATAAATTCTCGTTTCATGATGTTGTGATAAATGCATAATGTTAAGAGTTATATATATATATAATTTGATTAATCAAAAAATTAATTGATAATATAGCGTTAAAAATATTTTAATTGATAATAAAAACATTACAGTGTCCACAACTTATGTTTGTAATTGAAAGCAAATGACAAGGACAAGCTAATGTCATGGTGATCATGGGTGTTCTGAACTGTTAAGCCTCCCCTTCAACTGTTCCATCTCCTGTCTAAGCTGAGCCATCTGCTCCATCTACTCTCTCATCTTAGCCATCTGCTCTATCTCTGCTCTCATCTTAGCAATTTGCTCCATCTGCTCTCTCATCTTAGCTGTCTACTCCATCTGCTCTTGCATTTTAGCCATCTGCTCTATCTCCTCTCTCATCTTTGCCACCTCCCCCATCTCCTCTCTCATCTTTGCCACCTACCCCATCTCCTCTCTCATCTTAGCTATCTGCTCCATATGCTCCATCCGTTGATTCATGTTAGCTTCTTTCAAATACCCTATCTGCTCCCTCCGTGTGTCCACTGTGGCCCGAAGCTCAGTTGCTTCATTGCTTTACGTTGGCCTAGCAGATGTTGCTGTACTAGACAGGGAAGAGCACAAATAACATGTGTTCGCATATGAACCTAGCCCGAATATCCTTCCACGACGGTCCCTATCACCCACAACATCAAGATATGTCTGAGTCTCATTTACAGGTTGTTCCTCCTGAGACTGTCGCTGAATGTTTTGTTGTATTTGGTCCTATTAGGAAGCAATGTTTACATTAGTAAGGGATTATTGTTAAAAAATTATAAAAATGTATTAATTTCACTTACATTCAGCTCTCTGCATCAGGTGTTGATGAATGTCATACCATTATGTTTCTTCGTGTGGGTATGCAAAAATAGCTAGATAGGTGTAGGCTTGATGCCCAATGACTTTTCCTACATGTATAATCTAAATTGTCATATGTGAACTAGAATTTATAAAAATTTCGGCAGAGTTTCCTCTATTTTTATGATATTTGCCCCCCATTGAGCAAAGAAAATAACTTAACATAGCCATATATGGCACCAGACATTTATATCATAATCATTATGTACAATAAAGTAAAGCAAAATATATACAAAATAAGTGTCAAGTTTAGATACTTAAAAGTCTATGTGCATGCTCATAGTGGGTAATTGATCCTCCCGTATGTACTGGAAGACTCTCACCCCCAGGCCCCCCACGTTTGTTGGCAGAGTTACGCTCTAAGATGGACATTGCCGCAGGTGATGTCCAATACTCAATCCAACACCTTCAAATTTTCTCCGAAATATAATGTGGTTGTGCACCAGCCTTACGTATCGCATTAATTAAGTCGCGATAATGTATTCGAGCTTTCTTTTCTTATACTTTATACATGCTGGCATTGAAACAAAAATCCTAGTAAAATTTTTTTTGAAATAAGAAGGAAAAATTATATAATGTAATAATAGTTATGTAATTTGTGTATATAAATCAATATAACAAGAAGATAACTATTTTTTGTACCTCAAACTCCTGAAAGTAAAATTGCTTTGTGGCCTCAGATATATTCTTCCACACATAACCCACAGGTTCAATCCTTTGCTTAAATGTGGAAGTCATATTTCTGGAACTCGATCCAGACGAAACCAACCTAATATAACAAATTGTGTTATACTATGTAAAAACTGATAAACTTAAGACTTAATAACAAGCAAATTATGAGTGATGTGATTTCACTTACTATTCATTGACAATTGTTATAAACTTTCTTCCATCAGGTCCCTCAGCTCCAGACTGACGGACGTCTCCTCTATCCGATAAATAGGTATTGGATGATATATGTGTTAGGGAAGGGGATGGTGTAGGATGAGGAGCAGTAGGTGATGCCTCATCTGCAACTATCAGCGCTGGAGGCAGAGGAGGTTAGTCAGTGGGAGCTAAAAATTGTGACGAACCACCTTCAGAGTAAGTTGCTCTGAACATGGCTCTAAACCTCGGCCACATAACCTTACGTTGTCTCTTTGGTCCCATTTGTTTACCTGAAATTCAATTTTTCCCAATTCTTTACAAGTATAATTAATACTTTGAAATCAATATTTTACACAATATATGGAGAAGAAAATAAGGCAATGGAGTTGAAGG
>JAOSBK010000003.1:26599505-26628824 GCA_027568895.1 Erythroxylum shatona
TCGTGGGAACGATCCCTACTTTCTACTTCTACATTAATTTGTGTTGCAGGAAGTTGGTTTCTTTTTATATTTGGTTGCAGGCGACAACATTCACCAATGAGATTGATTTGCTTATGGATTAGCAAATACTTAGATGTGGGATAATTTGATAAGTGCTAATTAGTTTATATTTTTAGCATGATCTGAAAATTTTTTTCTTGTGTTTGGATTATTTTTATTTTTTTAGAATGTAAAAGATCTATTGATTAGGAAATAAGAGATAGATACAAGTCGTATCCATTTACTACTATGACTACAATCAAAGGGGAATTATGTCATAAACTACATAATTAATTAAGTCTAGGATGTTTGCAAAATGGTTAAAAAACCAATCATACAATCCTAATTGAAAATCTATACATTTCTAATCATTAATTTTCTTAAGCATCATAGGGAATCTGATTATTAGGTTGGTGAGATTTTAGCACTTTTAATTAGCTAGTCCCTAACCACTTCTATAGATCATCCTTGTTTGACTTATGTAGGATTTAGTACTCAATGAAATTTATATTTTGTATATAAGCTTTAGCTCTCCAATGCAGAAGGAGTAAATTTAGGCAATATGGAAAAGTTTTGGAGTAGTTATGGATGAAAATGGTTTAAAAATGATCCCATATTTAGTTACACGACTAAATATAGGATTGTATTCTAACTTGTGTAGCCTACTAGTACATTTTACCTCTTCGATAACTTAGCACTTGAAGGAACATAAACCAAATATATCCCTAAGCTCCACTTAGTGTATATACTTCTTGGGACAATATTTTTATATAATGAACATTGATCAAATCTGGGCCCATAATCCATAATATATCTAAATGCAGACCCATATTCATAGACTTCAAAAACATATTCATTAAGTGAAATTTTGGATGCACAATAGAAAAGTTACTAATGTAATCTTGGTGTAACATAATACCATGTTTTTGACCCATATTAGTGGTGTTTGATTACAGAAAAGAAATAGAGGGAGCAATGAAGCAGCATGAGACCAACATGGGCTAGTGTTAGACCTATGTTGTTCACTAACTCATATTGGTCATTGAACTATATTGGTCAAGATTTTAGGGTTTTCTTATGATAAAAAGGAAAGAGAAATGAAAAAATAGAAGAGAGCCATATAAGAGGATCAAAGAGCTATTGAAAGGAATTGAGATCAATTAATAAGGGCCAGACTAGCGGTCTTGACATAAGAATAAAGCAATTGTGATAAAAAGAGATTCCATCAAGATTAAATCAAGAATAATCAATATTTAGGATCCATGAAAACTGATTCTTTCATCTTGTTTTGTTCATCATTTAATGTTGCCTTTTTATTATTTGATGAACTAAATTAAGAAATAGTTCTAGATGCGATGAACCATATAACTTACTGCTTCAAATTGATTTTTTTTATTTAATGTGAGATTATAATTTTTTAAATTATTTATGAGTTTATATGATATCGAATTGAAGTAGCAATACTGAAGCTTCAATTTCATATTTTCTGTATATAGATTGAGAAATAATCAAGGCATGAGTAATGAGAGTTGTATAAAATCCTAAAAAAAACTACATAAATCTCTTTGTTTAGATTAAAATCTATGAAAAAAATTCATAGAATGAATCAACACATTCTTAGGGGTTTTGATTTGAAATAGATCTCAATCAATCAACTTAAGGAAAAGTTCCATATTTCATAAGAAAGAATATAGCTATAACTTTGAAATTTCTACTAGTCCAAGAAACTAGGGTTTGTTTTAAATCATGATAAATTTAAGATAAGGAAGGTTCTAGGAGAATTCTTCGTATAAATCTTGATTATGTACTTGTTATATTATTCTTGTCTACCACCTTGATTGGTTATATATTACTCATTATCTTAGTTTATTTAATTTTTATTTTTAAATCGATTATTCTTTTTATTAAATTAGATACGATTATTTAAAATTGTTGTAGTATTGACAATTGTAGTCAATAAACTATACTATAAGAATTATAGACGCAATTTCTTTATTGATTTTATTTTAGTATTATTTTATGCTTTAAATATGAGACGCAATTTCTTTATTGATTTTCTTTTAGTATTATTTTACGCTTTGAATATATCATAAACACTTGACAATTAAGACGCATCCTTCATGACCTATCCCTTTTAGGAATAAGTATACTAAAATAACTTATAGAACCATAGTGTCTCTAACATACCCTTTCGAAAACATCTCCCTATATTGCCATTGAAGCTTTTTAGTCTCCTCTGGATTACTTCTATACGATGGTTGGTTAGAAATGGTGCCATTAGGTATTAAATTAAATTTATTTTATATTTCTTTTATTATTGGTAAACCATTTGGAATATTATTAAAAAATACATCTTGAAAATTCTATAGCAAAAAGATTAAAATATCAAACAAGGAAAAGTCAAGTTTGTTATTATTAAAAAGCCTCTTTACACATTAATATAATCATCGGACGATTAGATTAAAATATCTCTCAATATCACTCTCTTTATAATAAAATCTTTTATTTCGCTTGTCTCTTAACACTCTCCCTTTCTTTAATTCAATCTTTTTCTCTTATTTTTTGATTTTTTATATCTCTCCCTTATTTTTTATCTTATTCTCTCTTTTCTCACTCTATCCTCTCAACTTGAGCTTATCCTTATACATTTTTATATGTTTCAATGGTATAAAAATAATGAGTTTATTGTTTACAACAAAAGAGTACCAATTTGTAGATCCATTTTTACAGCCTTTCTATAAAATTTTCAATGTCTCCCTATCTCGCATGATAATTGCCCATTTTCTAGGAAATTTTGAAGTTATAAGTCATATTCTTAAACAATGAAGTATGATTTTGGTTTTTAGATTTACCCTAAATTTTCCTAAACACTTCTTTTCCTTCTTTATACAGTTGAACTTTGGCTTTAGGAGCAGTCTTGTCATCCTTTTCCCAATTCGATTCCAAAAGGATGAACCATAATTCCTTTTGGAATGATCATCATTTCTCTTTCGTTTTTTAACTTTATACAATTTTGTGACTCTACCATGCCATCATTATTGCGATTTAAACCATTTACAAGTCTAGCCATAATAGCTTCTTGATTCCCGTCTACATTAGCTCAAGTTAAGATATTCTTCATCTCCTTGTCTTACTCCTAACATTCTTTGACCATTAAGTAATGACTGAGTTGTTTTAACCACAAGCATACATTATAGCTACAGCTTGTACTGGTAGGTACAAGTAAATCTTATAAGAACTAGAATTATTAGTGCTTACTATCTTTCTATTATCTAGTCTAACAAATTATGATGATGATTATTACTTATATTCAAAATTAAAATAATAAACTAAAATAAATCTACATAATTGATTACTTAGAATGAAGATTAAACTAAGAAATAATCAAAGAAGACAATGGTATCTAGAATTTGAATCTCGCTAGGACTTCTTAAGTAATTAGCACTCCACCCATTTATTTAATTTAGAGTTCATTAGACCATGGAAATTCCTCAATTACACTAATATCTTTCTTAAGATTATTAACAACTAATCCTAGGTTGATTAATTGAAATCTCTTTCTAATTAAAGTCCCTGGAATTGAATTGATCGATTTATAAATTTCACTATTTTGTTTAACCCTAATCTAGAAGATTTATATTCACCTATCTCTAAGCTTACATGAAAATCCTTTCAATAATGCTAGATCCAATCATAAAAAGGATTTCGCAATCTCAATTGCACTAAATCACATATGAATCAACATACTAGTAATATTAGTTCAAGAATAAATAATAACACATAATCGAATCTTAATAAAACTAAAAATTAAATTAAATTAAATTAAATTGCTACAAAGTACATCCCAAGGTTCATCTTATCTAAGTTCCTAAAAACTTTAGTTTTTATTAATAAGAAAAAACATCAAAAATAAAAAACTAAAAGAAAAATGATGGACGTCCTTTTAATCTTCATAAAATGCAATTTAGATTGATGGAAATCCACTCCAAATATGTTTCCTTGCTTATTCTTCACTCATTTAGTCATCCAAGGTCATTAATTGTTTTGAGCCTACTCTCTACTTTTTCTCTTAATTTTACCTTTTATAATACAAAAGTCAGGATTCTAAGTGGCATATCAGCATTAACATGACCATGTTAGTAGTTGTCTTGATTAAAAATTATGAAACCCTTAAATCTGGAAAAAACATGGGCTCAAAATATGAACTTGAGCATCAACACATGCTTGTTGGTCTCTAACAAGGATATGTTAATAGCTATGCAACTCTCTCAAACTTTGCAACGATTTATTTTTCATGAAACATAGCTATACTGAGGCACAAAAGAATCAATATGGGTGTATTGGTGCTTACTGTAAAACCCTAAACTTTTCATTTCATTTAATATAAATTTTTATGTTTGGTGAACAATATTTTTGGATAAATAGTGATTTTTTGAGGGTCTCAACTCCAAAATATTGAAAATTGTTCAGAATAAGTATTAAAGTCCAATGATAATGAAACAAATCTAAAATAAGTATGATAGGATGGATTTAGGGAGTTCCGAGAGTTTAGGACTAAAATGCCTCTTTGGAAAGCAATGGGTATTAATGATCATTCAAAAATTTTTAAAGCATCCAATCAATAAGTAATGACCCTAGTTCGAGTATTTCATGATCAATTTGATGATAATATAGTTGTGGAATATTTTTGGGATTTAATTCGGTTAATTTGTGAATTAAATGCATTAAAGGGCAATTTGGTCTTTTTGGTATAAATTAAATGAGTATAAAAAGCATAAAGTAAGACAATTGACTTCATTCTTTAACATAACCATGAGTGTTTGAGAGAGAGTAAACATGAGAGAACAAAAACAAAAGTGAAAATAAGAAAAGCAAGTGTCAAGGTCAACCAAAGAGAGAGGAAGAAGAGGGCTTCTGTTGAGCAAGTTTTAATCTTATAAAATCCTCAATATACTGCAAATACACGAGTCGTGAATGTATATATGAGCTGTTGATCCCTCGAGGAATTGGTGAGCTAACCTAATTCTAAGTTATCTAAAGCCTAAAAGGATTATTAAAAAGAAAATAAAACTAAACAGAAAAGTAAATTCATGAATATAGATTGATTGAAAATTAAATTGTAAAATCATCATATAAGGAATCAAATTGAGCACCACCATATTAATAATGGGAAATCATACAAGAAAAATTACCAAATTATGAGAAGGGGATTTATCCTATCATCAATGCTAACTTAGTAAATATTGTGTTAATGTGGTGTTGCTTCTAGCCTATCGATGGGTGAATTACTCTCTAGTTATAATCACTACCCTAATTATGTCGAGTTTCCAAATATGTAATATCTTGATTAAAAATCAGCCCACAACCTAATCAGTTCTTAAGTGTTCTAATAAACAACCTGGTCCTCACAGGAGATCTCCCTCCATATAATTACCAATTTGATTATTTGCATGGTCTATTAGGTCATTTAACTCTCATTAACCAACATAATTATTTTACATTTGGTTCACTCTCTCAATTTATTACTGAAGAAGCAAGCAATTACAACAAATAATAACAACACCCAAATTAATTAGCACAAATAGAACTAGATTAACATTGAATCATGTCTAAACCTCTAAATAAGAAAGTACAACTTGAAGGATTGTAAATGGAAGCACCCAATGTGGATCCCCTTATTCTCTCTCCTCTTCTCTTTCTCTCTTCTTTTTCATCCTTGTTTTTTCCCCAAAATAATAGAAATGAAGCTCCAAAGTTAGCGTTTCTTTCCCTTCTATTAATATCTTTTCCATTTAGGGCAAACATTAGGGTTTATCTGTAATCCTTCCAAAAGTCTCATTTTAAAAGTTGGTCCGAGTTTGTTGTCACACAAGTCAAGATCGTGACCTATATTGTCATGATTGTGGCACTTAATTTTGCTCTTTGTCATGATCGTGTGGTAGATGGGGCCATGATCATGGAAATCATGGCCTATATTGTCATGATTGCGGCACTTAATTTTGCTCTTTGTCACAATCGTAGCATATAGGGCCATGATCTTGGCAAACCCACCAAGCTTCTGTCACGATCATAGCCCATGTGCTATGATCATAGCCCTAGGTCTTGCTTCGAGTTTTCTCCGAATTCTCTCCCTTCTTCGATATTTGATCTAAAATACTAAAAGATACATCAACGCACCTCAAACACATAATATTAAAGCTCAATAGCGTGCTCTAACCCACAAAATATTCAAAACATAAATATCTAACCCTAAACATGCACAAATTAATTAATTGACCATTAAAAACATAATAAAATTCCTTCTAAAACATCATGCAACCTATAACTATTAGCTTTCATTTTTGATAGGTTTTGGCTATAAATCGACCTACAAACCTCCAAATTGGATAATTTTAATTTGAAATAAAACCTAATACATAGTAATAAAAACTCTTAGAAGAGACCCTAACCTAATTATGGCTTAATCATATTGGAAATTGAGTTTGAAAATGATGATTTTATGTTACCCCTATGTTATGCTGCATGTTTATTGATTTAGAACTTAAAATGGCCTGATTTTTTTATAATATGAAAACTAGAGACATATAGGAAAAATTTTATAGAAGACCTTAAAACCTAATGTGAACGTCTACTATATGAAAATTTAGGAACAAGTGGAGGTAGGAATTCTGGATAGGGGTCAAACTGTGACTCATCATACATGATAGTGATATGGTAAATTAAATTGGGTGAGATAGTGTTTTGAAGAAATTGGTAATTTAGAATCGGTAAAATGTGGTATTTAAGTGACTTGCAAAGTTATATTTGGAAATAGAGAACAATAGGTTAGCTTAAGAAAGTAAGCGAAAATATGATTAGTGAACGTGTTACGCGATTAAATACTAATCTAAAATTTGGTTAAACCAAATTTATAGTTTTAATATCTTATTTTCAAATTTGGAAATAAGTGTTTAAGCAAAATACATGTTATATAGGTAAAGGAGAGGCATCGAACGAGTGAGTACGCTTGATGATAAGTTTGCAAAATAGTTAGTGTTCTTTAAATTGATTTCATGAAAATGATTTCTATTCTATTATAAAGTGAATATTGATTATGAGTTTTATGTGAATATTACTAGTATAATTTTATGTTCTACCAATATATGAATTGAAGTTTAAAAGTTAAATCTTATGTGATTTGAGTTTACACTGAGATGATGTTATTGGTTGATTAAAAAGGAAATGGTTTTTAGCTTATGGTATACCGATAGGTTTTATACATGTTATTATACCGGTGTATAATGGTTAACCTAATATAGGTAAGCAATGTAGAACTAACTTCGTTTATAATGGTTAATCAATTGTGAGTAAGCGATGTAGAACTAGCTTCGAAACTATTGGTATATAGCAGTTAACCTAGTATAGGTAAGCGATGTAGAACCAGCTCCGTAACTAGTGGTTAACCAGTCACATGTAAGCGATGCATAATCAACTCCGTGACTTTATACCTGAGGGTACCATATGGCAAAGAAGTTAGTGATAGGCTATATCGTGTAAGAAATTTATGGCATTTTTAATGCCGCCTCTATTTATTTGAAAAATGATTTAAGAAACTTCATTTCGAGAAGCATATATGTTTCATATTAGTATTGAATTATACGAATTGAGATGAATTTGTTTTAGGGAGGTTTAAATTGTTAATTATGATTTGAATAGAAAATTTAGCAGTCACGGAGCTCATTTAACTCACACTCTCCTTGTTGTTTTTAAATGAAACCTTCCAAGTGCAAGCTCTGGGGCTTTAGTAGCAGGAACTCCATCTCACGAGTAGTCAACTTCATCACATACTACTATGTAGGCATTTTTTCCTTGTAAATATTTTTGGAAACATTTTCATTTTTATGAATATGTTTTGGATTGTATTTTTTTGTAAAGAACACATGTATATTAATGTTTTAAAGCTAAATGCATGAATATGCTAGAGATTTTTTTTGTAAGATTATTAAAGTGATTGTTGAGATTGCTTGTGAATGGACTTAAAGTCCAAAATTTGTAGTGGGGATTTTGAGATGATTATATAAGTGTTTTGTATTTTTACAGAGATTTGAAAATTTTAGGAAGGTCAAAATACAACTGTTATGTTCTTAAAATTAAAAAAAAAATCCACTGCTTATATATTATAATGTTAAGTTAAGGCTTTTAGGTAAAAAGGGCAATAGTCTTCGCTCCATGAGAGCCTTCCAGCTAGATCAGATATCAAATGGAGAGCCACTGCAAGGTGATGCTAGGTAGGTCGCCTAGTCATTTAAGGATAGGAACCTATCACCTATATATTTTTTTCATATCCTAATTTGTCGTTTTACCCCAAATAAGTGAATTAAAACTTAAAAACATAATATGAATTAATTAGTTACCAAAAACAATAATAATGTTTAAGTAAACAAAAAAATGAACTAAATATAAACCTAAAAATATGATTATTTAAGAACTTATCAGGTAATATGTTGCGATTTTTAGAATAAATCCGTATAGTAGTGATTAAGGATAAAACGTCTCCTCATGATCACCTTCATATCCTCCTAGTTATCTATAATCTTCTTATGGTTCCTCTCCTATTTACCACTAGCTGATCATATAAAATAAGGTCATAGTTAATAAACTTAATAACAAGTTTCACCTTCTTCTATTTAGTGTAATGGTGGTAGTCAAAAAAACATATCTTCTTCTCTCACTCCAAGTTGTCCTCAAGGTTATTCTTTCACAGTGAAAATCAACTTCATCTTCTTTTTGATGTTCCTGAGATTTTCATCTCTTCTAAGGCTCCTCTTTATAACATCTATTATGTTCAACGTGAGAGTTTATCCATATTATTTCTTGGTAGTTGGTATTCATCATACAAGTTACCTCTCTCCATCATCATCAGAATCATCTTGGAGGACTAAGCCTTTATGGCCAATACTTATTAGGAATTATTGGCAACTTTTCCCTTTATAAATTATCTATGTTAGTATTTTGCATTTCTAATCAAGTAGCTTCTACATGAATGTATCGTCCTTCCTTCCCCTTCAAATCTATCTTGATCAAACATGGTTCATCCTCTAAAGAAATGTTAGTAATAGCCTCACAACACTCTTTTATGTGTTTCTCTCATTTATTTTCATTTAATTCACTTGTGTTTCACTCTAGATTCTATCTTTTCTCTAGTGATTTTACTTACGTACTCTTTCTTTTTACCACTTATTTTCCTTTAAATCTTTATAAAACTAGCTAAAAAATAAAGGATTTGACATTTATTATTCAATCAATCTCAAATCTTGACAGAGGCAAGAAGAAGTAAGAAGCTAGCAACAAAATTAAATAAAAAAGATCAAAAGGTTGTGAATACTTATAATGGAGTATAAATTTTAACCAAATTTCTTATTCTAAACAATTTCTAAGAGGTAATTATTCTTGATCACTTTTTCTCTTTCTTTTATATTCATTTAATTTATTTTTATTGCCATAAGAGCATTTTTTATTCCTTTGTCTATAGACTCCTAAAGATATTAAGTAATAAGGAAGACATAAAGAAAACACAGGAAGGAAATAAAAAAATCAATAGATGCAAAAATAAGAAAGAATGTAGGAAGGATTAAGAAACAAGAATGAATAAAAGATAGATATAACATGATTTTAGAACCAAAGCTCTGATACCAAACTGTTGTAAATATTAGGGATGGATGCTTAAAAGGTAAGACACTTTATTTTCATTAACACCTCAAGGATGCTAAAATCATATTCATGGATAGAAACTTGGCCCATTGATTATATATAATCATAAACCAAAAGTATTTTGGCCCATTATGAAAAATTAGAACTGGCATTATAAGATAATTTGAATGTCAAAAGCGAATAATGTAATAAGTTTAAAAGGTTCTTTGAAGAAAAGGTTCTTTGAAGAATTCAAAAGACTCTCATAACTGTATTTTTAATCAAAGGTAATTTTTATATGACTAAAAGAAACATCCCTTAAATACAAAAACACAAAGTTAGGATTTTCACATTTAAAATAAAACTAAGGTGTCCACTAGTACAACTTAAGCCCTAGGCTAGGTTATTTTGCTTATAGCAATTTTAACACCATATGGTCTATATCCATGCTTATGCTTAGTGGCTATGGATGCCATTGTATCTTTAAAAATTCAAACATAGCATGGGACATACCTATAGATGTAGACCTTAGATTTGATTATAACTATAAAGGTAGACACAGTAGAGGATATAGTTATATTGGAGACCATATCTCACCACTAACTTGTTTAGTAAGTTATACTATTTGATACACGATTATGTTCACATCTCACTCATCTCCAACCTTAACTTGAATTTAGTGGACCAATATTCGTATTTAGGTTGACTTTATGTATGTGGCCACTTCTCTTAACATCCCATTAAGTTCATTTTAAAGTTTTTTCTTCTTTTTTCATATAATTGGGCCACCTGGAAAACTTGAAGTATTTAGAAAAAATTGATTCTCATTATAAAGAATAGTTATCCTACTTATAAAACTTCATAAGAGATTATTACTACATTGGTTAAAGGAAAGAAAGGCATTATAGTTTATTCTTGGGACAATGGGCTACTCAAATGGAAGGGAAAGTTAAGAGTAAGGTGTAATCAAAATTGAGAAGCAAATTCTAACTCTTTTTAATAAAATTGCCATTAGTAAACATTCCAGAATGTTAAGAACTTTTAAAAGGATGCAACTTATATTCTTTTGGATGGGGATGAAAAAGGACATTGAAAAATATATATAAAAACTATATGTGTGTGTGTGTGTGTGTGTGTGTGTGTGTGTGTGTGTGTGTGTGAAGCTTTAGTGACTCTTAGTTTATTACAGCCTCTACCTATTCCGAGTCAACGCTAGACTTATAGTTTACTCACTAAATGACTACCTATTTCATAAGGAAAATATATCATTATGGCTATGGTGGATATGGACAGGTTGAGTAAGTATGGTCGCTTTGTGTATATATCTCATCTATATTGAATAAGAATAGTTGCTTAAATTTTTATAAATTTTTTAGATGATGTAGGATGCCTAGGTTCATCACTAGTGATAGAAATTCTAAATTACAAGTTTCTTTTGGAAAAAATCTTTAAGATATAAGGAGTTAGCTTAAATTTGTCTTCAACTTATCATCCTAGATTAAGGTATTGAATAGGAATTTGATACATATTTAAGGCATAAGATTATCGTGAGTTAACAAATGGTTGAAATGGACATCATTAGATGAATGGTGGTATAACACCACTTTCCTTTAAATATTCAAATAAATCCTTTTAAAGCTCCTTATAGTTATCCACCACCTATGTATATTCCTTATTTTAGTAGAGATTCAAATACAATTGCAATTGATCAAGTTTTCATAAATAAGAAGAATATGCTTAAAATCACATTGAGAGTGATTATGTTATAAGAGAATTGGATTATGCAAAATTTAGGCCTGTTGTCAAAAAATCAACATAAGGGTTTTAATAAGTTAGATCTCTTGTTTATAACCCTTATAAGGGAAATTAAATTCTTTAGAAAGTGGCATATTGATTTAAATTTATAGGATTAACTTGATGAACTTTATTTTTCATAATTTTTAGCTTAAGAAACATATATCTAATTTGGCAGGAGTGCTATCCCTTTTCCTATAACTGGTAGATTCCATTAAGAAATATCTAGTAGATATTATAAATAAGAGAATGATTAAGAAGAATAATAGGGCAACGATACAGAAACTAGTGGTAGTCTAATATAGAAGAAAAGCAATTTAGGAGAATCTATATAAGCTTTAGTATTGGAATTCAACTATAAACTTTGTAGATAAGGTTATTAGAGATGGAGATAGTATTGTAGGTCAATTTATAGTTAAAAGAAGATAATTGCAACTATGATATTTTTAGCAATATCTAATAATCTATAATAGATATAATGTCATTGGTATTAAGTCTATGAATAATTGGATGAAGGTAGGTATATGATTGATTCTTCATCTTGTCAACTAACAACTATAAAAAGAACTCTAAGAAGTTGTTATAGCATTTGAAAAACTATTTTGAGTCTTCTCTCTCTTTTGTTGTCTTTAGTTTTTCTATTTATGAATTTAGTCCATTAAATTTTTTATTAATTTCTCCACTTAAACATTAATTATTTAGTTGCATCAATATTTCTCTCTTTCCTTTTCTCTTTATGTATCTCTCTCTATATCTCCCCCTTTCCTTATCTTTCTTTCTCTCTACTTATTATTGTAGGTAGTATAATATTAAAATTGTTTGTTACATAATCTAATTATGGATAATAAACTTCAAAACTTAGTGTTATTCTAATTATTAATTTGATATTTAATTAAATTTAGTGATTTAATTCTCGAACAACGAAATTAAATTCCAAAAGTATTCTTAATAAAATTAACCTTTTGAAAAATATTTTTCAAACAATTAATCTTATTAAGAAAATTAGTTTAATTAAAATAAAAGTTTTTAAAACAAAGGAAAATAGGAATAAAATTGGAAGGGGAACTACTCCAAAAAATTGTGCAAGCATCTTAAGTGTCTTTTAGACATACGCCCGATTGTTTTCCGTCACTAAGTTTCTTTAGTCCAATCGCTACCTCCTCTAGTTTCTCCTCCAACTGTGACGTAGCATGTCGTAACACTACTCAAAATAACTAGACCTATAACTATAGCAGTGGTGAGTTAGGTTGATTCCACAGCGAGTGTTCGGTTAGTTTTTATTATAAAAGGAATCAATGTTTAGGTTATGGGGGGTTTAGTTTGCTTCAAATAAGAAAATAAATGAGACTAAATTAATGAAACAAATTAAAGAAAACATCAAAAATGATGAAAAGTGATGAATGTATTAGGGACTCGATCATCAGTTCAATCTCGACCTACACTTAATTAAACATACTTAATTGAATTATTGTTCTCTTACTCTTCCTAGTAACTATTAATCGTGGGTTAACGATAAGCTCTATTTACTCCGGTTTTCCTTTAAGTTATGTTTAATTAATAGACTCTCGTTAATTAAATCTCGCTATTGAACAACCTAGGATACTATCTCTAAATTTAATTAGACAACCTTATTACAAATTAGGAAAATAGATTAATCAAGGCAACAAGCACACAAGCTCGAGTCACTTAACTAAGATTATGTTATCCTTAATTATTCGACACCAATCGGAAACACAACAATTATGGATTATATCCCTAATGATTTGAAATCAAATAAATCTTAACATAACAATTACGGATTATATTGAAGATTTTAGCAGCCATCCAAGCACAACAATTATGGATTGTGCTCAAGATTCTAACAATGAGTTCATATATAAACAATATAATGATAATGAGAATAACCCAAATCTATAAGCATAGGATAATATAACCAATCCCTAAAGAGAGAAAGAACAACAAAAACAATGAAAGAAATACTTAACCAGGTTCTTTGATGTCGATGTCACCTTCGAACTAGCATTGGGAAGCTAACCTTCTATGGGTCTCCAAAGGAAGAGAGCTTTCCTCCTCTTCTTCAAAATTGAGAGCTCATAACCAGAAAACGAAAACCCTAACAAAAACATAAACCTTTCATATGTCTGTCGTCACATTATGTTGCTTTATACCAAAAAGTAGGGTTAAAATGGGATAGGTGGTATATTTCATGGGTTTTACATGGCGTCACATGTGCTTCTTCCACACAAGGTTGTTCCAGATAGGGTCCAGGTTGATGATCATCCACCTGTAATGTCTTCCCTTTCTTTAAACTTCCAATCTCTACTGAGTCCATGCACTCTAGAAATATCTTGAATGTCTCTTCACCTTTCTCCTCTTGTTTAATTTCTCCAATCTACTATGTGAAGGTGAAAGGTTAATATTAACAACAATAAGGGACTCGACATCTACCTTTGAGCTAAATGATACTTCATTTTTTGCTTCAAGCTCGTCCTCATCTTCTCCATCATAAGCAACTCCCTTAATATCTCTCTTAAGATTCTTAAACTCCTCTTCGCCTTGTATGGTCTCTGCACTAACATCCCTTAGGTACTCCTCAGGTTAAGATGGTTTTATTTCTTCACATTGTTATGTTAGGCGGTCGATAACTTCTGCCAGCTGACCCACATAGCTTGTCAAGTTCTGGAGTCTAGATGTTGTATCTTGATGGAATTGTATCATATCCTCTTAGAACTACGGTAATTGCAAAATATTATCATCAACAACATTAACTGATTCTTCTAAAAATGTATCTGAGTTTTGTTACCACTTCAAATCTTGGAAGCTAGACCAAAATTGTCTTTCCTCCCATTGAAATTGTAAAGTGTTAGCAGCAACAACATTAACTAATTCTTCTGGAGATAGACTTAAGTCATAATAAGAATCTTATGGTCTATATAGGAATTGTTATGCATCCTGCAAATTATCATGGAAGTAATTCTAGTAGTTATCCAATCCATAAGTAAAGTTAGCATGATCATTCCAAACATGGTTATAGGATTGAGAATATGGGTTATAGAAAAATTACTTCTGTCCATGTAATTTTTTTAAAAAATAATACACAAAAACTATACAAAAAGTGAAAAGATCAAGAAATAACTAAAAAGAAACTAATTATAAACAGATATATACAAAACACCAATTAAAATCAAGAATAAAAACTAAAGCACCACTAAGGCACCACACCCCCGACAATGGTGCTAAAATTGACGTAGTACATCGTAACATTACTTAAAATAACTAGACCTATAATTATAGTAATGGTGAGTCTAGTTCAATCCCACAAAGAGTATTCAGTTAACTTTTGTTATAAAAAGAATTGGTGTTTAGATTATAAGGGGGTTTTGGTTTGGTTTAAATTAAGAAAATAAACAAAACAAAACTAGCAAAAACAAATTAAAGAAAATATTTGAAAATGATGAAAATGATGAATGTGTTAGGGACCCGATCATCGGTTCAATCTTGGCCTACACTCAATTAAGCATACTCCATTAAATTGTTATCCTTATATCTCTCTTGGCAACTATTACTTGTAGGTTAACAATAAGCTCTGTTAACCCCAATTTTCCTTTAAGTTGTGTTTAATTAAAAAGAGTTTGTTAATTAAACCTAATTATCGAATAACCTAAAGCAAGCTCTGTAGGTGTAATTGGATAACAACATTATAAGTTAGAAAAACATATTAATCTAGGAAACAATCACATAAGCTCAGGTCATTTAACCTAGGCTATGTTATCCATAATGATTAAAAACTATTAGTTGCCACAAATGAATTGGAAAAATAATGATTACACATTGTATCGATTCTAGCAATGGGTTCATACATAAAAACAATCAAATAGAGCATTCAATCATTCTTACATAATACCCAATTCACTAAACACAAGATAACATAATCAATCCCTAAAGAGAGTAAGAATAACAAAAATAATGAAAAATATGCTTAACTGTTCTTCGGCATAGATGCCACCTCTGAACTGGCGTCAGAATGTCGAACCTTCTATGGGTCTCCAAAGGATGAGAGGTCTGCCCCTCTTCTTCATTAAAACTAAAACCTTACACTCTCTAGACTACTCCTCAAAACCTTTTCCTGAAACCCCTAAACAATTTTACAAAACTTTTATAACATTCTGCCGTCGTAACTTGTTCTTTTTATACTTAAAAACGTAGGGTTTTTTGGTTGAGGTGGCAGTATGTAATGGTTGTGACATGGGCTGTAACACCCATGACATTAGTTTCATACCCATGGCAAGTGTGTCATGTAACAAAATATAGCAATCCAATATCCCACTACTTGTTTATCTTATGTATGGAAGCATTGTCAAGACTAGTAACACACAACATTTCCTTAAATTCATGTTTTAGTTATCATAGCAGATGTAAGAAGGTTTTGTTTAGTCAATTTGTCATTTGTAGGTGACATCTTACTGTTTTGTTATGTATAAGATAAGTTAGTTTATATATTCATTACTTCCCTAAACATGTTTAATGAGCTCTTAGGGTTAGAATTAAACTATAATAAGAGCTAATTATTCATATCCTTGAGCGTTAAGGATGATGTTGAATGGAGTTCTAGAATATCAAGACTTCAAATCAAAGAACTACCTTTTACTTACCTAAGACTATATGTCTCCACAAAAAGACTTATGTATATAGATTGCATTCCTTTAATGTAAAAGACATAAATAAGACTTAGCCACTAGTGAAAAAAAAAAAGATTTATCTTAATATGGGTAGGTTGATGATGACAAAATTTATCCTAAATTCCCTTTATATATACTAGTTAGCACATATGGTTATTTTTAAGAGCATAGTTAAATCAATGGAAAGAATAATAAGAGTATTCCTAGGTGAGGCAAAAAAGAGAGGAAAGTCAAGCTAAAATAAAGTGGAAAGAGGTCTTCAAACCTTTGGAGGCAGGTAGCTTAGGTATTACCCTTATAAGCCTCAGTAACAAAATTCTTATTGCGAAAAGATTATGGAGATTACTAGAGGGACTAGATACTCTATGGATTATGTGGATCTATACTTATTTCCTTAAAGGTAGGAGCTTATAGGAAATGCATAAAGTACTCACTTAGATAATAAAGTTAAAAGAAGTCTTAACATAATCCTTCAAATGCAAAATAGGGAATAAGAAGAGATCTTCCTTATACTATGATAATTGGAGTAAGGAGGGACCCTTACATTAATCTAACCTTCAAATGTATATGTCAAATAAATGCTTAAAGAATGCAAAAGTAAAGGAATGGATTACTAGGAATCATTAGACTAATTTCCCACCTTAGCTTAATCAAGTAATTTCTTACTATGATCATGACGTTGGAGTAAGGATAATTATATTTGGTTGCAACACTATATATGTAAATTCAATAACAAATATTGTTGGGACTTTATAAGAGTAAGTAGAGAAAAAGTGAACTGGCATAAGATCACATGGAGAAAGAGCTTTGTCTCTAAGTTTCCTACATATTAATGGAGCTGGAGCTGGAGCTGGAGCTGGCACGAGATCATATAGAGTAATAACTTAACTGTTAAAAATTTAACCCTAAAGGACATGGTGAATTTTGAATATCCAAAACACCTACTCACAGTGCAAAAGTAAAAAGGAGAGTGAAACTCACTTATTTTTGAAGCAAAACTATACTGAGTGGATATAAGAACAATTTTAAGATAGACTCTCCATTTATAGGAAGTTTTCAGCTATGCAAGTATAATTAGGTGGCTGTAAGAAGGAAGAGGTAGATTCCACTATAGTCAACTTAGGATCATGCATGTAGAACATGTGGAAAGAGAGAAACTACAGATGCTTTCAAGGGTAGAGATCACTAAATAAAGGTTACTAATGGAAGCTAAACAATGGAGAAAAAAATTCTAACAATATCCGAAGACCATGTTAGTAAGTAGAGATCAACAATCCTACTTACATCAATATCATTGAGAAATTACACCATGATTGTAAGTTGCACCATTATGGTTAGGAGAGAGTAAGAGAAAAAATAATATGAGAGTGAGAGAAAGAAAATGAGATGTAAAGAGAAAAAGAAAGAGAGAGGGAGAGAGGAAAAGAAAAGAAAAAAGTAAATAGAAGAAAAACTAAGAAGAGATGTAAAGAGAAACATAAAGCGATAGCAAGAGAGGGAAAGAAAAGAAAAGTAAAAAAAAGTAAATGGAAGAAAAATTAAGAAGAGATGTCAAGAGTAAAATGAATCTTCTAAAAATTCATTCAAACATTATAAACAAATAATGGCATTGACTAATATTAAATTAGTTAACAATTTTAAAATTAAATATTGTTAACAAATTGAACACTCAATTATTTTAGAATGCTTTAAATATTTCTATCCAATTTGTATTATTTAATGAGTGAGGAATTGAAGAATCCTACTATTATTAACAACTTAAATAGATTCTTCAACTTTACTTATCATTGTCGCAAAAATAATTAGACCTTCTTAATGATAATGTCTATTCACTCTTAAAATTTTATAAAAATTAATTACATTCTTTATAGTTTTTTTTTTTTTACTTTAGTCTTTGATTTTAAAAAATTATCATATAATTTTATAAGATTTGATTTTTTAACATGGACCTCTTAATATTATTCTCTATTTAAAAACTTAGCAAAGAATGGACAAATGAAATTGTATTACTTGATTAGGTATTATGTAACATAGTACTTGTTATGATTGTGTGATACAATACACGATCTTGATTGTTGCTATTTCCTAAAGTTAAGGCGTTATATCTATATTCAAGACAAATTCGTTTGAATATTATGTCTCTCAAATCATGCTGTTGTCATGTACCAAAAATTGATAATTGTTATGCTATTTAACATATGTTATACAATGTTGCTACCCATTTTTCACTAAAAAATTAATGAAAAATGATGTCAAAAGATACGAGTGAAACAAAAACTATACTTTAGAAAAGTATATGATAATTTTTAAAAATTAGGGACTAAAGTGAAATGAGTCAAATTACATAGTGGTCCGGTATAATTATCCCAATTAATAATAATCATGTCCTTTTCAGAAAATTAATTTAGAGTATCTAATTTTTCACAATCTCCAAAGAAAAGATGTGAATTTTGTAATGTACCAACTAGTACTGGCAGGAAAATGTTACAAAATCTCCTTCTTCAGTACTTCGCCTACTACCCAGTATTTAAAATATTAGACAAATACCGATCAGTACAATAAATTTTAACTATTCCAGGGACTATATTGCAAAAAAAATTAACAAAAGAACAACCCCCTGGAGACTCTCTCTCCCTCACAATTCATTCATTTTTTCTCTCTCCCTCTCAACGTTCTTAGTTCTCCTCCTGATCTCTCACTATCACCACTGTCCTAGGTCTCCCTTTGGCTACCATCGCGATGCCATCACCCCCTGGTCATTGGTCTAACCCCTTCCCCCCACTGCGTCTGCTGGCTGCTAATCTACCTCTCCATTGCGCCTCCCCACCTGCTAGTCTGCCTCTCCACTGAGCCTCCGCCTACTGCTCTCCCTCCTCACTGTGCGTGGCCCCTGCTCTGCTGCTCTCCTCCACCATTGTTGCCACTGCTCACTAAAACTAGAAAATTTCAGATCTGGTTTTGACCCGATATAACCCGAAAACCTTACCCGATCACTAGACCGACCCCGACCCACTGAACCAAATTGGAATTCTTATTTTTTTAAAGTGTGCTTTGAATTGCCTTTTTTTTTGCTCCTGAATTGCATTTGAATGGTGTTTTAGTTGTGATGTGTTTTACAGAATTTGTGTTGGAATTATTGGAATTTTTGTGTGAGTTGAGATTTGAGAAATTTGAGTTTGAATTTTGAAAGATAGAAATATGTGATGATGGTTAAATCCAAATGCTATGTAAGTAACTTCTTAACCTAATAAAATGAAATGCCAAAATTTTCTTAATGTGATGATGTTAATGTGATGAAATTCGTATTGAACAACCAAACATATTTAACCAAATTAGTTCCTAGATCTACAATTAGAGGTGAAAAACAATTTGTTTCTTGTAAATATTATATCGACTTGCATCCCACTTTTTCCACTATGCTAAGATTTGTAGAACTTGCAATAGAAGTTGGTTAATGTCCTAATGTAATGTATTTAGACTATACTGCATAAACTTCATTCAATTTACATTGCTACAATTGAATCAAACTAAAAGATGAAATCTTAATTATATCAATATACATCAAAATCACACCTTAAGGTCAATGTCCTAATGTTTCTTTTAATTTGTTTGACTATTTTGGTATGTTCTTTTTATGTCCAATGAACATGTTTATTTTTAACATATCATATATTAGTTTACATAATCTATTTCATAACATAGGTTTGGCTTCCTAAAAAATTTTGAAATCATTTTATGTCTATGAATTGAACAAGAAATTTGGTCTTAAATTTGAAAATTCTTTTCATAATTGTTAATATAGCTTGCTGTATATAGTATCCTAAAAATCTATTTCTTTTCTAGAAAAAGTTAAATTTTGAATGATCTTTTTATATCAATTGTGATTTTTATTTATATTTGAAATATTTGAAAATTAAAGTTAATAAAAATAAATATATTATTATTATTATTTTAAATTTTTATTATTATGATATTTGGAGACAAGGTTGATGTAAAATTATAAATTATCCAGTACAATATACTAATAAATTATTTTGCAATTTTTAAAAATTTAAAAATTATTTTATAAATTTAAAAATTTGTCCAAAATGGTACGTGATATTGGCCGGTATCTGAATAGGATTGTCCTAGAACTCAATCCGGTATTTAACATTCTCCCAAGTTGTTGCGCGGAAGATCGTCATGTCATGGAAAAGCAGCTCCCATTATTTAGAAGTTGACTAGTAGACGCACGCAGGAAGCAAAGTGAATGCCAACGATGATCTATTGTGATAGGAGACACAGGACTTGTGCCTTAATTTTCACCACAAGCCTTTACTATGAATTATCGTTAGATTTCTACAATCACATGCTTAAAATTAAGCTTCGCTGTCATATGCACTTGGATTTTGATTGAATTTGTGATTCATGCGTCGTATTTGGATTAGAATGCACTGAAATAGTATTTGGATTAGAAACAAACTCTGAATGGTTTAAACCATTCAAGGAACATTAAAACAAGAGTCGCTTGACACTACTACTGCCACTTTCCATCAGTTTTCTGGCAATGCGGTATGCTGCATAGGCGTCGATGGTGGCACATTCGATCTGTTCAGAGCTCAGGTTTTGATCAAACCAATTTGACCATAAAGCTGCAAACGGCTTCTGCTCAAATTTTGTTGACAGGATTTTGTTTGCCAAGTCCCTTGCACTGAGAGCTGCAAAGCGAGGCTGATCGTAGACTCTAGAAGCCATCTCACTCGCATCTACCACATTCCTGATAACAGTTCCATGAACCTCTTTAAGCTTTTGAAGATCTTCCTTGATATGAACGCCTGCAAAAATGATGTCCTTGATAGATAGAAAACGTTTCAGAGATGCAGACATGATGCTAGGACTAAGCCTTATCAGGACACAACCAATTTTGGTGCACAAAGTCAGGATTGCAATGTGGTGTTCGGCCCTCCTCGGAATCGGATGCTGCTCTGTCTTGTCAGAATGAGAACTTGAATGAGAATAAGGTTCAATGTTTCTTCCAGAGCTACTTCCTGATCTGCTTGGACTTCCTCTAAATCCCCACTCCACTCCAAAACCAACAACCATGTCACCAACTTTTAGCATGTCCTGAAGCAGAACGTAGAGGCAAAGGTGTGAATCCTCATCAGACACCACTTCAGTCACCATTGTTGAGCCATCATTCAATGTGATCTGAGGTCCACGCAATGTCTCCATGATTCTGCAGAACTTCTTTGCAAGTGAATTGGATGGTAAGCAGTAAAATCAGTGATCGTTTATTCTCGACTGTTAAACCTTGTATGCTCTTTGATATTGGCAAAATTCCCAAGGCCAGTAACCACTAGATCACGAGAAGTTGAGCAAAATTTGGAAGAATATCAGTAACACTGCAACATATTTTCTTTAGTTCCCAGTCTCGTATCTTGTGCCTATCAAGAGACATTTCAAATTCAATGAATTGAAGATAATAGATGGAAACGAAAACTAGTTCCACACGTACGTGAGAATGAGATTCTGTTGTGCTACAAGCCGATAGATACAATTATACAAGATGTTTGATCCAAAGCAACAAATTCAGCCAATTCTATGTTAATAAGTTTCAAGAGAAGTGCAAAAGAACAGAGGAAACAACTGTTCACAACATATTTACTTGCAGTAGTAATGCAACCATAGAAGGATTTTGTCCTTCTCTACAACGTATCGACATGAGTCCAAAGAAGAAAATATGTGGAACATCTAAAAATTATAATTAACGGATCCCATATGGATCTGAAACATGAATGCACGAAAAAATAGATTGCCATTAAAAAAGAATCTGGCAAGGAAAATGATGCGAATAGGTTGTGAACAAGAAATTTTGGCTAAAGAAAAGTGAAAATAACTTTTATAAACCGAGGTCTACGAAGCGAAATTACCTGCAATATATATGTTCTGATAAGAACACTACAACATACTGACACATCAATTCAGATCACGTTAAAAGAGCAAATAAAAGCATCCAAAAACTTTAACATAATTGAAATGAGTTGTAACAACATTGTACAGCTACCATTTTGTTAAAAGCAGCGATGTCTACGACAAACAAATGTTGCCCATAAAGATTAATGAAGCCACTCCTAAAATTGTAATAGAAAATTTTAAACATCCTTTTAGACGAACAAGAGATCGGATACTCACAAAGAATCCTTGTAGCTTTGAAATAGCCTCCTTATGTTCATATTTTGCATATTAGCTCAAGAATATACAAGTCAAAAGGAAAATAGCACTAACTTAGGTCATTTTACTATATTAAAGTTGCCGTACAACTGCTTTTTGCTATATTTGGGTGCATTAGGCTGTTTTTTGTTACATTGAAAGTGAATAGATAACCACGTTTTGAAACAAGTAATATTTTGTTCACACAGAGATAAACATCATTTTTCAGTTTTTTTAAATAAATTAGGAGGTGTTGCAAGAATAAAAACGCTACAGCCACAGGACAGCTAGCTAGGGAAACAAATGACCACGATTAAAGCTTTATTGTTAGGTAACAAGATAAAGAAAATAACTTGTTTCTTGGTCCCTGGCTTTGCATCTTCATAAGTTGGGGATAGAGGTTCTTTTATGCAACTAGTATTCGTTAAATGCACATGAAGTACAAAATCAGGTGTTAGTTAACTTGGATGATATAATATTGTGGCTTAGACTCTATGAACGCAATAGAATTCAGGGGCCTCCCTGATATGCATTACACCATTGCTGTTAAGCATAGTTATGGCATTGAAATGCCCCAATTTTTCACTATGTTATTGTTGCAATATTACACGTTACTCTCTTATCAACTATTTTAGATTCAATAGAATTTGCTGTTTCCGATTAGTTTTATCTTAGAATATTATCTGTTTTTTTTTTTCATATTGCATAAATTATTCTCCCAAATGATATTCTAAATTCAAGAGAATCACCTTTACATCTCCATTCCCTTCAACTTATATGTTGTCAGGCCAATTCAACCTTGGAGAAGTAAGATTACAGAATCCTTGTATTTCTTTCCACAAGTAAAAGGAAAAACCGCAATGGATTATAAGATGATTTATAGATTCAAATTCTTATTTGTAAAGAGTCCAATAACTGGTGAAATTAGAATTGCCAAATAGTTTATCCATCCTAGTTAGTCTCCTCTTGATAGCAAGTCAAAAGGTAAAAGAAATTTTTGAGATTACCTACTTATATCACATTATGTTATATGAGTGAACTCTTAATGGCTCTTAGTAGTTGTTTACTTGATTTTTCAGAAAAGTAGTTAGGGAAGTGCTTCAATGATAAGATGCTATTTGGTTATATGGAGATTGCATTAAATTAGAGCATTATTGTTTAAAATCACAAATTTAGAAAAAGAAAACAAATTACTGCGTTGGATAAAGAGAGATCAAGTCTAATACCAAATTCACCTTAAGAGTTTGAATTTAATTAGGAAACTTATTTACAGCCCTATTATATAGGGATTTGGACTTGGATTTGTTTAGATAGGAATCTTGTCAAGATAGGAGGAGATTAGGTTTTGAGTAGGAATGGAGGAGAACAATATGTTCAACACTTCTATACATCATTCTATTTTTATTTATTTCTAGTATATTTCATCTTTTCTTCTATTTTTAGTATTGGAAATAAAGTCATGTATGCCTAAATCCAAATATTTTGATTCAAGGGGACTCAAAACTCTAGTTGTAACCTTATGAGATTTTGTTCTAAATTTAGATTCATGCTTTAATTTTAGTATTTATTGTTTTATGTTCCTATATTTCATGAATAATTAATATTGATTTATCTAAAAAATTAATTTGATGTTGATCATTTTATAGCTATCTATGAATTTAGTGACTCGTAATTATCATGAAGGATTGGTACAAGTAGTCTTTATAAATTTGCATATTTAACTTATGAGAAACAAAAAAATTTGAATAGTCAAGTTATTTTAATTATTTAATTTAGGGTTTAGTTTTTTTTACTAAGCTTATTTCTATCATTTAATTGATATGAAATGCTATTATACCCAATCAATTAATAGTAAGCTTTAGTCTGAAAGCTAGGTTTAAACCAAATAATTTAGAAATTTTTTAGACTTATTATGACTATCCTAATATACTTTATACTAACTACTTGAATTGTAAAAATTATTCCTTTTAGACCAATGATTACGAAACTAGTTTTTAGATCCCTTATGATTCGACCTAGTTTCATGACTAATATAAGAATTCAGAGATTCAGAATAAATTTTTAATCACTGAATTAATTCCACTATCTTCAAACTAGGATTATAATGAGGAGCAATCTCCATTAAGTCAAATCAAATCCTTTGATTAAATCCCTGTTGATTGTCTTTTTAAACTTCTTTTATTGTTGTTTCCTCATGAATTGAGTCTCCAAGTACTAAGAATTCACTAATATCAATTAATGTTCCAAAGATATCTAATAATCAAACTAAAATGATGTGAGCATATGCTTGACCTTCAATCTCACTTGCGCCTTCATCTTTAGAATGTGAATCATAGTCCACGATGTATTAATTTTTAGACTAAAATTCCAATTCTTCTTTTTGAGGTGTTGAGTATGTATCTATTTAACCCATAAGGCTTATTTATCAGGAGAATTCTCCAAGTTCTCTTAATCATTAAGACCTTATTAATGAGTTTTATTGGAATAATTTTTAGTTATCTTTCCTCCTTAGTCATAAATATATCATTCCATTTTACCTTGATAACAAATTTCCTTATGATATATCCTAACAATAAAAAAACATCTGAGCATTTTCTTTATTGTTTTGATCTAGCTTTTTGGAAATTCAAGATGTGAGGACTATTATAAGTGCATGAAGTTGGGTACAGAATTTTTGAGTTGGGTTCTACTTACAAAGTAAAGGCTTAACAAAAGGAGAATTGAAATAAATACACAATAAAGTGTTACTTTTCATTCTATTTTTTCATTTTTCATTTTCTTATTTCATTTGTAATACAAACTTGACAAACTTAAATTAAAATTTCTTATTTCTATTGAATTAGAAACTAATTTTTCATGTGAAATTGTTGAGAAATATAATAATGTTAAAAGCATACTAATCGTTTTAAAAAAATACTAACATGGAGAATATATATTTAAGATTCTAATAAATATCTTTTTCAAAAAATAGAATATATAAAGAAAATCTTGAGAAATATTTTAGTATTTTTAAAACATAATAAAATTCTAAAAAAATAACTTCAATGTTCTTACTATATTTTTAATTTTTTTCTTTTTCTCAATTATATTTTTAAATAACCTTATTTATAAATAAAATGAAATTTTATTATGATTAATATTTCTTCTTTATAAATCTTTTTTGTCTTTTCAAAGATCAAATGAATAAATTCTAAGTAGGGTGAAGCTAAACAAAAATTTATTAAGGAAAAAATTTTAAGATTGAACTTTATGAAGAAAATTTTTGTTACATTTTAATAAAGTTAAATTTTACAAACGCATACCGAATTTTGGTTAAAATTACTTTTATGTCAGCTCTAGTGAAGGTAGCTATGCCATTGGGGCCAATGTAGCTTTGCCCCTTCATGTGAGAAGAGCAACAAATGAAACTAAACCTTTTTCTTATTATTTAATGAAAGGACCAAGAATATCATTTTCATTTATACTAGGCAATATAATCTTTTGCTAATGTACTTAAGTTTTATAATTTAAAATAGTGGTTTACACTTTATAGCCAAATGGTTGGTATAGATTTCGTGACATAATTAAAAACATCTTTATCTTATGTGTTTATTTCATTTACTATCTTGTAAGATAAAGTCTGTGAGATAAATACATTTTGCAAATAAAATTATAATGAAATCATAATTATGATATTCATATTGTATTTACTTATTACTCATAAATTGTTCTTGGTCGTTGCTCTATTAAGACTAGATATTAATATAACAGAAAGACCAACATTTCTTCCTTATAAAGGAAGTAGTAGATCTCATAGGTATGAAAAATACTTAAACCAATATATAAGTACTTATCAGAGAATAAATACACTGAATTGGCCAAATTATGAAAAATCTCAAATAGAGTTATGTATTTGTGCATTTTTCTTGAGATAACCAAGATATTTGATATAAGAATTATTATGTTTTGATACTACTTATATCATATTCTAATCAGAGTGGCTCAATCGATAGTACTTGATAGAGTATGAACTATATAGAGATAAATAATTAAGTCAATAAAGGATTTGTTACCCAAAAGTAATTAGAGAGAATATTTTACTATTCTTGATTGGTAGTAATTTAAGGAATCTTTTGATCAGAGTGAATTGAGATTTGAAAATAATATTTTTAAATATCAAATATAAATTAATCAATAATTAGCAAGAACAAAATTAATTAAATTTAAATAGAGTAGACATTAATTTTGTACTCTATTTCTAATTAGAACATTAGATGACAAAATGATTAAATTATATGTTATAACCATTTATAGTAAGTCAAACAACTTTGACATTTCTAATGTTTGGGTGGCCATAACATGTTACTAGATATTAATTTTGATTTATAATTTATAAATTATTTAACTAGAGAATTAAAAAAATTATCTAATTCTAATTCTAATTCTAATTATGAATTATAATTATAATTTATAATTATTGCTAAAATATTATGAATCTAATAGGACAATAATAAGATTAATTTAAGAGGAACTTTTAATTTAAATTAAGTTAGACTTAATTTTTGAAACTTAAAAAAATTTAGAAATTAAATATGAGATATTTGATCTTACTAAGATTAAATTATAATAACAATTAAGCTAAAATTTAATTATAATTAGTAGTTTAGTTTTAAACCAAAAAACTAAAGCATTTTTTATAAACAGGAAAAAGGCATCAATGAGCAACACTTAAAACTATTTAAGATTTTTTTCTTTGAGTATATCATTAGAGATTAGACATTTAAACAACTTGTGGTTGACTGCCAGAGAAGAAGAATTTTTTAGGAATCTAAATTAGGTGTGTTTCAACACTTTTACTTCCAATTTATATTTTTCAAATGATTCAATTAAAAAGATTTGAATAAAATTTTTAAAATAAATTTACTACTGAACTCATAATTTGATCATAGTTAATTGGTACCAAAGCTTCTTTTAATTGTTTAACTTGATTAAATTTGCTTAATTATTATTAATTTGATAACTTACTAAGACTTTAAAATGATGTTCTATAGATCTACCTAATATAGATTAGGGCATAATTGATTACAAATTTTGTTTTTGTTTATTGAAAACATGATGCATGCCTTACCTTGTTTTGAATTTATGAAAAACTTTGGTTAAATCTGGCCTTATGATGAGTTATATTTCTAAAAAATGCAAAATTTGCATGCCCTATAGTATTGACTATGGAAAACTTTGTTTTATGTGTTGTTTCTCGAAACTTAATCACAGATCCCCTAAGGTTTTGGTGTTTGTGTTGCTTTTCCAGAAACTTGACAATCCGTGTGTTTATTCTCTAACTAGTTAGCTATGATTTTGGAACATTTATTTAGAGCAATGTAGAAAAACTTTTGCTTGTCCACCTAGCTTTAGTTTGCGAAAAAACTTGTTTTGAGATCACTGATTTCTGATGCTCAATGACTAATCTTGGATCTAGCTAATCATGACTAGGATTTCTGATTTGTGAATCGATTATTAATTATGAACTAAAGCATTTATCACCAGAGGCGATGGGCCAGTAGGGAGAAATTGATGCCCAATCAATCCTTATGCTACTAGCGATGGAAAAGAGCAATGGGAACTTATTTATGTGATGCTATTAAAGATGACTTGCCTAGATGAAGCTAGTGTCTGGCAGTATGAGACGTGATCAAAACCCTTCAAACCAGCACGATAAACAGATGGTAGATTTGCAACAGAAACAGGTGGAGAGGCGGTAGCGCATATAGCCAATAACCCTAGTTTTGTAAAACAATGGTAATCATTTTGATTAGAATAAGCTTCTAGGTGATAAAGGTGTATGCTTCTAGAGATCTCTAGGAATGTCTAGTGAGCGTATCTCCCTCAATGACCCACGACCTGGTAAGAAAACCAAATCACCAAACAAGACTTCTGATCACTACCCTTCTTCGTTCCCACCTAACAGGTATCCCATTCCCCGTGATGGTTTGTCAGCCCCGCATCTGGTATCTTGGAAGGATAAAGTTATTGATTGAGAAAAGGCAAAGGAATGTGCCTATGAAACACACAAAAGGATCCCAGCAGATTTGCTTGTAGAGCAGATTGTCAAAAAAGAATTCAAGAATGGCAACACACTGTTACTCACGTTTTAGGTTGATCCTAACTATATGGATAAGCTTGAGGATCCGTGGTGATAATCGGTGGTTGTTAAACTTCTTGGCGCTCTATCACTTTTAAAGTTTTATACTCAAAGATTGAACAGCTTTGGTCACCTACTGGTGGTTTTGATCTTCTTGATCTTTGTCATGATTTCTTTCTAGTCAAGTTTGATTTGCGCTCAGATTTTGATGATGTAATAAGGGGAGGTCCTTGGCTTATTTTTGATCATTATCTGCTTATTCGTCAATGGATGCCTAATTTTAATGCAGCCCATGCAACAACAGATTCTACAATGGCCTAGGTGAGAATTCCTGATGTGTCTGTCCAATATTATGATGAAGACCTCCTACTAGCCCTTCCTTTAGGGGTGGGTCGTCCCATTAAAGTAGATAGAAAAACTATCTTGGCCAACCGAGGTCGTTTTGCAAGAGTCTGTGTTGAGATTGAAATGGATAAGCCATTGGTTGGCCAACTTGAGCTCGATGGACGCGTTTACTACGTGGAATATGAGGGTCTTCACACTATATGTTTCAAATTTAGTAAATATGGGCATCGGGATAGTCTTTGTCCAATTACACTTGAGGCAGAGGCTCCTACTCCAGCCGAGCTGTGCAAAGGAGATGGCATGGTAATGGAGGAGGCTGCTAGGGTAAATCTTCTAGATTCTCCTACAAGACTAGCTAGCGAGAATATTGGCCAACCCCTAGGATTTATGTAGCGACCCGGACTTTGCGTACCGGGTGGGTTTCCCGCGCACCTCAAGAGGCCCGCGACTGCTACTGTAGAGCCCGGCCTCTACCGCCATCACTCC
>JAOSBK010000003.1:26692679-26711651 GCA_027568895.1 Erythroxylum shatona
TAGAAAGTATTGTGAGATACTTGCAGTCCTTTCTATTAGAATTTTCCCTATTTCTTTTGTTTTGTTATTTTCTAACCGTGTCCTACCAATGTAATTTATACATGAGTATAATCTATTTTAATACTACTAAACTACTGGAATTTTAGTATATACTAACTTATTCTATCTATAGTATATCTTATCTTATCTAATAGAAGATAAACTTATCTCCTAGAAGATAATCTCCTAAGCTAACTAAACTTGTCTAAGATAATTATCCAACAATTTCCTTTGCCACATATGATAAGCTTCATTTAAACAATCAATTAGCATGTAAATTCATTCGCTTAATATTCTGTTTTATTTGTTCCTAGCTGCTAGTGCTTCTACATGCTTTGTTGGTATAGGCTTGTAGTTCTTGTTCCCCTATTTTTGATGGCGATCGATTCTTGCAATTGAACTTTTGGAGAAGAAAGATTTCTTAGGTTGTAGAGTAAATGATGCATTTTGTAGATCTGTTTTTTTCTTTTTCAACCAGTAGGCAGATCAATAAAAGAACTTAAAAGATTGGTCTACAGTTCCCATGGCATCTATTCCTATCATTTCCCCCTTTATCTTATACTTGGTTTGCATTGTGCTTCAATTGTTTTGTTTCTATTCTGTAGTTTTTCATGTTATTGTTTGTCAGGTTGAGGAGATTGAAGATATTGATACTAATCCCAGTGATCCATTTATTGCTGATGCCATAGCCAATGAAAAAGAATTAATACTTTCTGATGAACAGAAGAAAAATTATCGGAAGGTTTGTGCATTCTTATGTTGCATTGCATAATTGTATTTAACTTCAAGAGGCAATTTGCATTGTTGCCCATTATGTCAATAGTTCTTACAATGTGATAATGGTGGCTTCGGAGATTCCTGAACTGTTTTTCTAGAATTTCAGTGTATGGATTTGAGCATGCAATCCTTACCTTAATGTGAGAAAGAGCCTTTGATGAAGACCTCTGCGACTGGACTTCATGTTGTGCTTGGTTACTAATATATAAGTCATACAGCTTTTCTGAATTGTGTTTGATGTCCAAGTCCTTTGCTTTTAGTGGACAGAATAGATTGTCAAGACTCTGGAATACTCTTAGCTTTTCTGTGGTTTTGAAATGAATGGTTACTGTGGTTCATGCTTTTTTTATTTTACATATGCTTTTCTTGTAATTGTGATAGAACCATCTGTCATCTCTCTGATTTGTCTATATATTTGATAAGTTTCTATTATATAATTTTATGAGAAATTATACATAATACGGCTTCAGCCACTAGAATCCATTACTTTCTACTTGTTGAAGGATTCATTCTTTGACTACTTCCACTTGAACGTATATGCTCAAATGTCACCTTTTCGAAAACAATGAGATTTATCAGGCAACATATTTATTTCTTTTTAACCGCTAAATGATTTTGTTTTCTGACAATCTTGATTGTTGAAAGGTCAAAGAGGAAGATGATGCAAAAATTGATCAAAAGCTTCAACGTCATTTGAAACGGAGGAGACGCCGTAAAAGATCTAAGCAGGTAAAAGCAACACAATTTATTTATGTTTCTTATGAATTTATAATTTCAAAATTTTGTGACATAGGCTTTAGCCATTACAGTGGTCTAATCGTGGAAAACATTCAAAGTTTTGATCAACTTTCAGTTTTTTTATCAGTGTCTTATATGACCTAATAAAGCAATTTTGTTGGTAATATAAAGCCGATTAAAATGTTTAGTCTTATTGGGGACTGAAAAATCATCTCCTCTCAAAGTATTATTATTTCAATGATGTGTCTGTTGTTTCAGGTTATTTCTGTGGTCAGAATATTGCAACAATGCGTTTGGTTTCTTCATGTTCCTTTTTTATGATTTCCTTCTTACTTCCTGGTGTCATTCAGGAAGCATTGGGTTCATCAGATTTGAGTACAAAAAGCAATATAGATGAGCTACCATCTTTGGATAACCAAGGCGGGTATACTCGTAGGGAGAAAACTCATGAAGATGGAAAAGATATGCCTAACAATGAGAGTGAGGTCGCAAGCCAGAGACTGAAGGATATACCTGAAAGTTCTGAAACTTCTCATAACTTAGACGTTGAAAAACCAACGAGTAACAACAGTTCAGTGTTTCCCAAGTCTTCTTTGCCCGACTTCGCTGAATCCAAAAGGTCCAAGCGTCAAAGTGACAATCAGGAGCCTGATGTTGATAGCAAGAGGGTTCGAACTGTTATTATAGATAGTGATGAAGAAGCTGATAGTGCGAAATGTGAATTAGCTGATGATGCCATTAAACTGGAGGATCAATCAACCGTGGATGGCATAGTCGGGGATCCTCATGTCTATTCATCTTTTTCGAAAGGTCTAAATGAGAAGTTCCACTGTACTGCTTGTAATAAAGTTGCTGTTAAGGTGCATGCTCATCCACTTTTGAGAGTAATTATTTGCAAGGAATGCAAAGACTTAATTGAGGACAAAGTGCATGTGAAGGTATGGAATCTGTATTATTGATAAGTCTATTAAATTCTCGACATAACCTATTTAGATAATTATGACCCGATGAATTGTCATTATGCATTTATGAGATTGAAATGTTTTGTACTTGACTTTTAAGCAAAAAGGAAGCATGTTTGAGAATCCCAATTGGATTGGAAGATGGTGAAAATATGACAAAAATGCAAAAAATATTAGTAGAGTAGAAAATGACAGCTGTAAGTCCATAGTTTCTCAAGCTAGATGGTCTTAGAACATGTAAAGATTAGAAAAGAAAAAAATGATCATGGTTACATAAATTCATTAATTAAGGATGATATCTTTTTGTATTTCTATTAGATTTTGTTTTGGTCTAATTATATTGTCATTTAAACTTTCTGATTGCATTAAATGATTTCAAATATGTGCAAGTTATGCTTCAGAATGTTCTCTGTTCAACTCTATCTCAAAAGTTGCATCAAAGTTGGAGCATGTTGGTATGCGGATTGCAACAAGATTATTGTCAGTGAATTCAAGAGCTTGAATTGGGCTCAGTAAATGCTGTGCAAGAAATCCACTTTAGATGGATTATTTTTCATTCAGGGTTATTTTGCCACTATTTATTATTTTATCTGTGTTCTTGTCCTCAGAACTTCTATTATGTTCTTACTTTTTCCTCAAAGTGTATCTAGTTAAATCTCTCTTGCCCAGGTGTTACAAACCTTTACAAGGTTGCCCCTCATTGTTTGGTCATACTCTACACATTGTCTGAGAGGGTTCAGAATGTCTCTAAACCAAACTTTTAAATCTAACATGTTGATCCTGTAAATTATGACACTAGTAGCATTTATGGTCAAAATGTTCGTTGAGGAATGACTTAACTTTTGATCCCTATTCTTCTGTTTCAATGTTGGAGATATAATTGAATTAGTTGTTACAGGATCTTGACTGTTCTGAGTGCTATTGCACATGGTGTGGCCAAAGCGATGACTTGGTAAGCTGCAAGTCATGTGAAAAATTATTCTGTACCACTTGTGTAAAGAGAAATGTTGGCGAAGAATACTTGTCTATCATCAAGGCTTCTGGATGGCAATGTTGTTGTTGCTCTCCAAATTTGCTACAAAAGTTGACTTCAGACTTGGAAAAAGCAATTGGATCTGTGGATAAAATGGTTATGAGTTCTGATAGTGATTCAGAAAGCTCAGATGCAGATGTCACTGTTGCAAGGAGGTAAAAGTTATACTCCTTTTGAAACTGAGATTTTTATCCATAATTTAGTGTCTCCCTTCTATATGAATTCTGAAGTCCAATTTGGAAGTACTTTTCTGATAATTCCATCTTTTTCTTAGTAGTGCTTTCATGGGCTAATTTCTGATTCATTATCTGATGAAGAGTTGCAAAAATTCTTTCTTTCAAGATAATTTTGAAAATTTTCTCACTTTTTCTAATCAGCTTTAAGAGAAAGAAGAAAAAGAAGAAGATTCGCAGGATTATTGATGATGCTGAATTAGGAGAAGAGACGAAAAGGAAAATTGCAATAGAAAAGGTGCCCAAGTATGGATATTCTGTCATATTCGGTTTTTTCATCGAATTATTTCTTACATAGCTATCTGATATAGGAACGCCAAGAACGTTTGAAGTCCCTACAGGGACAGTTTTCCAACAAATCCACATTGATGAGCTCTGTAAGCTGCAATGACAACTTACCTGAAGGTCCTAGTGTTGAAGTTCTTGGTGATGCTACAAGTGGCTATATAGTGAATGTTGTGAGAGAGAAAGGTGAAGAAGCTGTTAGGATTCCTCCTAGCATATCAGCTAAATTGAAAGTTCACCAGGTTACTCTTTTCTCACTTAAAACAGTATTCTTGTTGTGTCCAGCGCAGTAAACTTTTTATCTAGTCTTGTTGAGATAGCTGCCTGCTTCTTGTGGCACAACTGAAATTATATTACTTGATTGCTTAGTTCTCTTGCTCCATCCAAGTTGGTATTATTTTCTAATTGTATGTGTACTTGCATTCAATGACTTGCCAATATGCATAGTTCTGTAAATTAGGAGCATCCAGGTTCAGAGATTCAGAGCTTTGAAAGTGATTCATTTTTTTTAAATGCATTGAAAGTTAAATATGCTTTGATAGTAATACTGTTTTTTTTGTTTGGTCAACAAACTGTAGTTACATTCATTACTTTAATGGGATTTTATATTTCAGGTGGCTGGGATAAGATTTTTGTGGGAAAATATTATACAAACTATTGGAAAAGTCAGGTCTGGTGACAGAGGTCTTGGTTGCATTTTAGCTCACACCATGGGCCTTGGAAAAACTTTTCAGGTATTTGTTTGATGCATTTGGATGGAAAGGACAGACCTAGAAATCGAGATTTACCCTTTTGGTCACTATGGGCTAGAGTTGCTTTTCTTGAGTCCATTTCGAAGTTTTGCAGCTCTTCAGTGTTCTCTTGCTAGTCATTATTTTTGGCTGAAATTACATTTTCTCTTTTTCTTGGTTTTTTTCTTGCAAGTTAAACTATTTCTTTAAAAGAGTCTTCAAGGTTTTTCCTGTAAAATGCAGTCTTCTGCTTCAAGTTATTTTTATTACAGAGAGACATATGATTGTTTGCATCAGGTCCTTGGTGTTTTTACATCAGAGAAGAATTTACCCTTTTGGTCACTATGGGATAGAGTTGCTTTTCTTGAGTCCTTTCCAAGTTTTGCAGCTCTTCAGTGTTCTCTTGCTAGTCATTATTTTTGGCTGAAATTACATTTTCTCTTTTTCTCGGTTTTTTTCTTGCATGTTAAACTATTTCTTTAAAAGAGTCTTCAAGGTTTTTCCTGTAAAGCGCGCTCTTGTGCTTCAAGTTGTTTTTATTACAGAGAGACATATGATTGTTTGCATCAGCTCTTTGGTGTTTTTACATCAGAGAAGAACAAAGTTTCCTCGCAAAAGTACATTTTTAGATTTCATTTTCATCAATATCATGTTAAAAACTAAACTGTTGCTAGATCACAAACTATGAAATTCTAGGTGAGTTCATTTTGCCAGCCTTGAATAATGTCAGAAAGCTTTCTGAAGTTTACTGTCTGGTGATATTTCTCCTCTTCTATATCTAATTTTCATTCTTTTGAAATAATGCTTTATTTTTAAATGTTTCTGAATTGGTCTTCTGACTTTTTTAGTATGATAAATTTAGTTTGCCTGACTTCTTACAATGGATCTGCAGGTGATAGCTTTCCTTTATACTGCTATGAGAAGCATAGATTTGGGCTTAAGAACTGCACTTATAGTTACCCCTGTAAATGTGCTTCATAATTGGCGGCGAGAATTCATGAAGTGGAGGCCTTCTGAAGTAAAGGCCCTCCGAGTGTTTATGCTGGAAGATGTATCGAGGTATTATGTTTTCATGGTTGTTCTTGCGTATATGAACTTCCCACTGTCTCTGAATTTGAGCTAACTAAAATGAACGTGTGATGAACTTAGACATCTTTGTACCTTTTTTTTTCCATAAAATTGAATCATTCTAATTCTTGTGGGCTTTTTGTCTCTAGGTTCAAATAATAATTGCCAATTTGTACTGTATGTTACCTGTTTCCGGTTCATGTAAAGTAACCTTTCTTGTTCTCTTGGAGGTTATTGCATTCAGATCATTAAAACCAATGCAGAAAAGGTGTAAATTGAACTCTGTTTCTTCTTCTCTGAAACAAATTTGGATGAGAAAAGAGAAGGCTCAAAGTAAATTGCTTAAACAATTCCTTTGAAACTGTTGACATATAGATTATTCAATTATCATTATAGAAAACTTATTTTCATTTTAGTACCACTCTTTACTCTATTAAATCTTGAGTTTGATTGCTTCAGGGAGAGGAGAGCAGAGTTGCTTGGGAAGTGGAGAACTAAGGGTGGTGTATTTCTAATTGGCTATAGTGCTTTCCGAAATTTATCCCTTGGAAGAAATGTGAAGGACAAAAACATGGCTAGAGAAATATGCATTGCATTGCAGGTAACTTTCGTTGCTCTTGGAGTTACTTTCTAGAATGTTACTTGCAGGCATTTGAAGTTGTCTATTGTGCATATTTTTAATTGTTATTAAAAATTTTTACGTGGCTGCTTTTTGTTATCTGTAACTGGGTTCTGTATACAACTTCCTTTGGTGATATTTTATGGGAGTTATGCATTAATGTGTATGCTGGTATGTGCTGCTTTTCTATGTACACAAATGTATAATATGTGCAAACAGGTAGATTATTAATAGTCATACATATGCGTTGCAATAGTGAAAGTTTTTTTGATAAGAAACTATTCAACTAATAGACTTAGCTTTTACGTTGAACGATTCTTGATTCGACATCAGAGTCAGGTTAAAATCCTTTGACCTTATAGCATGACTAATACCATAACATTGTCCACATTTTGCATATTGACTTCCTTTTAGTGACCTACAATGTTTGATCTTTTGCCCTCCGGTCAAAGATTGAGTTTTTACGAACTTAAGTAGTCCAAGCCAACATTCATATTTTTACACAGTTCCAGGCATCAGTCACACATTATTAACGAGTTCCAAAGGTATTTATATTTTGTTCAATAAATAAGAAGCTCATTTCTCTTCAATCCATACTCATATTTAGGGGTGTGATACAATGTCAAAATGATCTTCCTATATTGTCTATTGATGAATAAAATCAGAATTAATAATAGTATCTGTAATTACAATAATATGATTGTAAATCAATATATTATTTTCTTATACCTATCTCATTCATCCCTATAATTAGGGACTGTATATACTTCACCAGATAATAGTTTGTCCACAGCAGCCCCAGTGAATATTCATTTGGTTGGTACTTGAATTTGGTCCCCAAGTTGTAATGATATTGGCTTTCTAATGCATTTATATTTATAGTTTCCTTGTTGGGATTGGTTGATTGTTTAATCTCCATCATCACTTGACCATGGGAGGGGATAAGTATCTAGTTATGAAGACAACTGGGAATGTAGCTTCAGGGGCATTTGTCTTGACCTGCTTTTATCTTTCAAATCTTACATCTCAACTCTTCAATTCTGTCTGCCACTTAAACAACCTCCTTATCTTCCATGTATCCTTGAATCAAGCTTTAGGTCTAATATTCACTATCAAATCTGCTGTTATTAGGATGGACCTGATATACTTGTTTGCGATGAAGCACATATGATTAAAAACACCAGGGCTGATACAACCCAAGCATTGAAACAAGTCAAATGCCAGAGGAGGATTGCGTTAACTGGATCACCTCTCCAGAATAATTTGATGGAGTATTATTGCGTAAGTTTTTGGATAAACAGAGGGATTTGTCTAAGATTTCAATTTAATTTTATAGATGTTATTTTGTTCTCTACTCAATATAAAGATTCTTATGTATTTCGATTGAAAACAGATGGTTGATTTTGTCAGAGAAGGTTTTCTTGGTAGTAGCCATGAATTTAGAAACCGGCAAGGCTTCTTCTCTTACATTACCTTACTTTCTATTTTCTCTGTACTTTTTATTCACAATATCCCAACTTTCTCGTGTCTAGATTCCAAAATCCTATAGAGAATGGACAACATACTAACTCGACTGCTGATGATGTAAAAATTATGAACCAAAGGTCTCATATCCTCTATGAGCAATTAAAAGGATTTGTCCAGAGAATGGACATGAGTGTGGTGAAGAAGGACCTTCCACCTAAAACTGTCTTTGTAATAGCTGTAAAGCTCTCTCTGTTGCAGAGAAAGTTGTACAAGAGATTCCTTGATGTTCATGGGTTCACAAATGACAAGTTTTCAACCGAAAAGATCAAGAAGAGTTTTTTTGCTGGCTACCAGGCGTTGGCTCAGGTTTGCTTTGTTATGCTTCCTGAGCTCCTTAGCTTATCATGATGTTGGAATCGGTGAAAAGCTTTTGGCTTCACATACATCAGTTTTATTGTTGGAAAGAGTTCATGGAAATTTAATATGCTTGAATTTGAGTTAACGAGTTGGAAATGGAGCTAAAGTTCCTTTCAGATGTGTAGTTCATTCATCTCATTCTTTTGACAAAATTGTCTTCTTTTCCTGTGTATTCTTGTTTTCGTGACATTCATTTTTTGTGTTTTATTAGATATGGAATCATCCTGGAATTTTGCATCTGAGAAAGGATAGAGATTATGTCAGTCGGGAAGATACTATAGAGAATTTCCTTGCAGACGACAGTTCTAGCGAGGAGAATATTGATTGCAATATGAATATTGGAGGTACTCCATTTTCCTTACTATGTTTTCTTCCTTGTTAATTTTTGTCATATTGGCTGACATATTGATTGACTGGTTATGTTTCTTTTACTGGCTAATTTGACAATGCTGCGGTATCAAAATCCTATGTTCTCTAATTCCAATATATTTTGGGTATATAATTTTTTTTATGCAACTCCTTTTGATGTCAACATAAAATGTTGGCTGATTTTAATTGTAGCCTATCATGTTAATTTATGCTTTGTACTAAAACCGCAAGTTGTTTTATAATGCTGTGCAAATACGATTAATCTATGCCTGGATGCATGTCTTAGTAACTGATCATGCTGCATTTCATGTCTTGGAATTGCATTTACTTTCTTGTTATCATCACATCTAATCTGTATTGACATTTTTTGATCTATGAAAGCAAGAATCAAAGCACAACCAAATGCTAGATGCTAAAAAATCAATATGGTAATCCTTTGAGTTTTACTTTTACTAGCTTCTTAAACAATCATCAGTGTCCATTTTCAGTTGTAAGACAAGCAAGCAAGACTTATGAATGTGTCTTTTGATTTGGTTAGACAAAGTACAACAAACATACAAACCTAACTAGGACTTGGCGATAAATCCTTTTGCTGATTTGGGTACATTTGAGCAGATACCCTAGCATTTTCGCCCTTCCTAGTCTTGACTGGAGCTAGCATTCAGAGCATTTTATCACTCTTTGCACTTTCAATCTCTTGCTCGCTTTGCATCTTTTTATGTGTCTGCTACTTAATGATTCTGTTTTTTTCGCCTCTTTTTTTTTTGATAGAGAGGCCGGGAAGCACCAACAATTACATGCAAGGAAAAAGTGAAAATGGCTTTTTTCAAAAGGTATGATGGTGTATGAATGTTGCTGATCAATTTGATTTCAGAATTATTTAATAGTGCTGAGATTGGCCCTCAGCAAACTCCTTAGTTATCATACGACAACTAGGTATTTCACTTACTGCAATTCTGTCATGGTTTCATTCCTTTTATATGAACTGTGCTTATACCCACAGTTTGCCTGAACACTTTTATGACATCTATAATTTGCTACTTGACACTTTGTTGGAACTTAAACTATTAAATGTAGGTACACAATCAATTTAATACAACTATTTAGATTTATGAACGGTAACTTCTCTAAGAGTTTTGTAGTTAAGAAGGTTTAACTTGCTCAATTGTTCAAATTACTTTGTGCATATGTTAAATTTTGATAGGTTGAATTGGTGTCAGGTGTTGACATTAAATTGTTCACTTTTTGTCAGCATACACAATAAGCTTCTAGCTAATTTTTTGAGTTATATATATTGAAGTTTGTGTTTTATCCCACTTTTTTAATGAGCGATCCTGTTACCTTTTGTCTTTCCAGAATTGGTGGAATGATCTCCTTAATGAAAATAACTACAAAGAGATTGATTACAGTGGGAAAATGGTACTACTACTAGACATTTTAACCATGTCTGCTGATGTGGGCGACAAGACATTGGTTTTCAGCCAGAGCATACCAACTTTAGATCTCATAGAAGTGTCCCTTTCAAGATTACCTCGACGTGGTAAGTTAGGAAAGTTCTGGAGGAAGGGAAAAGACTGGTATAGGTGAGTATTAGTGCTGAACCTTTTGTAATTTGACAACTTTCTTGCATCCTATATCATATTGATGTGTGTATGAGATGCTCTCTTTTCAAACTGAAAATTTGAAACCGATTTACTCCCTTTTGTGTTCATTTGTCAAAGGCTAGATGGAAGAACAGAGGGCTCTGAAAGGCAAATTTTGGTCGAGAAGTTCAATGATCCTGAGAATCAAAGGGTCAAATGTACTCTGATCTCAACCAGAGCTGGATCTCTAGGGATAAATCTTCATGCTGCTAACCGTGTAATCATTGTTGATGGTTCTTGGAACCCAACATATGATCTTCAGGCCATATATCGGGCTTGGAGGTTGATTCTTTACTTGTTACCTTATTCTCATCTGGAAAATGAATCGTTTGCCTTTTGTTTCCTGGTAAATAAAATGAATCTTTTGCTTTGACCTGATATGGATTTCATTCAATTTTTTAGGTATGGCCAGAAAAAGCCTGTGTTTGCATATAGATTGATGGCTCATGCAACTATGGAAGAAAAAATCTATAAGCGTCAGGTATCAAGAATACCAAATTGCAGTATTAAGAATACCAAATTGAAGTATTAAGTTGCTTCTCTATCTGTCGAAGGCGTGTTGATGGAAAGATTGGCTTTTGACAGGTGACAAAGGAGGGGCTTGCTGCAAGGGTGGTGGATAGACAGCAAATACATAGAACAATCTCTAGAGAAGAAATGTTGCATCTCTTTGAATTTGGTGATGATGACAATTCTGAAACACAGACTGGACTCATCCAACAGGATAAACGAGCAGAGAGCCATGATTTGACATGCCAACCTGGAAATTCATTGAAACATAAGTTACCTCTTTCTCAAGGAGGCTGCTCTTCTGACAAGTTAATGGAGAAGTTAATAGGAAAACATTACCCAAGGTAGGTTCTTTTTGCTCTTCTATTTGCCTGGATCAGACTAGTATTAGGAGGTGCAGTGCGTCACGATTAGGGAAAAAAAAAGTCTTGGAATTTAAGCTTAAGATTTTCTAGAGCTATAATCTGCTTGCTTTTTCAGTTCTGAAGACGCCATGTATAAAAACTTCTGAAAGGTACAGTATTTGGTGCATTATTCTTCATTTTAGGTGGATTGCCAATTACCATGAACATGAGACCCTTTTGCAAGAGAACGAAGAGGAAAAGCTGACAAAGGAAGAGCAAGACATGGCTTGGGAAGTGTACCGGAAATCTTTGGAATGGGAAGAAGTACAACGAGTTCCCATTGATGAATCTACATTTGGGCAGAAGCCACCGATGCCAGACATTCCCCTTTCTGCACCCAATATAAGTAAGCCACCAGCAGCAAGTGACGTGCCTCGTGCTCCTCATACTTCTACTGATGCACATGGGCAGAGCATCTTAAGGAATCGCTTTGTGCAGCGCAAGTGTACAAATCTCTCTCACTTGCTGACCCTTCGAAGTCAGGGAACAAAGGTTGGTTGCTCTACTGTCTGTGGGGAGTGTGCTCAGGAGATAAGACGGGAGAGCTGAACGGGATGGGTGCGTTGAAGGAAGCCATTAACATTTTTTGTTCATTTTAAGTTATAATATAACTTTGTTCATTGGCAATTGTAAAGAGTCGTAGCTGCAACTTCTCTTTGTTCTAGGTCGTGTATATTTTTGAGAGGCCACTGTGCCTGGAGCGATCTTAGGTGAAGTACTGTAGACAGAATTTTTAAGTGTTTGTAATTTCGGATTCATACATTAATTGCACTGTAAACTTTCTTTTTGATATAAGGGAAATACGAATTAAGTTTCTGATACCATTCTTTTGGATGGATTATGGTCAAACGGGAAACAATCTTGTATTGAGGGAACTTGCAAGCAGCAACAAAACGTACAATTACGAACACCATTTTAGATCATGTGGAATTTCTCTCTTGGAAGATGCTAAATGCCACTCATATTTGCAGCTGAACTGAGACATCACTGTGAGTATACCAAAATCTTTGTTAATACAAAAAGAATTCCATTTCTTTCATAATGGATATTCAGGGCTAATTGCCGATTCATATCTAACGTTGCCAAGGGATGCACCATTGTGCATTCTCCTGCTCGAACAAAATATTGCTGGTCACACAATACAAACGCTAGAAGCAAGCCTGAATAGGGAAAGTTGTCTCATCCTGCTGGAGTCCATCTGGTCTGCTCTGTCTCCTCTTCATCCAGTTTGGTTATGGCAACATGTAGAAGACGACCAATTGGTAATAAAATGGGTTTGTATTTTGTACAAGTGGTAATAAATGGGTTTGTATGTGCTAGCATGTCTCGTCTCCAATCCAGTTTTCTTTTTCTTTTGGTCCAGTAGGCCCCTCCTCACCATAAAGCTCAGTTGGGAGCAAGTCAAAGATATTCTCCAACGAAAATCGAAGAAACAATGGAAGATGATCAATTATCTTCTCTATTTCAGCACGGCCGTCATAGACAATAGTAGGACCCCACTCTCTCATATATTGCAACCAACAGGGTTCTGCAGCAACTCCATCACCAAGATACTCTGCAGCAATAAGCTGATATTTGCTGCTTGAATCCACATAATATTTGCTTCGAGCAGCATCGTTTCTCACTCCAACTCCAAGCTTTGTTGATCCTTGAAGGTAAGTACCAGCATGCGGGAAACTCGCATGTCCATGTTTTGATGAATAGACAACTGCTCTATTTCCTTCTATGAACTCCAAGGCTGAAGCATTCACCCATTGACCACCACTATGCTGTGAGAAGAATACTTGCCATAGCTCTCCCGTAAAGTTGCTAACACGAAGGGTGAAGTGTTCCCAGTCACCCACGTGTTCTCCTATCTTGTTCATTTGTATACTCATTATCCCAAGTTTAATGGTGGCTGGTCCATTAAAGGGACAGAACAGCCACATTGCAATATCAGTAAAAGTTCCTCCCAAAGCTGGTTTTACATGAACATATAGCTCACCGCTCTCTAGGTCTCCTCTTTTCATAAAATTTCGTGCATCATCTTTTGTTGGAAAATCTATCCAATACTCTCCATCATTTTCCCCTCCACTAGGCAAGTTTGAGCCCCTATAGTCAATTGATTCACCCTTCTGTTTGCCTTCTTGGTATAGAAGTGCTCCATTTTTGAAGAACCACTCAACAGATGAGGGCATATAAACTTCATCTGGATGGAAGAATACAGTGGGGCCATATTGCTTGATTAGGGCATGAATCTGGTCAAGATTAGGCATTGATGGTAATTTGTTCTGAAGATTCTTCAAACACGCAGTATCAAGCAAAGGTTCTTCAGAGCTCAAATCTGTGCTGCAATAGAATGTACCAATTGAAACACCTTTTGCGTACAAGCCCATCCTGCAGGGCTTTGTGTTCCACACCTGAAATAGCTGTTTAGAAGATTTTGAATCCACCGAAGTTATCAGGTCAGAAGTTTCACATCTTTCAGTCAGATCTGCTCGAACACATCGAACATGCTCTACATCAGGCTCCTCTGGGCTGTTGGTGACTATTATGCCCATGGCCTTATAACCTGCAGGTGGGTTTGGCTGCCAAAAGTAACCACCACCTTCATACTGCAAATCGGTAGACCAAATCATTGTATATTTAAGGGGTTTTGCAAGAGCTGGAGAATCTGATTTGAATTCCTTGATATAGTCACCTTCAAGCTTGTTGGTGTTTGAATCACGAGCCACAAGAACATAGCCTCTCAAAGGTCGATCGTTTGGTTGACAGTAGAAACCTAGACAATAGAATCCCACAGGGTACCCAACAGGTTTGTAAAAGGTGACTCCTTCTGTCTTCCCTTGCAATATTTTGCAGCTCCACGCAACTTCAAATTGGGTTACTTGGATTACTTCTATTTGTCCAAGGTTTATTCTTCCACTAGCAAATTCCTGACCTGAAGATGTAAGGGCCGAACATTCCTAAGCAAACTGATCAAATCATGCTCGTGGAAACAATAGGAATGAAAAGATAAAAACATTAGCAGAGGCATTATCAAGTGAATACTTAGTCAATCGAAATAGTGCCTCATCCATGGCAACGTTGCTGGACAAGTTTTAGTAACTGTATTTCATAAAGAACAAACAAGAAATGACATTAAACGGTTTTGGAAGACCATAGGAATCCATAAGGCCATGTTCCATGACAAGATAAAAAGACTTTAAATTCCCATAAAAAATCCTTAGTGATATTAGGGTCAAAATAAGGTAGAAATAGTGTTGCCAGCTAATGAAAAGACTCCAAAGGGCTATTCGTCATCTTAAAAGGGCTGTATCAAATTACAACTAAATTTTGAGAGCAGGGATGATACTTGATCTGGGAGCTTAAATTATTGGCAGACTTACATAGATGGACATCAGGTGTAGGTGCAAAATTAGATATGGTCAGTGACAGTTGTTTACTAAGTTCACTTCTGGTTTCTACTATTTCCAAGGCGATGATTTACCAAATATAGGAAAAGTAGGAAAAAAACTAGGTGAAAATTTGAAAATCCAGTCATCTTACAAAATCAAAGTAGATTTAATAAATCAGCTTTGAGATATCAGAATCTCCAGAGATCCTAAACACATCTGTGCATATATTAGAGACGATAAGATATGCACAATTGTCTTGATCATTAGCATCCCAAACCACGCCCAGAAACAAGGTAAATCCATTTCTACTCCATCCAGTCCAATTTTATCACTAACTAAACACCAAAATCATGAATAACATCACGAACTCGAAATACCCAAAACAAGAAAAATCAAACATGGACAGTGAAAGATAAACACACCGGGAGGCCAATCAGGAATAGGTGAAGGCAAAGAGAAAGGTTCCGGGTGAAGCTCAGGCAAGTACAAGTCAGGAACTTGATTGCAGCAAAACCACTCACAACCAAACATCTTTACTAGAGTCTTCTGCTAAACAAACTGTTCAAGAATCCAAAACCCAGAAAATATTTCCTGAAAAAGATTTGATCTTTAGCCCCTTCTAATAAGGAAACCAATCCAAGGCACCCCCTTTCTTTCCCTCTCTCTCTCTGACAATATTCTTTTTATCAGTTCATTGTGTGTGTAAAATAAGCAGCAAGAACTCTTCAATTAAGATGGTGCCTCCCTGGAGAGTTGGTGGAGGGAGAGAGAGAGCAGTTGAAGTGAAGATCAAGACACTCCTACTTCCTTGTAAATGGGGAAATCAAATTGGTTAGTTCTTGGGATTTCAGAGCAGTGGTTAGTTTGGCTTTTTTCAGTCCCACCCACCTTGTTACGTGGGACCCATTGGTGCCTCGCCATCTTTTAATTTTTGTTTTCAAAGAATATTACTTTCTTGTGTTTAGCTCTGGCCATTTGATTTCAATCATTAGTAAATTATGTAACAATTACGTGCAGTTTTGACGTAATTAGGTTAGAGGGGATGAAATCGTCTGTTTACCATCCACAAGGGGATGGAAGAGAGGATCTCTGCCAAGCTAGAGATGGTGGAAGTGGAACTCCATTGTTCTGCATGTTAAAAATTTTATAACATAATTATGATCAAAGCACGTGTGGACGGGTGTGTTTGAAACCACACGTGCGCGTTTGTCCTCGGACCATCGTCATTCAATCTATATACTGTATGGTTGTAGAATTTTACATGATCATCCACATGACCACGTTCACTATTAACACGGTGCAACCCCAGTACGGGCGTGTCCTCCAGAAATAACTATTACTCATCAGTTTGTCTTGAATCCATCTGGACTTCGTTCCTTTTGTTTCATAAAGATTGCTAAGTCCTCCCAAGGTCATATTAGTGGTATTAATCAAACAAACATGTCTAAAATAGGGCTAGACCCATAATAGAAAGAAGCATGAAGATGAAGATGAAGATGAAGATGAAGATGAATGAAGGAAAAGGTTAAAAAAGGTTGGTAGTTAAAAGGAAGAAAAGTAGGGGAAGAGGGGTGGAAATAGATGTAGTCCGGGAAAAAGAAAAGGGATGTGAGTGGTTCAGCACTCTCATCTCTTAATTAAAGGTCTCAAGTTTCGAGTTCAAGTTTTGGGAATGAAGAAATCTGTTTGGTCAGTACTTTACTTTTTACGGGTTGACTCGGTGCGAGCGGTGATTAGTCTGAGAGTAGATAATTTAAAGGTGTCTTTTCACAATTGAAACTTTCTTAAGACACCTTGTAGGCTAACCGAAAAAAAAAACGTCTATAGCTCTAAAAATAAATCAACACATGGGCTGCCTGTCTAAGGTTTGAGAGTAAATCCTCAAAGAGGAAGCATATATATATATATGCTGCAGCTGCACAATAATTTTGAGCTGCTGGTCCAGAAGCATAATTAGGCTGTCACCGATTTCAATTCAATTCTCGATTCATTGGCCTAAAGATTGAGAATTAATGAAAATTGATACGTAAACCGTAGTTACAATAAAATCTACCTCCGAGAATGTTAACAACTCGTATGATTTTCACAAAATTACACTTGAGTGCATTCATAGAATATGACTTGTATGGAGTCTCTAATCTAACCAATACAAATCAGACAGTAGCGTTGTTTATCATGCTGCCTAAAATGGTCATTATCGACTTTAAAGCAACAGGCACATGTGGTGGGGTACTAATTAATCAAAAGTAAACGAAATAATTGAAGCCGCCCCATTAGACTTCCAAGATAGAAAACAGAATTTCAGGTCCCAAGACTTGTAATGATTGTACCAGCAGTCCTGGTTGGTCATGATAGGATGGCTGATAAATGTTTATTTGGACGACATATATCCACAGCAAAGTTGGTCCAAGAAACCCATACGACAATAGGCCAGTTATATTCCGAACTTACAAATTGTTTTAAAACTAATTTTTAAAATTAAAAATATAAAATAATAATTTTTTAATTAAATTTGAGATTGAATTATTTAAACTTACTTAAGATTTAACTTTTCTAAGCAAAATAATATCGTGCATACATGATATTGAGGAACCTAATGATTTTTGCAAATTTGTATCGTGAATTTATTTTTTATTCTCAATAATTCTACCACAAATTTTCATGTGGATTATAATTAATTAATTTTTATTTTATAACTGGATCAAATAGAGACTTACAGATTTTTTTTAAATATAGTTTTACTCTTCTTAACAGGTTTACATCGTGTGGTATAATTATTATGTATTGCAGACCTTGATGCAAGTTGAGAAGCAAATTAAGAAATCCAATACATGTGTTTATTACAATAACTATCAAGTGCTGAAGTTCAAGAAGAGTTGGAAATAAAAGTTGAAGTAATTAGGGCTAATTCGTGCTTTAAGATTTAATCATTATTTTTTTTAATCGTAAATGGATGATACTTTATTAATAAAGTGCAAAATATTTTTAATATTTTTTTTGTAGTTGTTGTATAGTTTTTAAATTTAGATTAGGACTTATTATGACCTAAACTTTAATCTGATTAGGAAAAAAAAATGCTAAAGGCAGTGATACTTTCATTGTGACATTAGGAATTTGACTTGAAATAAGGTTTCTAGTGTATTAGTTAAGGTATTCCACTAGAGTCCTAATTAAAGTAGAACATAGTAATTTTTATTAGGGATTGTTTGTTTTCACTTTTTTTAAGTTTTTTGTTGTGATTTTTGTAAATTAAAAAACAAGTCTTAAAATTGTGTTTAGCTAAACATGTTTATATATTTTGTTTCTAAAAATAAAGAACATCTATTTTAAAAAATGTAAAAATAACGTTTTCGTGATTTTTGAAAACAAGCTTTCATAATCACTTTTTTCACGAAAACATATCATATTCCAGTTTTCCTCTTCTCTGCGCCAACTTCGTCTTTTGCGTCAACACTTTCTGGTTTGTTTTTACATCTATTTGTTGCTTCTGTGATTTCTCTTGTTTCTCTTGTCCATAACATCAGACTAATAACAAAATAAAAAAACTGGACGTGATAGAGGAGAGATAAAAATCGTGAAAAGAAAAAAAAGATGTAGGCATACTTACTAAAAGCACCATGTAAAACTTCTGCTTTGAGAATAAACTTTTGCAATTTTTTGTAACGATAAAGAAGACGATATTATTTTAGCTCTTTAGTTTTTGTTGCACAACTTCTACTGCTAAACTTAATGAAGACCTCGTCTGATTCTTTATAAAGAGACAAAATAACATTTCTTGATCCTCCCATCTTTTAAATCTGAGACAGGTATAAGTGTAGTTGTTTTCTTCTTCCTCACGTCTTCTTCTTTGCGGTGTCCTTACGTTTGTATAGCTTTTTTCTTATCATTTAATGCACAGAACCTTTTAAAGCTAGCCTTCACGTTGTCTTTAGCATTGTCCGTATAGTTTTTTTTTTTCTCTTATCATTTAATGCGCAAAGCCTTTCAAAACTATTCTTCACATAGTCTTTAGTGTGGAGCAGAGCACTTGTCATCATTTAATGCGCAGAACATTTCAAAACTATTCTTCATGTAGTACCTGTTTAGATGGGTTTATATCAGTAGAGCTTTTCTAAAAAGAGCTTTTTTAAGAAGTTAGTTGATTGTTTGGCTGACATTTAAAAAAGAGTTTTTCTGAAAGAGCTTTATACAATAGACTGTTTGGCAACATAAAAATAAAAAAGTATTTTTAATTTTAACTATATTTTATTTTGTAATAAAAATTATTTATGTATATAAATATTATTTAAAATATATTAAA
>JAOSBK010000003.1:26713412-26740819 GCA_027568895.1 Erythroxylum shatona
GTGGACCGGGTCCATATCGGCCTTGTGATGGGGAAGCCCGATATGGAAGCTATATATAGGTTAGGTCTCCTGCAGTTACTCAGGAGAGAACGTTCACAAGCATAAGGTTCCTGACCCGTTAAGGAAGCTCGAAACTTGAGGAAACTGTAGAAAGGCCTAGCCCGTGAGTCGGTGAGCACTTTCCCCTGAAGGCTTCGAGAGATTCGGAGACGTTTGGAGCTCGAAATCGGCATCGGAATCAGAGATGGAACCGAATCCAGGTATTCCGCATTACCTTCGTTTTTTATCCTTTCATGTGATCCTGGGTTACGTAATAAGGTCCCCTCTACGTACTAACAAAAATACCCACATGAAAAAAATACCCCTCACCCAATCGAAACCCATCACCTAATTGAAACAATACAAATAACTTACCAAGAATCAAGCGGTAGAATGCTGGAATCACAAACGTCAAGAAGAGAAAGAAGTTTCGGGAGAGAGGCTCGAAGATGTTTCAGATGTTGAAGAAGAAAAACAAGTTTTGGGAGGCTTGTGTGTAAGAAGGATATGTTTGTAAAAAGGAATGATAGGTTTGTAAAAAGGTAACAAGCTTTAGATACAAAGGAGATTACAAATTCGTCGATTAGATAAAGATAGCTATCAGTTGGTTTTACCTATTATTTAAAATTGAAGAATACATATTCTTAAAGAATGGGTATTCTGTGATTGGCATTAATGAATTTTGAGACTATTACGAAGAACCAAACACAGGTTTAATAATTACCAAGAAATAAGCTAGGAATAGAATTGCTATTCCCTTAAACCAAACACGCTGTAATAGTCTCAAAATTCATTAATGTATGTAATTGTATTTGTACCCTTAAAAAGTTATAGAATCATTTAATAGCTCTGGTATTCCAACGTTTTAAAAACACTGCGAGGATGTCCATTATTGAGTTAAATTGTTCATTGCTATTTCAGTGTATCTAAGAAAACTACTCCCTCCTATCCAAAATAAGTGTCATTTTAGAGAAATGCACACTTATTAAGTAAGCTAGTGAAATGTTTGATATACCCTTATTAATTTCATGTTGAATTGCCTTGAAAATGTAATCTGTATAATTAGGATGTGAGAGAAATTAAAGGGTAATTTTGAAAATAAAATTATAAATATGCATGAAAAATTGTGAACGACACTTATTTTGAATAATTAAAATCCCTCTAAAACGACACTTATTTTAGTAGGAGGGAGTACTTCGCAAATGTTTCTAGCTTTGCATACGCCGGACAAATTCTATTCATTTTTAATTAATTTTATTTTTCATTTAATGATTTTCAGCCCTTATTTTCATTATTAATTTTATGGAGATTAAATTAGTTAATATTCCTAACAATATTTAAAAATTTTCTGAATTTTAAAAAATTTTTAAGGTTATTTATATTGGGAGTATTCTTGTAATTTAGTTTGATTTTTCAAAAATTAAATTATTAAAATAAATTTTATCAATTCAATAATTAGAATCAAGCAAAAGTTTTGAATTTCTTTCATAATTAGATTATGTTTGAATTATAAATGTAATGAGATTATATTATTATGACGAGACTAAAAAGTTTTGAATTTTTAAATCCCTTAATTAAATATTAAGTACACAATAGGAATGTGATAGTTGTCTTCTATTATTTAAGAATAAAACCATAATTCTGTTTATTATTTTGTTTTGTTGAGTAAACTCAAAGCCATCCTAACCCTGATATATTTTATCTTAAATTAATGGGTCCTAATTAACTCAATTTGTATGATATGGATGAGTAAACTCATGATCGTATGAATTTAGAGGCAAGGTTAGGAATAATATATATGATATATTTTAGCAAAGAGTTATCACCTTATGGTTTTAGGAGTCACATATGATGTGATTGATAATAATATTATGTACCTAATTTAAATTTAGTTGATTTGTTAAGCAAACTCAAGATCAATTATTTTATTTTTAATGTGATCCCAACCCACTAAGAAATTATTTGATAATTTCTCAATTTAATAGTGAGGGTTATTATTTTGAATAAAATAGTTGGAGTAATCAAGTGATTATAAAGTCTTTATTTTATGTAATTCTGGATATAAACTTATACTAGCTTCCTTCTATGTTTTTTTTTTGTTATTGAATCAAAAGATGAGTACCAACTTGACATTGAGGAGCATCATGAATGCTAACAAGTGATTGGACCTAACTTTGCAGATTGGTTTAAAAACTTAAGAATAGTTCTCAGACAAGAAAAGAATTTGTATATTCTTGACACCCCTACTCCACAAGAGCCTAGTTCAGATGCTACTGATCATGTCTGGGAGAGATATCAACGTTATATTGATGACGTTGAGCAAGCCATATGTGTGATGTTGACAAGCATGTCTCCTAAGCTACAATGGCAGCATGAGAACATGGATGCACCTACTATGATTTTGCATATCAAGGAGTTATATGGTGCACATAATAGGATGGAAAGGTATCAAATCTCCAAGGTGCTATTTCAATGCCAGATGACATAAGGATCTTTAGTCAACCTACATGTGCTGAAGATGATTGGGTATATTGAAAAATTAGCCCAATTAGTTTTTTTTATAGACTATATGTTAAGCGTTGATTTGGTGTTGCAGTCTCTAAGTCTAAGCTTTTCACAATTCGTCTTCAACATGAAGCAGAAGGACATGACATTGCCCGAACTATTGCATATGCTTAACACTGCAGAAGGGTGCCTTAAGAAAGTACCCAGTTCTATACTTATTGTGAATTCTTCTGAAAGAAAGAAAAAGGGCTCTAAAAAGAATAATAATAAGAAATAGAAGGCTTTAATTAGTGTAGTAAAGCCCAAAGGAGGTATAAAGAAGAAGAGCAATAATAAGGGTACATGTTTTCACTGTGGAGTTAACGGATACTGGAAGAGGAACTGCTCATCTTATCTTGCTTCCCTAAAAGATAAAAAGCTTAAAAAAGATGTCTCTTCATATACATTTATGATTGGGATCAATCTTTTTACTTATGTCCCAGCTACTTGGGTGTTAGATACTAAATGTGATTCTCAAATGTGTAATAACATGCAAATTTTAACATAGAGTATATCGTTGAGGAAATGCGAAGTTAACCTATGAATTGGCAATGGAGCAAGAGTTGCTGCATTAGCTGTAGAAACTTATAGTTTAGCTTTGCCTTTTGGATTTGTATTAGAACTTAATAATTGTTATTATGTTCCTATTATTACAAAAAACAACGTTTTTATTTCTTTTTTGGATTTGAATGGATTTGTCTTTATTATTAGGAATAATAGTTGTTCTTTTTGTAAAGATAATGTTTATTATACATCTGGATTACTTACAAATGGTTTGTATGAGTTAGATCTTGAAAGGTCAATTCTTAACATAAATAGCAAGAAAAAAAGTTAAGTGAACAAAATCCATCTTATTTATGACATTGTAGGTTAGATCATATCAATGAAACTAGAATAACAAAGTTTCATAAAAGAAGGATATTTCAATCCTTTTGATTATGAATCATATGAAACTTGTGAATCAGGTTTACTGAGAAAGATGACCAAACTACCATTTCGTGGAAAGGGACGTGCTAATGAGTTACTAGAATTAATATATTCAAATGTATGTGGACATATGTTCATTAGTGCTAGAGGTGGATACTCGTATTTCCTTATATTCATAAATGATCATTTTATATTTGGTCATATGTACTTAATGAAACAGAAGTTTGAATCTTTTGAAAAGTTCAAGGAATTTAGAGAAACAAACTGGTAAAAGTATTAAGACACTTAGATCAGATCGAGGTGGTGAATACTTAGATCACTAGTGGGGTTCTCTTACAATAGACTCCTCTTGAAATTCTATAGTGTAATGGAGTTTCTGAGAGGAGAAATCATACACTATTAGATATAACATGTTTTATGATGAGTCATGCAGTCCTTCCTATCTTCTTTTGGGGATATGCCATTGAAATGCAGTCCTTCCTATCTTCTTTTAGGGATATGCCATTGAAACAACTATTTAACTTCTAAATAGAGCTCCATTTAAATTGGTTAACAAACATCATATGAGTTATGGACTGGTAGAAAACCAAGAATGTCATACTTAAAGATTTGGGGATATGATGCTTATGTGAAGCATGCAATATCTGATAAGCTTCAGGCTAAATCAAATATATGCAAATTTTTGGGGTATCCAAAAGAGAGTTTCGGATATCAATTTTACCATCCTGTTGAGTAAAAGGTGTTTCTCAAGATATATTACATTCTTAGAAAGAGAATTTATTCTCAAAGAAAGTAGTGGGAGTGAGGTTAACTCAGTGAAGTTAAAGAGGTACAAAGACACATCGAGATGGAACAAGAACATCAAAAAAGACACATCGAGATGGAACAAGAATACCAAGTTGATACATACAAAGCAATGTCTAACATTGATTCTTTAAAATGGAATAAAGCTATGAGATCTGAAATGGAATCTATGTACACTAACCAAGTATGGACTTTGGTGGATGCATTTAATGGTATTGTACCTATTAGATGCAAGTAGGTTTTTAAGAGAAAAATTGACATAGATGGTAACGTACATACATACAAAGTAAGGTTAGTAGCTAAAGGTTACAAACAAAAACAAGGAGTTAATTTTGATGAAACCTTTTCGCTAATAGCTATGTTAAAGTCCCTAAGGATCTTATTGGCTATATTTGCATATTATGATTATGAGATATGGAAAATGGATGTCAAAACTACATTTCTTAATGAGAATTTACAGGAAGATGTCTATACGACACACCTGAAGGTTTTGAATCCAAGAGATTTCCTAATCAAATATATATGCAAGTTACAAAAGTCCATTTATGGACTTAAACAAACGTCACGGAGTTAGAACATCCACTTTGATGAAACAATCAAAGAGTTTTATTTTTAAAAAAATGTGGATAAACCATGTGTCTATAAGAAGGTTAATAGGAGTGTAGTCATTTTCTTAGTTTATATGTGGATAACATATTGCTAAGTGGAAATGACATCCCTATGCTACAGTTTGTAAAGGTTTAGTTATCCAATAATTTCTCCATGAAGGATATGGGAGAAATAGTTTACATTCTGGGAATAAAAATTTATAGAGATAGAACAAAGAGATTGCTTAGATTATTCCAATCCATAAACATAGACAAAATGCTAAAGATGTTTAGCATGGATAATCCTAAGAGGAGATTCTTACCCATATCGCATGAGATTTCTCTGTCATAAAGTATGTGTTCAAAGACACAAGTGGAGAGAGATAAAATGGATTGTATTTCATAAGCTTCAGCAATTGGATCAATCATGTATGCAATGCTATATACTAGACCAAAAGTCTCATATGCTTTGAGCTTAACAAGCAAGTTTCAAGTCAATCCTGGTGAGGGTCACTGGACAATTGTGAAAAACATCTTAAAAGTACTTGAAAAGAACTAAAAATATTTTCTTTGTCTATAGAAGAGTTAAATTGAGAGTTCAAGGATATTCAAATGCTAGTTTCAAGTTAGATTCTGATGATAGCAGATCATCGTCAAGGTACATCTTCACAGTTAATGGTGATGCGGAAGGTTAGAAGAGTTCCAAACAACCAACCATTGCAGATTCAACGTCTGAGGCAGAGTACATTTCAGTGTCAGAATATGCAAAGGAAGTGGTTTGGATTAAAAAGTTCATTACTGAACTTGGAGTGTTTCTTAGCATTGTTGAATCTATAGTATGGTACTGTGACAACAACGGTGCTATTGTACAGGCAAAGAAACCAAGGTATCATCAACGGTCCAAACATATGCTCATAAAGTTTTACTTGATCAAGGAGATTATGGAAAGAAAGGACATAATATTGGAGCGAGTTCCTATCGGAGAGAATCTTGACAATCCTCTCACTAAACCACTATCTCGAAAGAGTTATGATCATCATATGGATGGATATGGTATTAGATACATAAGCAATTGACTTTAGTACAAGTGGGAGATTGTTAGTTTATGCATATGCAACTAATCATTGGGATGCAATTGGATGTATGACTTTATTATTTATACATGAGAAGGCATTCTTTATTATATTTGATATTTTAATACTGAAGATAATTCCTGGAATAATTACTATGTAATGGAAATCATGATAAGATCATAGTTGTGAGATTCAATTTGCATTTACGCATTATTCCTAAATGCTCCTAGTTGCAGTTTCATCAAAATGAGATGTTGAAATGGTAAACCTGACACACATTATGTTTTTTTCTTATGAAGAAAGTAATTGATCTCATAAATTAAAGTACAGAGGTACTTAAACTAATGTGTAAGTGATTATTAGATAATAAGTCACTAAACTGACTCGATTATAAGAATCTCAAATGGAATATTACTTATGTGTCTGTGGATTTTCTCATAATGATGGTTGTATAATTGATCTTTAGACTTGAGATTACTAAGGTATTTAACGTGAGAATTACTGTGTTTTGATGCTACTTATGAATTGTCTTAGGATAATTTAGTCGTTAGTACTTGGATGCAATATTAACTATACAGAGATAGTTGAGTAAGTCAATATATGATTCGTCACCCTAAAGTAATTAAAGAGAATATTATATTATTTTTTATTAGTAGTTATTTATGGAATTCTCTAACCAGAGTAAATTGACATTTGGAAAGATGTTTTCAAATTTCAATTATAAATCAATTACTAATTAGCAAGAATGAATGTGATTGGAGCAAAAGAGTAGACATTATATCCATCCTCTATCCAATTGAAATAATAGATGACGAAAGGATTAAATTATATATGATAATCATATATGGATAGGTTAAATCAAACCACTTTGAAATTCCTAACATTTGGGTGATCATGACATGTTAGACGTCAATTTTGATTTATAATTATAAATTGTTTAATTGGATAAAAATAAATTAAAAGGTTCTAATTATAAATTAGAACAATATATTAGGAACCTAACGAGTGATACATCAAAGAGTAATTTGTGGAAAAAAAATTATTTAATTAAGTTAAACTTAATTATGAAGTTTGAGAAAATTTAGATATCAAATATGAGATATTTGATTTTATTAAAATTAAATTAACTAGAATTAGAATTTGATTTTAATTATAATAGAAGAATTTAATTTTAATAAAATTAAAAATTTCTAATGATTTTTCTATTAATAGGAAGAACAAACAAGGAAGCTAGCACTTCTTGTTTTCCTCTCAAAAGTTGAGAAATTGTTTTGGTAGATACTGTTCGAAGCAAAACGATTGAACAATTCATTATTGACACGGTGAAGGACTTATCAAAAGATTTCAACAGTGAATTAGGTATGATTCATATTTTGCAATTCATTTTTTTATTCAAGCTATACAATTACCGAGATTCAATTAAAATCCGTAAAAAAAAGTTTTATTTTTCTGCTAGGTCTATGATTTAATCACAGTTAGATTCCAACAGGCACAACAGAATTGGAAGACCCAACTATACACAAATGGTTGGTAGTTTAATTTACCACACATTTGCAGTTGGAGCGGCTAGCGGATTTGTGGCAAAACCAAGAAAATTCAATTTGAATGCAACACGATGAATTCTATGCTACGTGAAAGGAACTACTGATTTTGGGATTTATGCAAGAAAAATGCTTCAAATTGAAAGATGCTGTGATGTGGAAGGAGGAGACCATTATACTCGGTGATCAACTATTGGCTATATGCAGCGAACAGCATCATTATGAATAACTGAAGTTGAGCATAGAGCTGCGGTTATGGCAGCTCAAGATACGACATAACTGGTGCTTCTTCTAAAGGATCTTCAGCAATCAGTTAACTCGTCAAGGCTTCTATATTGTGCTTACCAAAGAATCCAGTTCTTCATGCAAGTACAAAGCACCTAGAGATTCAATATAATTTTGTACAAGAAAAATGTACTTGAAGGTGAAATCAAATTAAATTATTTAAATGTTGGTGAACAAGCACTTGATATATTTTACAAAAGATTAACTAGAACAAAGTCTGAAGCATTCAAAAATAATAAAAAAATACAAAATCAGTGTTGTTGACTTCTTATTCATATTTGTGAAAGCTCAACTCATAGCTCAAACTGCTAATCTTACATAGAAACTCAAATGAATCAAAGACCGAAGTCCCCCCACACCATGAAATAATAGTAAGTGACATTGTCCAGTTTGAAAAGGATAAAAGATAAAAAGTACAATAATAGTAAGTGATCTCACCCAGTTATATTAGAGCATGAGCAATGAGGATCAGTCAGAACCACCTTCTTCTATATCATCATCTTTCTGTAATCACAAGAATCCCAGTTTCAGAATTTGGAAGGTATTTTATTAATTTCGATCAGATTGCCTTTTATGGAGATCATCAACTTCATCGAATCAATGGTAACGGAAGAAACAAATTTGGCCTAGGAATACTTACCACCTCAGGGACCATCTGGTGTATCTTGGCATAAAAGCCATCCTGGCAGCCTCATCCATATTCCTTTTCAGTGTTAGAGAATTTCTGAGCTTTGGCATGCTCAACGCCCCACTGGAGAATCTATTCATCTCGGGACAATCTTTCACAATTGCATTTTCAAGGGACGGGAAGCTGAAGGTCTGGTTCCCTGAGCAAAAACATGAAAGCCTTGGCAAACAGTTGAGTTCCAAGTACGCCAATTGTCTGAAAACAATCTCATCTTCTGCCTCACCCTTCTTGGCTGTCACAATCTCTCTTAGCGTCTGGCATTCACTTATTTTCATTCTTACAAGTTGCCCCATACTTTTAGCTGTTGTGGGGGTTATCAGATATGTCAATCTGTCGCAATACGAGACCTCCAGAATTGTCAAGTGTTCGAATGAAACTGAGGATGGTACTAGAGACTTTAAGCGCCCACAGTATGAAACATCCAGATTCTCCAGATTTTGGAAAATCAGAGACCGAAAGGAGTCTTCTTTCCATATATATGTCAAAGAAAAAAGTTTTGACAGCTTCAGCTCTCTTATCTGTGAAGGGTTCTTCGCATAGAACTTGGCCAAAAATTCGCCATGCCATATCTCCTTCAGAACGACATTTCTCTCCAATGTCAGTTCTTCCAAAGTAGGAAATGCGTCCTGAAAATATTAATGTCGTTTACCAAACGTGAGACTCATCTCTTGAAATACGTTGAAAAGTCACTGTTATGTAATTACTCCTATCCAGTTAACTACTTAGAACTATGACTTGGTACTCAATGAAATTTTTACCGTTTCAACAAGGAAGAGGGTTCGTGGAACCGGGAGATGAGGCTGGCCAACCCCTTGTAGTTTTTGGAAACTTAGACAACCTGAAGCAAACGTCTCCGCTTCATGGCATCCATTTATCTCCAGCTTTTTCAGCAATGGCCATTCTATATGTAAACCAGAGGAGATTTTACTGAGTCCAGGTAAAGCTTGAAGTCTTAAGCAAGCTACTTTGGGAAACACAAGAATCTCTGCTACATCAAGTCTTTTTCCATTTGCAAAAATTTCTACCACCGAGGAGGAGTCTACCTCAAGCTGCTTTAGTTGCTCGAGATCTTTGGCTAGAGAAGCCGGAAAAACACTTTTCAGATTTGCACAATTGAAAATGCTTACTGATTGTATGTTTTTATAAGTCAGAATTCCTTCAGGATCCTTACTCCATAAGTTCTTCAGCTTAGGCAAACAGGATAACTGAATATTTCTTAATCCGGCTCTTCCAGCAGGTGTTTCCTTAACGTTATCACCTTGGACATCAAATATCTCTACTACTGAATGGCAGTCAATCACTACCAGTGATTCTAGGTTCTGCAATCTTCTAAGTGTAGTAGATGGAAAAATTGACTGTAGCTTTTGACAGTGTTTAACTTTGAGTGTCTTGAGGTTACAGAAGGAATCTTGGCTCAGTTGGTTGTGCCAAAGCATTTTGATGCTATGTAAGTGCGAGATTTTCATCACTTTCAAATCAGGGAATTGGACCTGTGAAAACAAATTCATGTAGTTAAACAAATAAGCAACTTAATGATGGAAACATGACTAATACTCGGCTATTTGAAATCAGACCTTTTCACTGAAAAGAGAGAGTCTGGAAATATGAAGACTCTCCTTGCTCGTACAAGGACAAAAAACAAATTCCTTCAGTTTTGGGCAGTGTTTGATGTACAACTTGTTCAAGGATGGAAATGAAACATTGTTTCCCCAACAAAATCTTGTGAGGTTTGGAAGGTCCTTCAAGCTCAGGAATTCGAGCTCTGGAAACAGAAGCATATCCATCTTTTCCTCCCCAAGCACTGTAAGCACTTCTTTAATCAAATTGCATTTGTGTACCTCAAAACGTTTGAGTTTGACAAGTCTTGTAGAAGCAGAGAATGACAACAGATAAGTTAAATTATGGCAGCCCTTTATGCGTAGAAGTGTCAGATTCTGAAAGCAAGTTATTTCTAGTGGGTATACTGAAGGACGTGGCAACTGCTGTGAGACTATTGAGCAGGTCTTCAAGGCCTGCAGGCATAATCGTTGTTAAAATTTTCTTTAACTAAAAGAAAGTTCTAATGAAAACTACTGAGGATACCTTGTCATTAAAAAATGGTGTGGAAGTAGCGAGCATTGTTTCTTGAGAACCAGCAGAAACTCTCCTGGTATTGGAGCAGAAATTCATGAGCTTCGGTAGATATTTTAGTTCCAAGGAGCGTAACTGTGAGAAATTAAATTCTGCAGTTACTTGATTGTCATCTCCACAAGTGACGATCTCTTCCATGACCTGGCAGTCAGTTATTTTCATCTCTTGGAGCTGCAGGAGGCCTCTAAACATGGACAAGGGAAACAGATTCTTCAACCTTTCACATTTCTCTACATTTACTGTTTGAAGTTTATGGAAAGATTCCGCTGTGAGCTTACCATGGCATATCTTTTCAAGGTTAATCAAATTTTTAAGAAACAATGATTCCAATGCGGGAAAAGCACTGCGAAGATGCCCCTCCACAGGATGAACAACATATCGAATCCCATTGCTGTTCTGAATATGGAGATGTTTCAATCTCGGAAAGCCTTCACTATCTAATTCATCAAGGACATTCATAACATCATTCAATCTGTCCAAAAGTAGATACTCACTTCTCTTCAACACCACCATAATGCCGTTTTCCAAATTCCTGCATGTGCTAAGCTTTACTGCCCTGGATCCTTCATACTCACCAGACCAGTCCCAGCAATCACCTACAAGAATTCTGTATCTTGTCAAGCTCTCAAACAGTAAGTCCTTTGGAAGAGACCTGGGATCTTGAATTTGCAAGTCTAACGAGACCAACTGAGACAAATTCTTCAATTCGTCAATGCTAGCATTTCCTTTCTGAAATTTGGATGCTGAAAGCTCCCAGCCAACATAACTGTTCGCCATATATAGCTCTTCTAATTGGGACAAGCTAGAGATAACATTTGGCGGTATCACAGTTAGATTAACACAATTGCTCAAATCGAGTACCTTCAGCCTGGTCAGGTTTCTCAATTCTCTTGGCAGGGACTTAATGTCGGACCCAGCAAAGCTAAGAATGATCAGTTTCCTGAGTTCTCCAATAATGGCTGCATCGCCTAGGGAGCATTGATCAAGATACAGTGTGCGAAGGTTCTCCAGAGAACTAAATGATATAGGCAGTGGAGGAGACTGTATACATGTCATGTGCAAGACTTTAAGCGCGTCCAGTCTCTCAAAAATTCTGTCTGGCAATTTTAAAAAAGAATCCTTACCCCCAATGTAGAAGAACTTAAGCTCTGGACAATTTAACTGATCAGGCAGCTCTCCGACATCACTTTGTAAGGATATTGAAGTGCACTTCTTCAACATATCTTCATCTGGCCATTCAACAAGCTCAGCTTCATCCTTTAATACAAATACATGTTGTTCCCTGGATGCAATTGAAAGGGCCACATCGCGCACAACTTTATGCATAATGAATGAATCACTGGTGTCACCATCTTCCAGCAAACAAGAAGCCTTGAGGCTACGGACTAGCGAATTCACTCTGTCCCGTGCCTCTTCAGTTGTGTAAACACCATGGAATAAACCCAAACCCATGCCATATTTTAACAGGTTATGTATGGAAGCATTATGAGTCATGAGACCACAAAGCAAGAAAGTCGACTTAAGTTCCTGACTTTCTAACTGAGAGTAACTCAGCTCCAGAGTTGCGTATATGACTGCCTGCATGCCCCTGATACTGCTAGAGTTAGGCCTTCTTAGTTGACGCAAGGCATTTTTCCATTCAAATGAAGTTTTGTTTCTCAAAGCCCTTGCAACAGTTACAATTGCTACTGGCAAGCCAGCACATTCTTTGGTTATCTCAGTTGCTGTATAATGCAGCTCAGGATCATCCACACAATCACCTGCCATCTCCTTGAAAAGATCCCAGGCTTCTTCGTAAGGTAGTACTTCCACACCAAAATTTTTCTGAGTATTCATCTCAGTGGATAATACATCCAGACTTCTTGATGCCAGCAATATTTTACAATTTCCACAAGAAACTCCAATTCCCTCTAAATCAATGCTACCCCAAACATCATCGAGAATAACTAAAACTTTGTTCTCCTTTTTCAACCTCTCCCGTAGATGACCCGCTCTCCCCGCTATGCTCTCCTCATCAAATCTCATACCCAACTTGTCAGCAATTTCCCCTTGAATCTTTTTGGGGTCAGGATTTTGAGTTACAGTAGCCATAACCACTTCATCAAATAGCTTATCCTCCAATGCTTGTCTACCAACTTCTTTGACGAGTGTGGTCTTACCCACACCCCCCATTCCATACAAACCGATGATACTAATACCTTTATCGCGAAATGCAGACATTATTTTTCTTGAAGTAGGCATTCTGGACTCGTAGCTCTTGTAACCTTCAACAGATGTGATTCCTTTCCATCTTGAAGTGACAGAGTAGGAAACTCTATCAAACCTACCTTTTTCCTGGAGTTGTTCAACAACCTTTGCCATGTCTATTGCCTTCTTGCTTATTTGGTAACGAAGCATGAAATTGGGATATAACCCATCAAAAAAACTAGTCTCTTCATGCTCTTCAACATCAAAAGAATGACTTGCTTCTTCTACAATATCATGCACTGCTTTTAGCCACTTCCTGACATCAGCTTCCACTTCTTCCCCATTTCTTCTAGCATCATCAACCATATGCTGCACCCTCTCCCTGACAAGCACCAACTTTTCTACTTCTTCCTTCAGGCCCTGGATGTTGTCCATGTAATAGTATACATAAGCAATTACAGTCTTTATAGGAGCAAGCAAGTACTCAACTATCATTGGTCCAATAGGAGCAATCAATTGGTCAATCAAGTAGCCCGCAACCATCAAAGCGATGGAAAGAACGATACTAGCCATTTCTACTTCCCTCTTCTCTCGTTTCTCCTCTTCTTTTTCCTTCTTCAATCTTCCTCAGGACTGGGTAAAAGACCCCTCTTCAGAATATAGTGTGTAATCAAGAACAAATAACAGAGAGATCGACAATCAAGAGATAAAACTGAGAAAAATTGCGATCGGAGGGACATGAGATGCCGGGAAGAAATGTTGAAGAAATCAGAGACAAGAAATTTGTAATTGAGTAAGTTTAGAAGCAGTTCTTACAGATCAGTAACTTACGAGATGAGATACTCACAAAGGCCTTCTCACCCTGCTAGCTACCAAAGAAGCAAAAAGTCGGGGCTTTGCTTCCATCGGCTAGCAGCTAACGAACAAAGAAACAAATTCATAAAGAGAACAACAAAGCCAAATACAAGACACGGATGGCAGTGAAGATGTCCCTACCTCCTAAATACAAGTAAAGGGTAAACGCAGAGGGGAACTACGATTGACATGGTAATGAAGAAATGGTGGCAGGTGGGGCAGGTGGGACATACAAGGTATAGGTGGGAATAGACAGTGACAGGGGACAGAACCTAGTAGTTTTCATAAGAGAAGTTCATAATGCACTTCTTAACGGCAAAGTAATAATTTTGAGACATTGGTTTTTCCAGCACTTCATAGAAATTTACGCTGCAAGTAATATAAGTCCAAATATCAGAATGTTTACTTCCTGAAGAAATCACCAGAACCTGGATCAATCTATATTATCACTTGGAGTAAGACTCTTTCGATATATGTTATGGGAAGTTTGCTCTGGTGTGAACACAATTATTTTGCGGACGTGGATTGAGATCTTCCGTAAGATAGTCAGGTTACAAATTGGTTACCGAGTAGTCTGTAAGCGCAATTGTCTTGGTAGCGTCTTCTGTGGGAGGGTTTAGTCAAGGAAGGTCACTATTGAAGCAGTATCACATTCAATGATAAGCCACCGCCTGGAAAATCATAACTGCAGAGAAGTTTTGGGAGCATTTATGGAAATTAATTAATCAGATTATACCTCGTACCTTGTGGAGTAGATAATTAGGAAAACATAGCGTTTTCTTGGAACAGATTTTATGAAAAGAAAGACCAGACCACGTCGCGTGACCACCAATGCTTCCATTAAAATAAAGACACGTGTTTGGTGGAAAACAACACCCCGAATTTTGTAATCAGATAAGACTTAAGTTTCCACATGGGAAGATTATCTAACGATCAGAGATGGTACCAAGTGCCATAGGCGAACGCCATTTCTTAAAGTGCAATTTGAAACGTCCAATCAAGTTCGAATGCGGTGGGGAAACATAAAAGCAGTGCTTTTGCTCCTTAGTACGTCGTCGGCTTTCTGGAATTGCTATAGACAATTGCCTCCACCAGGAGCCGATAGGCCTAGGCATTAAATCCTACCCCACGACGGAGCAACACCCCCCTTTTGTTTGGGTGCTTAGAGAAATAAGAGTTTTGAAAGGGCAGGCAATTGAAGTGAGCGTATAGGCCACATTACTAAGAAAAGAGTAGATGCTTTTGATGCCAAAAATTTGGCAAACCAGTTTCTTTATACCATGCCGGCTCTAGGGTACCTCTTTACTTTTGTTTTTAGTAGAGAGTACAAGGGAGAGAATGTTATGTAAAAGAGTGAATTAATAAGATTATTGCAACATCAATTATAACAACACAACAATAACGTTACAACAACATTATGTAAAAGTCTCGCTAAAATTTGGAGTCTAAAAAAGTCTACTAATTTGCAGTCTTACTTTTACTAAGTAGAGAGATTGTTTTCCGATAAACTCACATATAATACAAGTGAGTTTATGAGACTCCCAAATTTGAACGAATTGTAACTTTTTTACTTTAGTATTTACGAATTGAATTTTATTATAATTTCATCAAATTTTTCATCGTTAAATAATGGAATTATTAATCATATTGCTTCTACGTCATAATGACTCTTAATTTACAAAGATGTCAAACATAGAAGAATTAAAACTCACTACAAGCAATAATGAAGAAAGTAGATGTAGGCTACAAGGGAGTAGTAGTGTGTTTAAAGTTGGATTTTGGATTTAAACTCGTATTAAAGATTATAATTTATATGCCTTTTAAACATAATTTGATTTCACACTTCTGTTTAGATAATAATAAGGATTTAGTTTTGAATTTAAAAATTCAAATATTAAATTGAATTACTTATTGCTAAAAATATTTTTTTAAAAAGAATTTTTAATGTTGTAATATAACATATCAAGTCACATTTTTAAGAAGAGAGTTGAAATAATCAATGTTTTAAAAAACAAATCGGAAGTTAAATCGGTAAAACAAGAGATTTAAGGTCTAAAAGGTTCGATTGGTATTAGACTGTTATTAATTTAAAGTCTAATTGAAAATAGAGGCTATTAAATCAAAACTAATTGGTTTATTTTGGTTTATAAAAATTGATTTATTTACAAAAATTGACTGATTAATTAATAAATTGGTCAATTTTTAACAAAAATAATTATTAAAATAAATCAAACCTAAAAATTAAAAACTATATTAGAAAGTTAGTCGATTTAAAGTTTTTATGATTAAACTGACTGAATCAATTTAATTTCTCAATCATTGGAAATAATATAAAGAATATCTTTCTTCTAAATCTTGATTTCAATGATCTATATGTATTTATTTTTCACCTAGGAAGTTGATCAAAACTAGGAAAAAGGCAACTCACATTTATGATCTTTGAAAATTCAACACAATGAGAACCCTACTCACTTTCGTGATTAACAAGTTTTTTAATGTTTATTGGTGATTATTTTTATTAAAAATATTTGTAGGCATGGAAAAAGGTTGAGATCTAAGCCTAGCCTAAAAATTTGTGTTTTGGTCAGATCTAACCTACGAGGCTTCTGCACAAAGCTCGTGTTTGGGCTAAGCCTGATTAAAAAAATATTTTTAATTTTTAAAAATTAACAACGACATTGTTTTACTCAAAATTACAATTTTGGGCTTTAAGCTAGGCCAGGTTGAACGACCTAAGTTTGAGCTTAGACCAAAACTCAAAATTAGAAAAAAGGTCTAATCTTGACCTAAAGCTTATATTAACTTGGGCCAAGTTTATTAACTTCAGATTAAGTCGGATCAAACCTAATCGAGCCGGACAATTTTTGTTAAGCCTAAATATTTGTTTTTATTGAAAGTAAATGTTAATGCTGGTGATAAGTTTAAAATCCTTAAGATTAAAATAACAAATTAATTAAAAATTAATAAAAATAGTTACTTTTGATTGTAGACGAGAGTACTTTGGCAAAGCATAAAAATGCAAAATATAAAAGGGTTAAATTTTAGATAATTAAAAAATTGAAGGATAATAAGTTACTAAATGAGAAATTATAACAAGGGAATGAGGGTGAGAGATATAATGTATGGATTAAAGATTAATTTCCTATATATGATGGATAAATTTATTTAAGTGATATGAAAGTTCACTACATTGATGTTTTTGCTACCTATAACATTGATTAACTCATTTGAGTAAGTTTTCAAAAAATTATTTATCATAAATATTTTTAATATTAAGCCAAAGTATTCTTATTAAATTAATATTAAATGTATAATTATTTTATAAAAGTACAATGATTACAAAGTTTAATATTAACAAATTAGATTGCATAATTATTTTTACTTTGTAGAAAGTTAAGATGAAAGTATAATAGTCCAATGTTATCCATATTGTTTTCTTTAACTGTCCTCTAGTTTTCACTCTCCCTTATTTTTTTAGCTAATTTCTTTTAAGCCACTTTCCATTTTCAATTTATCATTTTCTCCTCTATAATTGAAGATTCAACAAGCTTAACCCATATATCCTTCAGCAATTAGTTTCCTCTTCTCCCTTCAATTTCCATCTCCACACCAACAAGTTAAACTCCTCTGTCTCCCCTAGACTTTGCTCCTCCTTTTCTTTCTATATCCTGAGATCCTTTTATTTATCCAACAATCCTTTATTCTCTCTCCCCCCCTAGTCTAATTGCTCCTCTCAACCCTTGCTTTATAGCTATTACAAGCCATTCTAACTTCACCCTAATTTAATCTGTTCAGAGGGAACCTTTATTTAACTTAGAACATCTTTCTAAATCATAAGAGTTCCTAGAAAACAATAATTAGTTAAGAATATTTTGCTCCAAACAAAAGCCATGTCATTTAAATTTGTTAAAAACCAAAATAAAAGAGAGTAATAAAAGAAATGCATTATGGCTTTTTGGAGAGAATTGTAAAGTAATCTCAAGCCACCAACACCATAACAATGGTAGAATATTAGTGGCTTTTGATAGGAATAAAAACTTTATTCAACATTCCTCCTAAACTGATCAGTGATCCATCTTATAATGCCTTTTGTAAATGACCCATCATAGGTCAATATTTCCATTGTCTATGCAACAAACTTAACATTTCTGAGAAGCAATTTATGGAGTGAACTTTACGCTTTCAAAGCTACTAACCAACTTCCTAGGATTATAATAGGGGAATTTAACAATAATTTTTATTCTTAGGAAGTTAACAGCTTTAGGAGAAATCTTAAGTAATTAAATGATGACTTAAGAGAATGTTTGAAGAAAATTGGAGTAACATATCTTAGATTTAAAGAACAAATTTTCACCTGGGATAATAGACAAGAAGAGACCTAGAAAATAAGGAGGAAACTGGATCGAGCACTAGTTAACAATGAATAGATGGCAAACTTCTCTCATAGTATGCCTTCTTTATAAACTCCATTAAATCATATCATTCTTATATAGAAGTCTCCAACTTCATCAACGAAAAGTCAGTTAAAGCCTTTTTTAAGTTTAACAACTTCCTTTCAACCACTCTAGGTTATGTATAAACAATTAGGAAGGGAACACAAAAGTAATTTATAAGGTATAAGGACTATATTTTTATATAAAAACTTAAAAGCATTCATAAGGAACTAAAGCTCCTTAATAAAACAACCTTTCTAGACACTAATAAGGTAGTTAGAAAAATAAGAGAAACTCTCTCTAAAGCTCAGAAGGACATGTACAATCTCTTGATAATAATGTTCTAAAAGATATTGAAAAAGCACATCTCTATAACTACACTCAAGCTCTTAATGTGTAAAATAATTATTAGGACAAAGATTAAGAGTGACTTGGATTAAGGATTGTGATAGAAAGACAATATTTTTTATAGCCCAATCACTATTGGAAGGAACTAAAACAAAATAACTTTGCTTTTTCATGACTTAGGTATCTCCATCACCAATTAGGAGGATTTAAAGAAAGATACCTATAGGTGAATCCTTTTATAGCTCTTCTCTAAAACTTATCAAGTAGTTTATAGGGATGCGTTTGAATGGGGAATTAGGTATTAAAATTGAAAGACCTTTCTTCAAAGATGATGCAAACAAAGATATCTTTAGTTATAATCCAAAAATAACCTTTAGATCATATGGTTATACTACACCATTCTTTTAAAAGACATGGGATGAAATTGGTGACTTGTTGATTAAAGTAATATTGGAGTTTTTCTTCAATAGAAAAATTCTAAAGGGAATGAATAGAACATATACATGTTTAGTTCTCAAAGTAACTAACTAACTTCTCTACAAAATGTAATTTACAAGAACATCTTAAAGATGCTTGTAAATAGACTGGAGAAAGCTTTAAGAGGAGTAATACACCGTAATTAAAGTGCTTTCATTAAAGGAAAGAGTATTAGGGATAACTTACTCATAAGTTAGGACTTGCTCGAGAACTATCAGAATAAAAAATCTATTTGAAGTGGTGAACTAAAGATTGATTTTCACAAGGCATTTGGCTATTTTGTGGCATTTGGTTTTTCAAATAATTTACAAAATGGGTACGATAATGCCTAACTACCGCTTCCTTTTTTATTTTTATTAATGGAGAAGCTACTAGTATCTTCATTATTATAAAAGAAATAAGGTAGGGGATCTTATTTCCCCTTTCCTCTTCACCTTTTACGTGGAAGTCTTAATCAGAATAGTTTCACACAAGATATAGCATAAAGTAGGCTTCAAATATCATATAAAATGCATGTAGAACAAACACTTTAGCCTTGTTTTTATTGATGATCTACTATTATTGAGTAGGTAAAATAAGAGATCTACACAAATCTACACAAATCTTAATATGCTTCTTGTAAGAATTCAAAATGATTTCAGATATGAGTATAAAAAACTGTAAGAGTAAACTTATAAAAAACTTTAAGAGTAAACTTTATAATTCTAGAGGAGCAACTAATTTAATACTTAGTAAGAGTATCTAGATGTCAAGTAATAGATACACCTTTTAAATAATCAAGCATACCAATTACTTCCAAGAGAACCTTATATATAAATTGCTAATCAATCCTTGATGCTATTAAATTGGTAATTACCAAAATAAATTCCTCACTTATGCTGGGAAATTCAATATGGTAATATTTGGTCTTAGTAATATGCATAGTTGTTAGAGAACACATATCATGCTTCCCAAGATCATAGTCAAGGAAATTGAAGAATTATTAAAAAGTTTTTCTAGTCATGAAATGCATCCATAGGGAAACAATTTGTAGTGAGATGGTCAAACATTTGTGTCCCCAATCATGAAGGAGGCTTAGGGTTCACCAGAATTCACATTATGAAAACATGCTCATAATTAAAAATATTTGGAAGAAATTTAATGACAAATAATCCATTTGGGTGAAATGGATGCATTCCCATCACTTAAAAATAACCAACTTTTGGAACTTCAAAGAAAAATGGATAATTCTTAAGCTTCAAACCAAATGTTAAAGCTAAAGAATCTTATAAGATTTGACTTCAAAGTAATCATAGGAAATAGGACAGATATCTAGTTCTAGTATGAGAAATAGTGTGAATTAGGTCCTTTACATACTATTCCTAAAGCTCACTTAATCCTCTATATAATAATTCATAAAGTTAGAATAAATGAGACTGTTCAAGGATTCCATTAGAACTACAAATAAAGAGGTTGTATAATCACTACATATAAGATACTAGATTTCATTTCAAATATAGAAAATTCGAATAAAATTAGATGGCTTAGGCAAACTAGTCTTTTCACAAACAAATCTTGTTTAGATCTAGTTAATGAGCATAAAAAAAATTATGTTAGGTCAAACTTATACGTACGAATTCAAAGATACCAAAAACATCATTCATAATGTGGCTTGCAACTAAGAAAAGGATGAAAATCAAGGATAAAATAGAGGGAATCAATGATTTGAAATCTAAACTATATGCCATAGAGGATGAAAGCATATCACATTTACTCTATAAGTGCTAATTTACAACTGATCTCTGTATGTAGATACAACTCAAGTGTAACTTTTCTTCCACATCACTAATTGGGATAATCTGGTTGGGCTAGCAAAATCACATTTAATAAAAAGGGAGACCTGAATATATTTAGAATAGCCCTTAGTTGTCCTGTATATTCAATACAGAGGGAGAGGAATGCAAAGAGACTTAAGAAAGAACTAACTAATGTTGATTAGTTCACCTTTAAGAGCATAAACTAGATAAGAGAAATGTTGTTATATTGCAAAATAGAAAAGAAAGCAAGCAATAGAGATGGGATTTAATCTGATGTTACACAACAACATTTATGCAAACTAAATGAAAAAGTTCAATTATTATTTTATAAATATTAAAACCTCTGATGTCTATATAAAATATTTTAATGCTTAACAAGATGTAGGTTTTTAGGAGCTAATTAATGTGTTTATGAACTTTCTTGAATTAGTTTTAGGGAAAAGATTCATACTAGATCTTAGCTTATACTCACACTTTTTTTTCTTCTTAATTCAATTTAATCTTCTTTGGGCTTATACTTGTAGTTACAACTACTCTTTGTATACTTATTTTGCATAACAATCTATTATTTTCAATTTAAAAAAAAAAGATAAGATGGAAGTTATTGTCATATTGAGTTCGTTTCAACTATATATGGCCTTATGATAGATTATCACCCGATAAAAGGGTCCATTTACACTCTCTTTTAGAAGATTAAGACTTATAAAACATGTACAAAATCATAATATCAATCAAACTAACTTAAAATAACATATCTTATGAATAATATTAAAATCATCTATATAAATCTAATGAGTATACTAATTCCCATATAATCGAATTACTCAATATACAATCTTTGATAACAACTAACAAAATGTGTCTCTCTCTATTTTGAAACATTCTAAAATCTATCTCTATAAATATCCCATTTATACCTTGTATAGTCCCTAGCTTCTCCTCAGGTTTCTCATTTAAATTAATAAGTGTAAAAGGTAGTATATATATCAACTAAGAAAAAGAATAGTAAAATTTTAAGAATATACTCCATACCACTATATGAAAAAGTATATATATTAACTTCCTTATATGGTACTACACACTTTCTAGACTTAAAGGCAATTCATATGCCAATGTTAATGTCATACAATGTTATGCGTAGTAATCAATTTTACTAGTACAAAAACATAAAATCTTATACTTGCCTAAAGTAGGTCTTAACTAATTCTTCAATCCGCGTCAACTAATTCATCCTATCGATGGATTGTTACTTACCCCATATATAAGATTAGTTGATACAACTAGCTAATAGATTAGTACTTATCCTAATATAGACTAATCACCATATCATACATATCACACAATCATAGCACATCTGCTCAAAAACCTCAACTGACATATCAAATTAAACTTCATCAATTACATCACACACCGTTCAATCAGAAGGAACTGATGCAATCATGTAAAGTCACATAAAAACTAGGATGCATCAAAATACCCTTCATAAACCTCAAATCACATACAACATCAAAATTTATTGTTGTATGTCAAATATTATGCATAACCAACATACTGCTTAAGAAATTAACTTTCAGTCTTGAGTATTTAGCCTAATCTTAACATACTAGGTTTGTTATATATGGTCTAAATAATTTTATCTAGTTTCGTTATTTTGATATATGAGAACAATAATAACTAAGCCAAATAATATTTAAGAATAATTAATCAAACAAGTATTCAATACTAAAACCTCGTTTAACATATACCTCGTATTACTTATACTAACACACTTGTAATTCCCTTTTTTTTATAGAAGATTCTTATAGTTTTCTACCCAAATCATTTTTACGTAAAATAAACTTTGATTAAAACTATATGGAATATCCATTTTCTTCTTTCTAGAATGCCTTTTTTATTTTTCTATATCTCTCTGTTTTATGTCTCTCTCCTTTAAATAAAATGAGTTATATTATTGAAAACCCCTTTTCTAAAATGACTACATTAGTTACCTTAAACAACATCATTTTAAGGTATGATTATATCATTCAGACCAATCCCTTAAATCTAAACCTGGTGTAAAGTACAACCAACTCAGACCTGGCCAAGCAATATTTGTCATCTCTAATCAAAGATACTCTTCATTACATTTATTTAGATGATTAAGGACCTACTCCAAATTCTTAAGATTATGAGATTGAATACATGCATAGCATTATTCATTACTCCTTTTAAGAATGTATTGTAAATGAAGCTTTGAACAATAAAGTATTTTTACTCAAAATCAAACTAGAAAAAGAATTAAACATACTAAATTCAAAATGGTATAGAATTTTATAGAGGAAAATTTAATAATATTTTGTATAAGTATGATATAGTTAAAATCAAATATTTATAGGAATTCTTTAATAAAATGGTATTGTGAATCATAAAACAAAAACCTATAGGAGAGAAGGCAATATAAGCTAAGTATATTGACATATAATGCCCTATTTAAAGATGTATAAGCAAAAATCTTGTCTACTATATATTATCTAATAAACTACTTACATCGTATATCTTTTGATTTTAGGATTATAAAAGAAGTATGGTAAGAAAAACCTACTAACTACTCTAATTTAGATGCATATATTAGTTGGAAGTGAATCTAATTTAGAAGCCCATAGAAAATGTTGTCCTAATCTAAAGTCAACAAAATTATAATCATTAAAAATGCTATGTTTGATCTAATTTTCATGCTTCATGTAAATTTTCTTCTTTTTCAATACAAATTAACAGTGTTTATTGAAGAAGTTGGAGTAAGAGTCTAGTTAGGTATAATTTTTACCACAAGCTTATCCTTAATCTAATGTTCAAGTTTTTGCTTGTAAAGATGATTTAAGAGGGAAGCAAGAAAAACTAGAAAATATAATGTAAGAAGAAATTCACAAAAAATTACAAACAATGAGAAAATTAAAAGGCCAAAAAGAATTGTTAGAACTAATTTAATGGGTTATATCGTTAAAGTAGTACAAAAGATTAACAATAAGATTTATACTTATTTCAAAACTATTTCTTGTAATGATTATATGTAGTAGTTAGTATTTATGCATATTAGATTCCTCTAAAATACAATATGTGAAATTTAATTATTTCCCTATAAATAAGAAAAAACTTTTTATAAACTAGTCCAAAAGAAGAAACCTAGAATTTCATAAATAAAAGATGTGAATTATAAGCTTCAATTGATTGTAAAGGCTAAAAAACGAGTTCACTTCAATGATATCTTTATAATTTTGTAGAATTTAATATATTCCTATTTTAAATTCAAATTTAGAACCTTATTATCCAAATAGAAGTCTAAAGTCAAATTATGATTAAAAGGTATATAAAATATAATCTTTAATATGAGTTTAAAACCAAAATCTAAAATTAAACACACTACTACTCTCATGCAACCTACATCTATTTTTGCATTATTGCTCCAGTAAGTTTTAACTCTTCTTTATTTGACACCTTTCTAAATGAAAAATCATTATGATGTGGAAGCAACACGATTATAATTCCACTATCTAACTATAAACAATTTGATGAAATTGTAATAAAATTCAATTTATATATAACTAAAGTAAAAAAAAAATTACACTTCATTTAAAATGGAGAGTCTCATAAACTCACTTGCATTATATATAGGTCTATTGGAAACAACCTCTCTAGCTAGTAGAAGTAAGTTTGTGTATTACTGAACCTCCTCAGATCCTACGTTTCAGCAGGACTTTCACTGGATATTGTTATCATCGTTGTCATTGTTAATGTAGTCTTATAAACTCACTCTTTTACATAATGTTCCCTCTCTTATACTCGCTACTAAAAACAAAAGTAAAGAGGTACCTTATAGCCAGCATAGTGTAAAGATATAACAAATGGTTTGCCAAATTTTTGGCATCAAAATCATCTAGTCTTTTATTAGTAACGTAGCCTATATGCTCACTTCAATCAAAACTCTTATTTCTCTAGGCACTAAACAAAGGGAGTGCTGCTCCTTCATGGGCTAAGATTTGATTCCTAGGCCTACTGTTTCCTAGTGAAGGCAATAGTCTAGCGATTCCAAAAAAAGGACAACGTATTAAGGAGAAAAGCTTTGTTTTTATGTTTGCTCACCACATTCAAACTTGATTGGAACATTCAAAGTGAACATTAAGAAGTGATGTTAGCCTATAGCACTTGATACTATCTCTACTCGTTAGATAATCTTCCTTCACAGAATGCTAACTCAGATATAACTATTAAGCCTATTATGGTAAATGATATAGTTATAAAGGTAGGATGTGTTGGATCCCAAATTTTTTTAATTGTTATTGTTTTATTCATTTAATTATTTTTAAAATTGAGCCCATTAATTTGATGAGTATAAGTCAAAATTAGAAATTTAGAAGGGAAATGTTAGAATTAAATTAGAGTATGGTATGGTGTTTGAGAAGATTGAAGAAGTTAGTTAGATGGATTAAATGAAAGAAGGGACAAAATGTGAAGGACAACGTAAATGAAGGGTAAAATGGGAAAGACCATTTAAATGGTCTTGAATTAGAAGAAGAAGAGAGGAGAGTCGTAAAAGAGAAGAAAAACCAAGGAGAGAAGAGAGGGAAAAATGTGCAGAGAAGAAAAGAGAAGAGAAGAGTGCGTGGAGTGTTAGAGAAGAAGGAAAATCGTGGGAAGCTTGGAAGGAAGAAGAAAGAAGAAGAAAAAGAAGAGGAAATCAACTTGTTAGAGGTAAGTCTTCAATTTTCTTTTTGCTAGGTTCAAAAAGGGATTAAATAGAGACTAGGGTTTGTGTTGGGAATAAAGGAAGAAAGAAGAGAAAGATGAAACCATCTTGATTTTTTTGGATTTCTAAGCTAGGGTTTTGGTTTTTCTAGCTTAGGTGAACTATGGGTAGATTAGGTTTAAGTTTAATTTTAGCATTTTTTATTTTTGAAATTTTATGAAATTGCATGTGAATTTGAAGTGAATAGGAAATTGATTTGTTTTAGGAAACTAAGAGAACCTTATCCAAGAGTAAGAGGAAAGACATGCTTGACTTAAATTTTTGCAAGCCAATTAGGTGGGTAATATATTTATAGTTGTTGTGTAATATGGGCAAATCGTCTTGTTTGTATATTGTGTGTTAAATTGCTAAATTGTGAATTGCTGTGATGTGAAAAATGATTTTTGATGTGTTTTATGTCATGCATTGAAAGATGTACAACATTTGGATATAATTGAATTATGCTTATGACCATATTATGCCATTGAAATGTGTCATGACACTTTATATAAAGAAAAAGGAGGAAAAATCATGAGAATATGAAAATGCATGGCAATTAACTGAGCATAAATTTGTTTTTGATTGGCTAAGAGAGGAACCTATTTCGTTATTCGCGTGTACGTTGACCTATAGCCTTCTCCCGACTGCCCTCTTGAGGCCACAAGATCCTAAGAAATCGGACTCATTTTGTTCACGGTATAAACTTCAGTTTATTTGTTTCATTCCACGGAACTCTCGAGCCATTTATTGTGCATTTCATCATTGATTTGTTGAGTATGATGCATAATTGAATGTTATGCTTTGATGGATAATTACATGATATGTTCTAGGTGTTTGCATCGTGTAATCTATGAGTTGTGAGTTTGAATTGTTGAGTATTTATTTGCTAAATGTATATGTACATATGCTTGAATACGTGGCTCGTTACCAATGACTATAAATATATTAGCCACTGAGCTATGTAGCTCACCCCACTATTCCCTCCTCCGATGCAAAATGAGAAGGTTAGCGATCCTTGCAAAGCAATTGGACAAACTCCGAGATAGTTATCATTTTCGTACTAAGTTAGTTTGATAACTTTTGAGTAGCTTTAGCAGCATATCGATCATAAGCATCCCTACGTATTTTGTATTAAGCTAATAATGTAGTGTAGATATGTAACTAAAGCTACGTTCAAACACTATTTTGTTTTAGCAATAAGATTGAGTGTTGAAGAAGTTCTTGTCATGATAATAATAAAATATGATTGTGTTTTTCTTGTGATTCGCAAAGTTGGTATATTGCATTTTTCAATCCTTTCATAAGTGTAGAAATTATATTATGAACTCAAAGGAAAAATTGTATTTGTTGGGCCCGGGTCCCGTTTCCTATCCCAAGGTGACCGCTTGGGGTTGTCAAGTAAGGATCGCGCGAGGGGAGGGTCGAAAACATTCAAGTTTAAAGGATCAGTAGCGGGAAAAAATGGCGGGTTCGCCGCGGCGGACGCCTCGTAGGAGAGGGTTCGCTGCGGCGAACTCTCAAAAGCGTGCCGCGACGAAAGACTGGCTCGCCGCGGCGAACTCCCAATTTTCGAAACCCTACTCCCAACATTTAGCAATCCATACTAACACATGCACATTCATTCTAACTAAAAGCTAAACACACTCATATACAAAAGGAACTTCAATTCTTCATGTCATTACAATTTCAAAGAGATTGAACAAACTTTGCTAACATAACACCATACATATCAAAGCTTAAAACAAAATACATAAGGATGCTCAATGTTGATATGCTTGAAAAGCTAACCAAAATCACTAACTTAGTACAAAAGCTTCTAACTATCTTGGAGTTTCCGATGCCTTGCAAGGATCAACGATCTTCTCGTTCTACACCTGAGGAGTGGAAGGTAATGGGGTGAGCTGCGAAGCTCAGTGGCTTATACATTTATAGCC
>JAOSBK010000003.1:26740919-26761817 GCA_027568895.1 Erythroxylum shatona
TCCTCCTAACATTGACATGCCAATTACTCCAAAATAATTAATCTAACAAGACCTCCAAATAAATTAAATCATGCTTAATAAAATAAAATAATAAAAATTTCGAGGTCCAATAGTATTAATCTAAGCAAAATTAGACAAAGTTGTTTTCACGAAAGTTGTAGATTATCCTCTTAGCTTTCCAATGGTATAAAGCTTGTAATTTTTGGACTTTGGATGAAAGAGATATGGCCTTTACACGTTAGCATCACTAGTGTTGGCATAAGTTGCAGCGCTATCCCTGACATAAATTATATTCTGATTTCAACGATTAAACTACATTGATATAGGCCAAATTATGAAAAATTTCCTTTTGAAAGTTGTAGCTTATCTTTCTAACTTTCCAACGATATAAGGTATTAAAGTTTTGAACATCGGAGTAGAGAGATATGATCATTATAAGTTAAGGATGTTGCACTCGAAGTATACAAGCCTCGGGTGCAATCGCAACAAGGAAAGGTGTGCACCTCGTCACTTCTCCAGCCTCAGGTGTGATTGCACCAAGGAAAGGTGCGACCACACCCTGGTGCGATCGCACCTCGTAACTTCTCCAATGTTTCACCACTTGAAGGGTTTTCTAGCTCTAAATGTGGTTGAGTCTTTTGGACATAACTTTGTCATCTAACCTCTAAATGTACTAATTCATGAAGCATTGGATTCCTAACACATTCTTCTATCCCTCCATAAAAATTGGTAGCCTTTAGAGTTGAGTTGAATAAGATTTATTGAAAGAAAGTGAGGGCATCAGTTGAAAGAGTATGAATTGGTTATGAACATACTTTTGCATTTTAATCATATCTTGATCTGTAGAGCTCCGAATGAGATGATTCTTATTGCAAAATAAACTAGAGACATAGAGCTACAATTGTTTAGAAGAAGTCTATTTTGCAATTACGGTATCAGTGAATGTAGATGAACCGATGACGCTAATGCGATTTCCATTGAAATAACCCTACAAGGAAACCCATTCACGCTTTATGACTCCGGGGTTAGACTCCAAAAATGGGGTCCATCATCTTATGGTATCAGAGCGATAGTTGGACTCCGAAAACGGGGTCCAACAAGATGTGACTCCTCAAGCTCTTATACCCCTTTAATTCAAAATCTAAACTTAAGGTCCCTAATACTAGAAGCTCCAATAAGTGAGAGTTTGAAGGAAATCAAAGGTAACTGTACTAATCAAAATTCCATAACCTCTCGTATTATTAAAATTCAATAAGAGTCTAATCAAAACAATGAGTTTAAAACTATTCCTCAAAGGAAGTCTAATAAAAAAAGGAAAATACTCCCTCTCCTTAGATATGGTAATTATCTCTAAGAATGTTAGAGGGGTTAATTACTTTAGAGGGGTTAATTACCCCTGAAAATAATTGAAGTCTAACAGAAAAAAAGGAAAATACTCCCTTTCCTTAGATATGGTAATTATCTCTAAGAATGTTAGAGGGGTTAATTACCCCTGAAAATAATTGGCACCTAGGAATTATATATATGATAATAAACCATTCCTTTTTGGTATTTTATAGAATAAGTTTGCAAAAGGATAGTTGTAAACACTTGAAATGATTAAGGAATCATTAGAAAGTAATAACCAATCATCAAAGTCATTATAATGACGAAATTGTGGTTGCTTTTAATGTTGAGAAGTTTGAGATACTTAAATGTTTAGTTATTACTACATCAATAATAACAACACCCGGTAAGAGCCCCACATAAATGTAGAGTTTGGGGAGGTTTAGTATTATATAACCTTACCCTTATCAGGTAGAGAAGTTGTTTTTGATAAACCTACATATAATACAAAAAAATGATAATACAAAACATAACTAGATAAGTCTACATAAAATAATAAAAATTTTAATTTAATACATAAAATAGTAGATATGAAACTGACTGTTTAATTACTAATTAACTGAATCATCTATCAATTAAATTAAAGCAAAAATAAAAAGTAGTTCAAGTAATGTTTGTATATGCTTACAATCTTATCTTTCAGAGGCTCCCTCTCTATTATAAGCTTCAAAACTTAGCCTCTTCTATCAAGTCCCTGAGCCTCTTCTATCAAATTCATGTGTATCATTTTAGGGGACTTGAACAATATGTTGCGTCCTTATAAACCTAAGGGTAACTTATGTATCAGGAGCCATCCTAAGGATTTTAGGAATTGTGTGGCAAGCATTTAGGTTGCATATTTAAGTATGGAAGAAAATGCCTTTACATGGTATAATAATAAAAAAGGAAGATGGTTCTTGAAAGGAAGAAGATAGATAGAATATTAGTTAATGATAAGTGGATTAAAGTTTTCCCTAAGAGCAAAGCCTATTTAATAGTGCTTTTTTTAGACCATTCATATATTGATGTCTATATTTCAAAAAATTATATTGAAAGGAAGTTTCCTTTTATTTTTAATAACCATCTTGCAGATTTTAATAGATATGATGAAGTTATTTATAGGGGTCTTAACTTTGAAGCTCAAGGACATAAACTTTTTTTAATGAAAAAACTTATTCACGTGATGGAAGAGCTTAGATGTCTCAATTTTGAGAAAGTATGCAACATAAAATATTTTTGTCAATAGTACGAAGGCAATCTTAACTCTATCTGAATCCAACTAGCTTAGTCCTCTAAGTAGAGGAAAATTGTTCTCTCCAAAACTTCAATAAGGTAATGAATTATAGACATTGTCTCGTGATATAGAGATTTAGGATTCTCTAGTCAAATAATGGTGATAATAACTCTAGCCTTTTTCAAAAATCAGTGCTCTCAAGAAGAAATACTAATAGAATTATGTCTCTGAGAAATGGTTATGATGTTTACTCCACACAAAAATGATTTTCTTAAGGGGGTTTTCTTCAACTTTTCCTATACTCTAAGATTACCAATTGCTAGAATCTTATTAATTTAACTTCTCAAATCAATCATTCAAGAATGGATCTTATCCCTGGAAGTTGATTTGCTTTCAAGGCCTTTTAATGAGGCTAATATGGAAAGATCATCTCTAATCTTATTGCATATAGATTAAAATTAGTACTAACAACAAAAATTAGTACTAACAACACACATTGATGCATTTAGGGTGCTCTCATTTTTAGAAGACAAAATAGGAGACAACATTTTTCTTGCTAAAGAATTGTTTAAAAACTATAATAGGGAGCATGTAACTAGGAATTTTTCACTCAAAGTATAATTCCACAAAGCATTTGAATCCTTGATTTAAATTTCATCTTGAATCTCAAGGTATTTAGTTTTCCTCCTATCTTTATTGGTTGGGCAGAGCAATGCATCACATCAGTATCTTATAGTGTACTGGTTAATACAAAGATAACTAGGGAATTTAAACATAGTGGCCCCATATCCCTATATTTATTCACCTTTCACTTTGAGGTTCTTACAAGGATTATTAGATGGATCGTTAGACAAGAGAAGTAAAATTCCACTAGAAATGCAAAACATTGAAGACAATCATTTTATCCTTAACTAATGATTTAATATTATTTTCAAAAGCTGGCGCATGCTCCTTAAGTGCCTAAAAGAATGACTTAAATTCTTTTCAATGCCTTTTTGGTTTAGCCATCATTAAAGAAAAAGAGGAATGTATCTATTAGCTATTACACTTCACAATGCCGCATAGTTCTCCTATATAAGTGAAATGAAGTTTTTGAAGCCTCCCTTCATATATTTAGGCATTCCCATCTCTTGAAAAAGCCATCATTCACTAATTTTCATCCCCCAATTTGCCTTAGATATAACCCTTCATTTTCTTTTTGTCTTTTTTAGTCAAAACTCATGAATTTGCTCATTTTATAACAAATTTAGGAGGGATTGTTCTTGCTCTTTACTCTAACAAATTCATTTCATATTAAGGAAAAGAACTTATACTATCTAGATGTACCTATGGAGCTAGCTTAGAACCTTTAAAGCTCCTGAGCATTTCAGAAAAAACTTTCTCTCGAAGCTTAGTTCCTATCAATGTTGACAAGCTACTTGGGAAAACTTCTTCTTCCCCTCCTTTTGGAAAACTTCAATCTCCATCTGGAATCCTAATTTTGATTTATAAAAAAATCTTCTACCTTTTCCCATAACTTCTTATTCTAAAGCCCATGTTAACTCAATAAGTCAAAATCTCTTTTTTATTCTCCGTAGAAAAACTCTCACTCATCACCTATCTCTCCCTTTTGGCTTTAGAACTACTATTTCAACCCAAACTTATCTCTAGATAAGATATAAACTTAACAAGGTTCCCATTTATTAACAAACCAACCCAATGTTAGGTTATAAGGATAGCCCCCTATTCAAAAGATAAAGGTTTTTTACTTTCAGAAGAAAAAAACATAGTATCATCTCCTATATAAATTTTAAGAGATGGAGAAATAAAGTGGAATTCAAAATTAGTTAGTGCATTTGCAAATTAAAAGCTAGCCTACCCTTAAATGCAATTATGGTCATAATTAGCTAGAAAAGGTAAGGTTAGTAGATGTGTTAATAAACAAATAGATATCCCTTTTTAAATTTAATTCAAATGAAATTATGATAATAATATTGGAACCTTAACTATGGTACATCAATGGTAAACCAATCTTCTTGCAAAATTGTCACCCAAGGATGGATATAGCGACCCTAAAGAAAAAATATGTTTCTAATTGGATTAATTTCTATAATATCTTATTAGAATATTAAGCCATATTAAGATAAGTAGGAAAATTGATTTGCTTAGATGAACACAAAGCTGGCATGTAAAGAATTGGTTATGCTCGAATAAGTTTAGAAGTTAGAGATGGAAAGAGATCTACTAAACACTTTAAGAATTATAAAATTGGATGAGGAAGGAAGTATGTCTAACACAAAAATACTTTTAAGTTACAAATGGATACCAAATTCTCAAAGGGAAAAAAACATAATGGAGACTACTAAGGAAGGTGTTCAAATCGGGATAATATCAAGAAATAATAGGGGATAAATCAAAGACCTTAATGAAATGAAAACAACTATAGAAGTTACAGAGAGCTACTTACCTAATATATATAAGAGAAAGACATCATAAACTTATATCATCAAAGGGATCAACATAAGAAGAGGATTAGAATCCAAAGATAGCCCCAAATGAAAAGCAAATAACTAAACCATATGAAATGAAGTACCTACAAGAAGTATCCCTAAACCCAAAACTAATTTAGTAAACAAATGTCTTTGTGACCAACATTAGGAAAAACCGTAGAAGAGAACCAAAGAATAAGGCTTTAAGTAGCTCTATAAATACCAATGTATGTCAATTATTAGATTAAACTTAAAAGGGATAAATAACCCTAAAAAAGAGCAAGCATTCTATAGGTATATGCTTACTACAAAGCCAATTTTTTAAATCCCATAGAGATCAAAACAAAAATTTCTAAACTTTAAGAGGATTTATAATTTTTGAATAAGATTTGGAGTTTAATAAGTAATCCTAAAGCTCACTATAATGGTAGAATTATAATGTCTAAAAAAGTCAAGATTCATTGGTGTAACTTCTTAAATCAATTTATCCCTTACCCAATAATTATTGTAAATATCACCTTGATTTATATTGTAAGCTTAGAATCCTAAAGTAGACAATTATAGCTAGATCTTAACTTAATAGAAATAGATGTAACAAGCCCCTAGTCAGTCATTTGAGACTTTAATTATACTCTTTTTACTTAAGAATCTAAGGGACTAATAGTAAAAATGAATCCTAACTGTGAAGAAATTCAAGAAATCCACCACTAGTCTAGGAATTTTTTTATCTCAGATATATAAGAAAGTTATTTACTTGATCCAACAACTAATTGAGCAAGTGGATCCTAGTAAAAAAATTGGATAAAGTTGTAGTATATGTAAGCTGGCACTCCATATTTCTAAATAGCCAGGCACGTTTCAACTTGCCCATCAGCTCTAATCCCCTAACCATAGAGATAAAAATTAGAAAACTACCCATATAGAAGAAATGTTTTATTTAAAATTAATAAATATTTTCTTGACTCATAAAGTTTAAAAAGCTATTATAAGAGGATTAAATGCTAAAACTACAGTACATAAAGCTTATAAATGTATAAGGAGACTAAAAGCAATTAAGGAGGAACTCAATTTGTTTAATAAGAATAGTCATAAAAATATAACACTTCCTAAGAATGAAGCTTCAACTCACCTGACATTAATTCAAGAATAACTATACTCAAATCCTAGGGATGAGGCTCCAAAAATGATGGAAAGTGAAGCTATCTTTAATTATACTCGATTGCTAGACATAAATATTTTGCTCGTAAGGGAAAAATCAAGGAATCCATAATTAAAAGAATGGGGACATGAATTCTAGATGTTTTAATTCCCTCCTTGCAAGGAGAAATATCAATAGTTTTGTTGTAAAAATTCTAATAAATCATAAATCACTAACCCCTAAGAAATGGAGGAGTTAGCTTATAATTTTAAAGGTATCCTAGGCACTAGTAATAAGGATGTTGTTTCCATATAGGATATAAAGAACATTTTCCCTTAACCAATCTCAAACGTTTATACTTTATAGATACTTAAACCTATAACAAGATTAAAAATCAAGGAAACTTGCTTCATTTTAAGGGATAATAAAGCACTGAGTCCCAATTTATTTGATACAACATTTTTTTCACAAAATATGAAACTTGATAGGAGACACCATTACAAAGGCAGTCTTAGAGTTCCTTAGCAAAGGCATTATACTTTAAAAGGTGAATAAAACCCATATCCTTAATGCCCTAATTTTTTTAGCTTAGGCTAATATCATACTATAACGTGATTTACAAAATAATATCTAATCTTCTAGCTTCAAGGTTGAGACAAGTTCTACAAGAGAATACATATCCACATTATAGTGCCTTTATACTAGGAAGTAACATTAGAGACAATATCCTAATTGCTCAAGAGCTCTTTAAGAACTACTATAGAAGAAAAGGAATCAAGTCTTATGCATTAAAGATTAATTTCCATAAGGCATTTGATACAATTAGTTGGAATTTCATTTGCAACATCCTTAAAATATGGGGATTTTTTAAAACAATATATTAAATAGATTTATGAATTGATTTCTACTTAATTATGAAATATTATAATCAATGGAGAACTAACTAAGATATTCAATATTGCTAAGGGGTTAAAACAAGGTAATCCATTATCGCCTTATTGCATAGAAACCCTAACAAGAATCATTACAACCATATTGACAAAAATAACCAATTTAAGTATCGTTATAAATATGATGAACAAATAATTTTCACTATTTCTTTTGTTGATGATTTCTTTTGGTTTGTTCTACACTCCTAATTCTATCAAATTTCTAACTAAATCTTTGATTGAATTCTAATTTTGATTGAATTCAAAAGTTACATTTACCTATCCATCAATTTAAGAAGAAGTAACATTTTCTTATTTGCAAACTCATCCATGATAGGTGAACAAATATATTTTTTTAACATATTTAAGTAAGAGAAACCCTCTTTAAAATACTTAGGCATACCAATCGCAACAAATAGGTTGACATATGCTAATTGCCAACCATTCCTGGATATTATACACAAGAAATTAGACAACTAGGAGATCAAAGTCATGAGTTATACTGGAATGATTCACTAATCATTGTTATTCTCAATAATTTGCATAAGTATAAGTCTTCTCATTTGCACTTACTCAGAAATTTGGTTAAAAGTATAAAGAAGATGATGAGAAACTTTACTTAGACTACAAAAGAGCATAAAGCATCAAAGGCAAAAGTTAGTTGGTGAGATGTATATTCTCTAAAAGTTAAGAGAGATCTAAGAATCAAATATGTCAAATTTATCAATAAAGTTTTGCTAGCCAAAGGACTATAGAAGCCTATGGTAAATAAGGAATCTGTTTGAGTCAAGTGGATAGACACACACTTTCTTAAAAATTAAATCATTTAAATGATTAGGAATAAATACAACACATGTAAAATAGATCCTAGCCTTGATAGGTCACATCAATAGTAACATTAAATTAAAAATAGATAATAGAAAGCAAACTTAGTTTTAGTATGACAATTGGCACGATCTAAGAACTCTACACCTAATTCACTATCAATGATTATTTCAAGAGTGAGAATAATAATTGATAATGATGAATGGACAAGACCAACACACCTATAAGGGGATTTCTCAACTATTATGATGAGAATGCCTAACTATGACCCAAATGGAATCATTAAAAAACTCAATTTGGACTAGAAATAATTCTAAAAGATTCACTAATAATATTTACTTAGAAATCTTTCAAGTTCTGCGCCTGTCAGTTCTATAAGAAATCTCTTAAAAGTTCATTTTGCAGCTCACAATAATGCAAATTCTAAGAACCAAGATAGACTATGCTCAACTCAAAATATAAATCCTACATGCTTGCTATGCCAGCAAAAGAATGAAGCTCTAGACCATATATTCTTTAAATACATCTATTCTCAATGATGTAGCAACAAATGTTAGCTCTATGCAATTTGCATAGTAATATGAATCAACGGAGTACTATTATAGGCTCCAAGGATTAAAGGAGTACAAGTTACCATTCAAGGTGATGTTCAGGTACACAATCTAGTCTACATGGAGAGAAATTTTTTTTAGAATTTTTAATAATATGCAAAGGACAAACATACCTTAGTGGTTTGGATTGGAAAAAAAAATCTAATTGAATTTTTAAGAATATGAAAAGGACAAACATACCTTAGTGGTTTGGATTGGAAAAAAAAAATCTAATTGAATTTTTAAGAATATGCAAAGGTCAAACATACCTTAGTGGTTTGGGACTATGGATTGGATTGGAAAAAAAATCTAATTGCTAACGGAATGAGTGTTGAAATGAGCATCAGTTTAGCAATAAATTGGAATATATAGCTTGACAAACAAAGATGATGTTTTGTCTCCAAGGTGTCTTTCTCTATTTACTGCTGCAATCTTTTGTAACCATGCTTGTTCCCTTTGAGGATTTTATTAATAAAAACTAATATTTTCTCTTTTTTTTTTCATTAACGTCAACATAAAAGTCTGTATATATCAATTTTTAATGTGTTTTATGAGAATTAAAATATAAATAAGTTATTGAATTCAAAGATTATATCTTTTTTTCACATAATAAATTTTTAAATCCTTTTCTATTGTAAATTAAACATAAAATTTTGTGTTTCTCTTTTCTATTTTTTTCCTACTATATAATTTGTTTAATATTTTTTAGGTCCGCTGTTAATTACTTCTAACATTTTCAATTCACCCCTATAAGGTTACCAAATTTGAAAAGCACAAAATTTCTTGATTGTGCCCAGCTCCAAATGAAGCTGATCATTGCTTCAAGGATAACAGGGTAACAAGCAACTTAAAAAGATAATAACTGACAAATTAAATTTCAGTTAGCTTCTAGAATTAATTAATGAAGTATTATTTCACAGCATCAGCTTCTACTGGTTACTTGAAAAGTTACTGTACATGTAAGAAGTAATTGTCCAGTAATATAGATTAATTTCAAGACTATATCTAGAATATTGCAATGAGTAGAGCCAGTTTCTTATTGTTCATCTAAAGAGATCGACTTCTCTTAAAATAGCCTGTGAAGGGCATAAGCCTCATTAAAGCATTTTTAAGGAAAATAAAAAATTATAGAAGCCTTGCATATTATAACAAGTTTTGGCTTTATTTATCAGGATTCACCGGAGAGGAGCCAAAACCGCACAAGCTACACATCCAAACTCAAATAATTTATTATGAACATAAAAAAATTTAACAGAAGCCATGACATGTGTCATGCTGCTACTATCTCTCAAGCCACATTCTTCAACAAATATCTTCAACCTGTCTCTCACCATTCGTTCATGTTCATTGCATTAACCTCAGGGGTTTGGCAGTGACCGAGAAAGCTTTGAATTACCACGTTTTTCATCGTGATCCTATCACTGCTGCCCCACCGTTAACATACCAGCAACTATGCCGTGCGGTGGTCGTCCTTTCCACCTTTTAGAAATCAATGTCATATCTGCTCAGGACCTGGCTCCTGTGTCCAAGTCCATGCGCACCTATGCTGTCCTTTGGCTTCATCAAGAACGAAAATTGACCACCAAGGTGGATCAGCGTGGCCACATAAGCCCACATTGGAACGAAAAGTTTGTGTTTCGTGTGGATGACACATTCTTGAATGCAGATTCCTCCGCCATCATGATTGAAATCTATGCCGCCGCTTGGCTGCGAGACGTTCAGATAGGTACTGTCCGGGTTCTGGTCAGAAATTTGTTTCCTTCCCATAACAACAACTCCAAAATGCACTTCGTTTCCCTTCAGATTCGTCGACCATCAGGCAGGCCACAAGGAATCCTAAAAATGGGTGTCCAGATTGTGGAGAACACAATGCGTAGCATGCCTATGTTAACTGAACTTAGCGCTTCTGCTATCGGATTCGAAGAGCTTATTGATGCAAAGAAGAATGATAAACAAGGAATGAAGAAGAAGAAAGATCAATTGCGTCGGTCGAAGAGTGACAGAACTGAAATGACAACGCGAACTGATGACTATGGTGTAAACGGTCGTGGTCGTCGAGGTTCTTCAGTTGTTGGTGGTGGGTCGTTGATAAGTTCTATATTGAAATTACATAACAAAGAGAATGATAATGGGAATGGAGGCAATTGCAATGGCAGCATGGTGAATGGATCACTGTGCTCCGACGTGGGGCCTTCTGCTTCGGTGGTGGCAGCAGCAATAGCAAAAGGGTTGATACAAACTCCCGGGAACGCAGATGGTGCAGGGAGCTCAATACTCGACGACTGGACCGAAAATGATAGTGTGGAAGGACTAAGGACGAAGCTAGAAAGATGGAGAGCTGAGCTTTCCTCAGATAAAGATAGGGACAATGGTCAGGAGCATTCGAAATCAAGCAGGCAGAGGCGGAACAGGATGAGAACTGATGGCAGAGGACTGTTTTCGTGCTTCAGTAACGTTTTTGGGATTGAAATCTCCATTACGTGCGGTAAAGGTAGCAAAAAGAAAAGATACGGCAATGGGAAAGTGTATCATCTTGGCTCTGTCAGCAGCTAATCATAAGGTCTCATAAAATATGGTCGATTAGCATTAAATGTTTTTACAGGACTGATGATCCTGACGCTATTGCAGATTTGGATTCTCATCATTTGCTGAATCTGGTTGATACTGCAACTATAATTGATCGATTGTAGATATGTAATAAGCAAAGCTTGGTGTACATATATATATAGATCAAGTTCTTGGATCAGGGACATTGTATAGGGACGTACACTAATCCATTTGTTAGTCTTTTCGTTGCGAATGGTTGCTATCTCCCGTATGTAGAGACGGAACAGAACAAAAATTTAAAGACAGAATAAAACAAAAATTGGAAACAGTTAGGTGTTTGGTTATAATGGACAAAACAGATAAAACTGTCTCCGTCTCGAGGACAGAAATGTGTTTACTTGCAGCTGACAGAACATAAAAACAGTGTCAATGACTAAATTACTCATGCAGTATAATATGATTGAAAATATGTAATTCATTGATTATTTTAAAACGAATGATTTGCATTAGTAAAAAAGTTAACAAATAGTAATAATAATAACAATAAAAAATTAATAATAATAATAACAATAATAATAATAATAAATACAAAATTTATAATAATAATAATAAATACAAAATTTATAATAATAATAATAACAATAATAACAATAATAATAATAATAATAAGAAGAAGAAGAAGAAGAAGATAAACTAATTTCGTATAATAAAAATAAAATAATAATAATAATAATAAGTACAAAATTTATAATAATAATAAACAATAATAACAAAATTTATAATAATAATAATAATAATAATAATAATGATAATAATAAGATAATTAATTTCGTACAAAATAATAATAATAATAATAATAATAATAATAATAATAATAATAATAATAATAATAATAATAATAATAAGTACAAAATTTATAATAATAATTAATAATAATGATGATGATGATATTAATATTAATAATAATAAGATAATTAATTTCGTATAATAAAATTAATAATAATAATGATGATGATGATGACGACGACGACGACGACGACGACGAGGAGTTTAATAATATAATTATATGTGGAAGGAGAGGTATTTCTGAAAGCTGCTTATGTGTTTTGTCTCGGAGACGGAGATAAAAAATTTTGCCCTTCAATTTTAAAAGAAACAAAAATTTTTGTTTTTGTCATCAAGGAACAGAAAAAAAAATCACTTGGAACAGCAACCAAATACACAGAGGGACATGATTTTTTTGTTTTGTCATATGTCCCCTTCAAGGGGACAACAACCATATACTACGTAAAAGCACTATCGTACAATTTATAAGAAAATTCTAACATTAAAAATATATATAGAAAATATTTACCCTTATCTCGTTGTCGTCCTCATCATCATATCATCATACCTGAAGTTCCGCATTTAAGCGAAGTCTGAAAGAGTTTGATAGTACGCAGCTTTATTTCTGTACAATAAAAATATTTAAGAACGAATTCTTGTTAAGTTTTATGATAAACAATTTTGTTTTTTCTTCAACAAATTTTTGTAGTCATTTTTAATAAATTAAATGTAAGTTTTTTTTGTTTGTGTTCATATATTATATAAATATTTACATTACAATTTTGACTTTTCATTAATGAAAATTATATTCAATACTAATAAATTTTATTTAACATCCTTTTAATATCATATTAATTTTGCATATTAAACTTTCTTTAAAGTCTAACAAATTTTAGAATTTAATTTTTAATTTTTAATTTTCCAAAAAAATCTTAGAATTAAAAATAATCACAAAAAGGTATCTAATATAGACTAATCAATTATTGCTATCTAATTTAGCTTTTAAACTCAATCTAAACTAATTAAATAATTATAGTAAATTATTAATTTATATCATATTTAATTAGTTTGGTTCCAATGTATGAGTTAAGATGAATTGATATATAAATAGCATTTAATTATTACAAGTGTGATATTCACAATAAACGTAGTTGTCGTTATTTTTAACCAAAATTTTTTAAAAATTAAAAACTATAAGAATTTTTGAAAAAATTCTAAAGATTATGAAATTTTTCTAAGATTTTTTAAAATATATTAAAGGTTTATGTATTTTTACCTTGAATTTTGCATATAGAAAAAAGGTTTATAAATAACTCTTCTTTATGTTTATTTGAATTTTTTAAATTCCCTTTATTATGAAATTTGATAGGTTGTACTTGTATAGTACTTATGCATTTATCTTTTAATAAAAAAGTTGACGAGTAATGTTGTTTAAATATGAAATGGTTTTTTTCAAAAATAAGAATTATCTATAAAGTGTATGTTTAGAATAATTTTTATCTAATTCTCAAACTCGTAATTTTATGCTACTTAAATCACTCTGCGTGCAAATTTCATCTAACGTTTAACATGTCTTTTCTTTGTCTGTTTAAGTTACAAAAGGAAAATGATAATAATAATAACAATTAATGAATGAATTGTCAATATAATTAATTATTTGATATATTTTTATAACATAAGAATATTTTGATTTTTATTATGTTTAAAAATAGATATAATAACAATATTATTTTATTTAAGTTTGAGCTTTTATTAGCAAATTTTAAAAATTTAAAATTAATTTTAATTAACTTAAATTAATTTTGATTTTAACTAAGTAGTTTTGAATTTGTCATTCCTATATGGCTTTAGTCCCTGTTTTGGAAGATCAATAAGTGCTTTTTTTATTATAAAAGTCTCTTAAAAAAATGAGTATTTGACTGCAAAAAAATACTTTTTCAATATATATGATTTTTTCAGCCAAAATATAGCTTTTTAAGAAGCATAAATTTGGAACTTCTTGAAAAAGTCTCTTAAATTACTTTTTCAGGTAGATTTTTTTCAGATCAATTAATGAGCATATTTTTTAATTTATTTTATCCTTATGTTTTACACATAATTCTTACAATACCCACAAATTCATATTCGCATTTATTTTACAAACTCATCTTCTTTATTACAATAAAATGCATAATTTATTATGTATTTAACTATTTATTCAACTTGAATATTTATTTTGAGATTTATATAATATTATTTGACTTTTTTTATATATTTTAATATTTATTTTTAATATTAATTTTACTTATGTTATAATCAATATAAAAAATTTGGTTAAATATATTTTCATTTATGTCTTATATAGTTTAAAATTGTATAATAATTAATATATTATGTTTTGCATATTGTTTATTATACTTTAAATAATTTTTATATGTAAAAATAATTTTTATTACAAAATAAAATATAGTTAAAATTTAAAATACTTTTATTTTTATATTACTAAATGGTTTACTGTATCAAACTTTTTTAAAAAAATTCTTTTTATTATTAACAGTTAAATAATTAACTGATTTTTTTTAAAAAATTTATGAAAAGATTAAAAAAAAGCTTAACTGATAAAATTTCTAACTGGTTAAAGCCTAATCAAAACATGGAAACATGAAAACATGGAAATTTCTAACTGATAATTCTCGACATGAAAACATGGAAATTACAAGGTCTCATCAATCATCAGTAGTGTACTTAGAATGTCAACAACACCATTAAAGTGATTTCTCTTTTTAAGTTCAAATAAAACTAACAATATTGCAGTTGGGACATCCGCCAACACAACAGTGCTCACCAAACACCTCCTCCAAAGTCCGCGGACTTTCCAACGCCGCCACTCACCTCATTATTTCTGTCACTTTCCCTCCGTTTTCTTCATTTTCTCGGACACGCAAGCGCCTCTATTCTCTCTTTCATCCCAACAATGCAGACCGCCGCTTTCACTCTTCCCTCCTCTTCCTCTCTCCCCATGTGTCGCCGCCCTCGCCAGCTTAACACTGGCTACGGCTTCCGATTCGATCCTATTCGCGCCCATGCTAAGCGCCCCGATTTCGAGGAGCTCAGCAATGTCGTTTTACCTCACCGATCCTGGTCCTTTTGCTCTTCTTCCCCACGCCTCCGTGCTTGGAATCCTCTGCCTCCGGTTGTTTCCAAACGGAAAGCTGAGAGCTTTGAGGTTCGCGCCACCGCCGTGCCGGAGAGTGCTGATGAGAGTGATAAGTCATCGGACTTAGGGAGTACTCTGGTGCTTGGATTGTTGTTCGGGCTTTGGTACCTTTTCAATATCTACTTCAATATCTACAACAAGCAGGTTATTTTTCTTTTATTTAATTTTGTTTCTGAGAAAAGAGAGTTTCTGTTTTCGTTGTTGATTAGAAAGTGTCAGATTGCAAAGGTAATTGTTGGTGCCAGATGGTAGATATTTAAGTTGATGCGAAGGCTTTGCGAGGAATCATTGTCCAAAAAATGGCAATCTTGCAAAAAGAGATTCTCTTGCTTTTATGCTTGTTGTGTGCTTTGGGAGAATCTGTAAGGTTTCTTTCGAACCAGACTCAGATTTTGCAGTCAAATTGACCAAATCGTTGACTATGCCCAGAACACACTTCTTGAATTTGCAGTTATTCCAAAATATGTTTTTTTAGATATTTCTTCGACTAATCTGTATAGATATAGGGAAGTTCAACCCTGGGACCATGTTTATAATATGTTTCGTGTTTCAGGTATTGAAAGTATTTCCGAACCCAGTGACTGTAACTGCAGTTCAGTTTGCTGTTGGAACGGTCCTTGTTATTTTTATGTGGACTTTCAATCTTCATAAGAGGCCAAAAATTACTGGCGAACAGGTACTATAGTTGAATTTGAAACTATTTTCTCTTTGTTTTTAAGTAAGACTGATCATGGTAAGTGTTCACCCAGCTTGCCGCTATACTGCCATTGGCAGTGATTCACACGCTAGGAAATCTTTTCACTAATATGAGTCTTGGGAAAGTGGCTGTTTCATTTACTCACACCATCAAAGCTATGGAGCCTTTTTTCTCAGTGGTCCTCTCTGCTATGTTCCTTGGTGAGGTGAGTGTTCTAATGACTGTCTTCACAACCGATATCTTGTTTGGATTTAGTTGATACCGGTTAGGTATATGCAAATCTTCCGCAGAAGTAGCCTATTTCTCGCCCTCTCCCTCCTTTGCTCCGCGTTAACTTCTTCTTACTTGATGTTTGCATTTGAAGATTTATAACTGCCCGACTGCTTTGGCACTTATTCTTGTTGATTATGTTCCTTTGTTGAAATAAATTGCTCCTGACCTTGTTTCCTACTTTTTCTTCTGGTGCTACAGTTGCCAACACCTTGGGTGGTTGCTTCCCTTGTGCCAATTGTTGGTGGTGTGGCACTTGCATCTGTAACTGAGGCTTCCTTCAATTGGTATGCATCAGATCCATCTTATGTAATTGGGCTATAGTGTTTTCCAAAACAGTTATTCTTTTACTACCCATCTCTAGATTCTTTTATCCTTTCCCATTCTGTCTAAAAATTTTACTGAATGTCAAACATTTATACAATTTTAGGTAGTATGTAATAATCCTTTTTACTTTTATTTCTTGAAATAGGGCTGGTTTCTGGACTGCAATGGCTTCCAATTTGGCTAACCAATCCCGTAATGTCCTAAGCAAAAAGGTCATGGTGAAGAAAGAGGTAATCTGATTTTCCAAGTTTGTAATTTGCAACACTTTTTATCTGTCTGGCTTGACTTTGTTGGTTTTGTTTCTTGATTGGAGAAAAACATCAGATGCATATAATACTTGTACCTTATTATGTATGCTACCAGTGCATGATAAGTGGCTTGTTGATTGGCAGGATTCGATGGACAATGTCACACTCTTCTCAATTATCACGATTATGTCCTTTATCTTACTAGCTCCAGTGGCTCTTTTCATGGAAGGTGTCAAGTTTACCCCGGCATACCTCCAATCTGCTGTAAGTTTGTTTAAAGAGCTAAAAGAGTGTTACAAATTTACTTGAACTTTGGAGTATTTATGTTTGATATAAATACAGCCTGAGTTGTTCTATATGTCATTTGCTTGATAGGGGTTGAATCTTAAAGAGATTTATATTAGGTCTCTACTTGCTGCACTTTGCTTCCATGCCTATCAGCAGGTATTTATTCTTCGTTTCTTAAGATTGTCGATATTTGTTGTTGAAGGCTTTTCTTGTCACATTTGATAAAATGTTACATGTGCTGGAGATTGGACAATTAGTGCATATGGCAAATATCTTACTGAACTTATTTCATGCTGTTGGCTTGTTCATTGAACATTGACCTGCATGTACAGCTTTCAACTTTTCAGCTTAAATTATCAATTAAAATGACATTACAATGGTAATTATTTATTACCATTATTTATTTTGTCCCTTTTAATACTTGACTTTGACGAGTATGTTAATGACAGTTCAGTAAGTTTTTCCAAGCGCCTATGGAAATATATCATTTATTTCATAGTTGCTGACTTGCTGCGTAAAACTCCTTGTTTTGAAAATACGCGAGCTTCCACAAATTTTTTGGGTGGCCTTTCACAGATTTGCTATGATATTGTGACTGATCCACGCTGTGTCGAAAAAATTATGCAGGTTTCCTATATGATACTGCAGAGAGTATCCCCTGTTACCCACTCCGTGGGCAACTGCGTGAAGCGTGTAGTGGTCATTGTTAGTTCCGTTATCTTCTTCAAAACGCCTGTGTCACCCATCAATTCTCTAGGTAAAGATCTTATTCCCTGGGAAGATGAAAGAAGACTATAAAGTCAAGTCTTTTCCCATTATATCATAATTCATATTGAATTCCTTTTCTCATGGATGCAGGCACTGGGATTGCTCTTGCTGGGGTTTTTCTGTATTCAAGGGTTAAGCGCATCAAGTCGAAGCCGAAGGCAACATGAATACATACCGTGAAGTTTTGTTTTAAATTTGGCCATTAGAGTATATATCTATTGGTGTTGCATAAAGAGCCTTCTTTGTTGATTAGACAAAGAGATGAAAGAGGACATTTGGGTCGTCCAATTCATTTTCGTCAAAGATGATGTTGATTTGCTTCCTTCAACCTCAAAGCCGTAGAGGGAAGGTGTGCTAATTTGCCTCTCTTCCTCTGCTTTGAGGCTTAGAAGTTCTCTTCCAGAGGAACTCGGACCCCCGGACAGGGTAGAATTGTCTTTGCCCATAAACTGATTGGAAATTGTATTTGAGTTACTTTATTTGGCAATAGCAGCATGTACTGATTATTTTTCATCTTTAGTTGCATCATTCCGTTATGACCCATCTCTCGTGTTTATTTAATTTAAATATTATTAAAATTACTTAAAACTTACTTTGCTGAATTAGAAATTTTTGTCAATGAACTTTGTTTTAATTTTTAAATTATTTTAATGCATACTAATTGTCTTGCATCCGATATAATGTATGCAGCTACATTAATCTCATCATCTTATAACTTAATTTGACTTCAATTCACACCTCTAATGTAGTCATTTGGGCTGGGCCAGCTTGAGGCCCAACAAGCAATGATAAAACAATGTTGTTTTGATTTTTTTTTAATTATAAGTTGAGCCAACCCTGAGATTTTTGAATTCCCAATCTTAAATTGTTAAACCTTTTGAGATATTTTCAATTCAATATCCAAATTTGTAGAATTTTTAATTGAATAACTAACTCTTTAAAACTTTAATAATTTAGTTCAAAACGTTAGTTTTTACTAATGTGACTATAAATGGATATTCACGTGACATTTAGTAGACATGCCACATCATCAAAAATAACCTTGTAAACTGAATTGTTAAGATATTAAAAGGTATGATACTCAACTAAAAATTTTAAAAATTTGGGAACTAAATTGAAAAAATATCCAAAGGTTAAACATTTTTGAATATGTTATCTCAATTTTCAAATAACTTGATAGATTATAGCTTGTTGAAGAACTCATCAACTTAGCATAAATACTTGCAAACTCTTGAGATTGACTGTGTGTATTCCAATTTGTTGTTTTCTATTTCAAATATTTGCTTCATCTATTTGCTATGTATTGAAACATTATGTTAATTAGATATCATGAAAATAATGTTGTATTCTTATTAATAAGAAAACAACAATTTAAGCATTATGACTTTTGTATCCTGATTTTTTATCTTATTAATATCAACATATGGTACAAAATTTGATGCACAATCTTGTGGTAGTTTCATATTCTTTAAAACTAAGCATAACTTCTCTTTCTCTTTTAGAGTTATGTAAAAGTAAGTCCATGTTAGTGACATATGAGAGTTATTTGCTTTGATAGACTGCATATGTAGCGCCCCCTTACCGCAGGGTACACACTGGGACGCCCGGAGATCATTCCGATACATATCTTACGAGCCGACTCGCCCAAAAGAGCCGGCTCGCGATCGCGAGTCGGCTTGAAAATGAGCCGCTCGCGATCGCAAGGCGATTCTTTTTCGAGTCGCCTCGCGATGCGATGTCGACGCGGCCTCGAGGCTGCGATTTCCCCATTTTATTTTACATTAAAATGATCTTTTAACTTGCCTAAGATCTCCAACAAAGCTTTAAAAACATTGTTATATACATTTTTCTTAATGTGCATCATATTAAAATTATGTCGACACCTATTATGCTTAAAATATTAAGAGCAATTTCCGTAATGATAATTAGGGAATACTAACTTTCCCTTTGTACTTTATCTGAACGACATTTCATACCCTAGAAAGCCACTAATTATTGTATATAACAAGGCTACACTTATCTTAAATGACTAGTTAGTTGAAGCATCATATGTCCTTACCCCCAAACTCTACAAATCCATAAGCTCTTTAATCAATTGTTGCAAAAAAACATAAATATTTTTTCTAGGAGAAGTCAGGCCAAGTATAACTGAAGACAATATCAAATATTCTGATTTCAAACATCTCTATAGTGATAAATTGTAGTTTACTATAATTGTGGGCTATATACTATGTGAAATGAGTGCAAAAACTAATTAAATCCACATTAGCAAGAGCTAATATGACATTACAAGGATCTTGTGCAAAATTAGGATACAATGAGTTATAGCATTTCTTAGCTTGGCCATCATTAGAATGCCTTAAATTATAATCTTTATGATCCCCCCTATCATGTCATTTCATAAATTTAGCTAGTCATTATGATGCCTTCTTCTTGTATGGCTTAGAAGAAGTTATATATCTAAATAGGACGTTTTTGATGGCTTTGAATTTATGCTTGTGAGGAATTCACAATGCTAGTGGTAAGGACGAAGAAGCTATATATCTAAATAGGACTTTACATCAACAAATAATTCTTATTAGGATAAGAATACCACGTCAAGTCAAAGTCAACGTACCCAGTGCAAAAAGCGCCTCATTTTGCAAAACGTACTTAGTGCACAAGTCTTCCCACTTTCTGGAGATCTAGGAAGGGTCATAATGTACACGACGTCCCCTTTGTATTTTGAGGCTGAGCGTTAGAGCAACTGGTTTAAGCCTCTGTTTGTTTCAGCTTTTGGAGACTCTAAAAGTACTTTTTTTTACCGCAAAAACTATTTTAAGGAAAAAATGAGTGTTTAGCTGTAAACTTTAAAAATACTTTTAAAGTAGAAATAGCTTTTTCAAAAGCTAAAATACAGCTTTTTCAAAAGCTAAAATTTGGAGCTTTTTAGAAAAGTCCCAAATTTTAGCTTCTTCGGGTAGATAGTTTTCCGTCACTTCCGTATATAACATAATTAAAACAATTCTATGGTTTTCTTTACAAACACGCAAAACACTATCTTCTCTCACGAACACACTAAACATTCATCTTCTCTCAAGATGGTTATCCAAGAAATAGGTAGCTATAAATATAATATATTGTACTTTGCATATTGTTTAGTATACTTTAAATATTATTTAGCATAAATAATTTTATTATAAA
>JAOSBK010000003.1:26764907-26775027 GCA_027568895.1 Erythroxylum shatona
CAGATTATAAAGCAATGATGTATTTCATGTCAAAACAAATCCAGATATTGGAATTCATCAGAAATACCCGATATGAATATATATATATATATATATATATATAAAATATAATATAATATAATATAATGTTAGTTTAATGTATGAAAATGCTTTTAGTTCCTAAAAAAAAGAACCACGTACACTTTATAATTAGAATATCATCTCAACTACAAGCTATGTCATCTCTCCATGCAAACCATACTATCCAATACCGTGTCTATATACAAAAAATATCATCATTTATTACAGATAAGCAAAATATATAATTTTAAATAAGAATATGTTAGTGAATGAAAAGAATACTATAGCTCATATCAACAGTCAATACATTCAATACCACCTGTATAAAAAGTTACCATAAAAACTCTGGAGAGATGTGAGAGAGAGAGAGAAAGCAGCAGAGCGTCCATTTCTTCGCAGATCACTAGTGAGTTTTGTGACCCCCTCCTCCATGACTTCTTCTTCTTTTTCTGCCCCATCTCCTTGTTGTATACCCTTAGCCCAAACCCCTGTTCCATCTCCTAAAATGCCCCTTTCGACCCATTCTCCAACCCCTAATTTTGAAAATATTGATCCAAATTGCCCCAACACCCCACCTGTTAAGATGCCCATAGGATCGCAAAACTTGTGCAAGTCGTCCGAAGCACCTACTGACCCAAAGATTCCTTTAACCAACTAAGACCGAAAATCTTCACTGAAACTCTTTCAAAAACTTGGAAATCCGTTGTTGCTGATGATGTGGAGGAACCCTCTAGCGTTAAGGAGGATCAAATCTTCGTCATCCCACCGCCAGAGTTAGCACAGAAAGGAGCAAGGAAGTTTCGTCATGTCCTAATAGGCTTCTTCTTTGGTAAGCACCCTGCCTTCCCAGTAGTTTAGAGAGCCCTGTCTAAGGCTTAGTTAGCTTGCGTTAAATAGAAATTTTAGTGACTAGCTCAAACAAATTTCTTTTCAAGTTTGATTCTGAATGTAGGCTGAATGGGGTACTAGAAAAAGGACCCTGAAATATCCAAGGGAAGCCCTTGTTCTTACGAAAATGAAGCTTGAATGCGGGGGAGTAGGAGGATGTTCGGTATACCCCAGTCTAGATAAGATTCCACAATATCCCCTATAAGTATTGGAACATTGAGGGATTGGGTAGGATTGCTAATGCAGTGGGACATCCTTTACTACTGGATTCTCACACAACAAAAATGTCCAGAATCCTACTTGCTAGAATGTGTGTAGAATTAGATCTGGAAAAGAACTGGCCTTCGTCATTTCAATTGGCAACTTATAATGATGAGGGACAAATGACATTTAAAGAGATTGTAATAGAATATGAATGGAAACCTGAGAAGGTAGCTTAGAAAAAGGAATGGCAACCAATTGGTCATATATTTGAAATTGAGACTCAAACAGAGTTGGAAAAGGATAATAATCCTAAACCTATAAGTGGAAACCAACAGATGGAGAGTGGCCAGGAGCTAAGCCCTAAAAAGGTACAAGTTAGTCCTAAGGAGAGCAGATTAGCTGAAACCCCACTTGAGCAAAGTAAAGGCAAAGAAGTGCAGCAGAAGCAGGATGATCCTAAAGTAAACCTTGAAGATGCTGACTGTCTTGGTGTAAGCGAATCAGGTAATTCTATTGCCTCTCCTAAATCTGATGTGGTTTATAGTAATTCTATTAAAGCTTAGAGCTCGGGTTTGATGGAAGGGGCAGAGGGGAAATTTACCATTAGGAGAGGTAGGAAATCTAGAAGGACATAAAAACAATAGTTTTGTCTAAGTGTTTTTAATTATAGATTTAGGTTTTTGGAATGTTAGAGGTTTTAATAACCATAAAAAATAGTTATCTGTGAAATCCTTCCTTAAGATGTTGTTTCTTTTTTTTGTGTTTGATATAATCTAGGATTAAGTCTTTTTTCCTTTTGAATAATATTTACTCTACTATGTTTCCTAGATGGCATTTCTGTAGTAGTTTAGACCAAGCTTCTTGTGCCAGGTTAGTGGTAATTTGTATCCAGATCGTTATTTGTGCACTCATATTATTACTACAGACCAATTGATCCTTTTGGAAGTGTCCCCTGTGAATTGTGATTCTATTTTCTTTGTTACTTGTGTTTATGGATCTAATAACCTCAATCATAGGAAAAATCTTTGGACTACCCTTTCAAAAATCAAAGTCACTGTTAGTAACCAACCATGGATTTTGGTTGGTGACTTTAACACGACTTTGTTTTCTCACGAAGTTGAACCCTTTAGCTCCTCGGCTATAAGTGAAATGAGAGACTTTAGGAAGTGTGTAGAGGATTGTGGTGTGTACGATCTCAAATCTAGTGGTCCTAATTTTACATGGTCCAATAAGCAATCTGGTGATCTCCACATAGCTAGAAAACTAGATAGAGCACTTATAAACTCGAAGTGGAGTTATCAATTTCCTAGATCCTTTGGAGAGATCCTTAACCCTAATATTTCATAGCACTATCTTATAGTGATAAGGACTTCTGCTTTCCTTAAGAGAAGATCTTCACCTTTCAGATTTTCAAACTTTCTATTCTCTAAACCTAACTTCCTTCAGATAGTAGAAGAGGCTTGGAACACTCAAATTTGAGGGACTCCTATGTTCTGTGTTATTTCAAAGCTCAAACTAGTCAAAAATGCTCTCAAATTCCTAAATTTAGTTCAGGTAGGTGATATCAATGACAGAGTTGAGGCTTGTCAAGCTGTCTTGAATAATGTCCAAGACCAAATGAGGATTTTGCCTAATAGGACTCAACTTGATGCCGAAGTGCATGAGGCTATGACCAATCTGTTTAATGCTTTAATGATCAAGAATCCTTTTACAAACAATCTTCCCGCATTAAATGGCTTAGGGAGGTGGATAGGAACATTAGGTTCTTCCATAACTCCATCTTGTCAAATAGGAACAGAAGCACTGTCCACTCTTTACTAGTGAGAAATGGACAAAGGATTACTGACCTAGAAGAAATCCAAAAGTCCTTTATGAATTTCTTTCAAACTCACTTAGTAAAAAGAAAGACCTAGCATCTGCAAAAGAAGTATGTGACACCTCTTTTTCCCACCCAATTCCTGAGAACCTTAGAAACAATCTTATAGCTGAAGTTACATCTCAGGAGACTAAGGAAGTATTCTTTTCATTCAATCTAAATAAGGCCCTTAGTCCGGATGGGTTCAATGGATTTTTCTTTAAACATATTTGGCATATTATTGGTGATGAGATCATTACGGCAATCCAACACTTTTTCCAACATGGAAAGCTCCTCAAAGAGCTTAATTGACCTTTATTTCTCTTGTTCCTAAGAAGAACCAACCTTCCACTGTGTTGGACTATAGACCTATTTCTTGTTGTAATATGATTTATAAGGAGATCACAAAAATCATGTCTAATAGACTTAGACAGATTTCCTCTCTCATCATTAGCTCAAACCAAAATGCTTTCATTAAAAATCGTCGTATAGGGGACAACATTCTCTTAGCTAAATTTTTTTTTAAGAACTATCACCTTTCTAATAGCCATAAGAGATGTGCTTTTAAAGTAGACTTAGAAAAAGTTTATGATTCTATTCAGTGGGATTTTCTCCTCAAGATGTTCCTAGCTGTAGGACTCCCTCCTATGTTTATTAAGTGGATTAAAGAGTTTCTAACCTCTCCTTCATACTCTATCCTCATTAATGGGACTCCTACAAAATTTTTTTGTGGGAAATCAGGATTAAGACAAGACGATCCTTTCTCTCCGTACCTGTTTATTCTCTGTATGAAGGTCTTTTCTAGGAGTCTGAATGATTCGATAGCAGAGAATCCTACTTTTAAATTCCACTGGAGATGCAAAGCTTTCAAACTTTCCCATCTTTTGTTTGCTGATGACTTGTTAATGTTTGGTCATGCTGATCTAACCTCAGTGACTACCTTACTTAATTGCTTCAACACTTTCTGTAATTTCTCTGGATTGGAAATGAATATTAACAAGAGTAAATTCTTCTTATCTCCTAATTTGAATCATTGGGCCATTCAATTGGAAACTCTTTCGTGTCTTAAAAGAGGTCAATTTCCTATGAAATATCTAAGTGTACCTCTTTTAACAGGAAGATTGACTAGGAGAGACTGTATATCCTTGCTGGAAAAAATTGATTCTAGAGTTAACAAATGGACTTATAAGGCATTGTCCTATGCTGGTAGGCTCCAGTTGGTAACTTCTATTCTGTCTTACTTTCAGGTTTATTGGGCTAGTCATTTCATTCTTCCTGCTTCTATCATTAAAGAAATCGAGCCTAAACTCAGGAACTTCTTGTGGTCTGGGAAGGTTGTGTCAAAAACTCATGCCATGGTAAAGTGGTTTGATCTTTGTAGACTTAAAAAGGAGGGTGGTCTAGGGATTAAACATTTATCTACTTGGAATAATGTTTTATTAGGTAAAAGAATTTGGGTCCTCTTTAATGATAGGGAAGCTTTGTGGGTTAAGTGGGCTCACACCATTATTATTAGAAGAAATAACTTCTAGAGTGCCCAACCAACAAGCAATAGCTTTTGGAGTTGGAGGAAACTCATTCAGGTCAGGAATATTATAGGGAACCATTTCAGATTTAGGATAGGGAATGGTGTTTCAACTTTTTTATGGCAGGACCTATGGAATCACAGAGGAATACTAAAGGATCTCTCAACCCCAGGAATTATCAATGGTTCAGAATTCCTAATGAATGCAAAAGTAGCTGATGTTATCAGTGACAATGTCGGGAGCAAGATGCCACAATTGAGGCCATTCGTATGTTAGAGCCATTAACATATTAACCCAATAGGTCTCAACTGGATAGGCTAAATTGGATTGCCAACCCCACAAAAAATTACACCAATATTTCAACATACATTTTGATGAGACCTCCTTATCCGAGTGTACCTTGGTATAATTGGTGTGGCATCAAGGTACAAACCCAAGGTATGCCTTTATCTTGTGGTTAGCTTTCCTTAATAAGCTACAAATAAGAAATCAGCTACTTATACCTTTGTCCTTAACCATTGTTCACTCTGCTCCTCGAACAATGAATCTATTAGCCACCTCTTCTTTGAATGCTCCTTTTCAAAATCAATGTGGCTACACTGCTTCGGTCACTTTCAAATAAACATTCCAAACCTATCAAATCTTCAATCCATTCAAATTTGGTTTAACCAAACCCAAAGCCACAGAAACATTAACCTCAACACATTTATTATCCTGCTATCTGTTGTTGTTTATAACATATGGTCCGAGAGAAACTTCAGAAGTGGGGAGCATCAACACTAAAGTGATCTTCCAAGTAATGGAACAACTTTGAACACTGAGAGTAGGCAAATTGTGGTTCTGGTTTGTTTTCTTCTATTTTGTGTTGCAGGTATTGATTGGGTTGGTCACTCATAAGCACACTCCCTCACTCGTAATCAAATTCAATGGCGATCCTAGCTGCCTACTAAAAGATAGGCTGTTAAGTTGTAAAGTCGTGTAAGCTTGGTAGGAGGGTACATCGAATGCTAACATCAGGCAAGAGAGGATGATATCTCCAAAAAGTATTGAAGAGCAGGGTGTCACAAATATCAATAATTCACTCCTTGTGCAACCAAATAGTAAGAAAGCTCAAACCCTGATGGGTATCTTAAAAGCTGGAGGACCAAATCAGTGATTCAAAGGAAGTTGGATGAGAGTTGAACTATCTCTCCTTCCTCATCATTTCAGTAATTCTTTGCAAACAAGTTAACAAAGTGATCTATAAAAGAGATGTCTTCTTTCTTAATGTGTAACTCCTTGATTATGTATTGAAGGTAGTCTTGAATAGTTTAGGTTGCAGTACCTACTACTAGGAATTATTGTAATTTTGGTACAGTGCTCCTTATTATGGACATCTTGTGGGCTGATAAATCTTAGGATGTTGTTTGATTGTGTAGGCATGGGGAACAATTATAGGGTCCCTCATGCTCACATATTAGGTCTCTTTTGAATAGATTAGAGATTGCACTCTCGCAAATCTCTTGATTGTACTTACCATTATTTATTTATAAAATCACTGAATTACCAAAAAAAAAAGTTACCACATCATATTTTAAATAAGTAACAACTTTAAAAGAAAAAGGAAATATTATTTCCAAGTGTAAATCATACCCTTTTTAATACAAACTATAATAGTACTTTATGAATTCAATACCATATCTATGTACAAAAACATTATAAATCATTATAGATAAGTAAAACCTACACTTTAAGATGAGAATAAAATGATTGAGTGGTTATAATATTATACCTCAATATATAAACTATACCATTAATTAGTACATTTAATAATAACATTATAAATAAAATTTAATAGTATGCATTTAAAATAAGTAATAGCTTCATTCAAATGGGACTACCATCTTTGAGTAGAAATTATAGCCTACCTCAGTATAAACTATACTAGTGTTATATTTACTTAATACCACATCTATGTCCAAAAAATATCTTTATTCATTACAATCAAGCAATAGCTACACTTTTAATATGAATATAATGACTTAGTTGAAAAGAATATCATGTCTCAATACAAAATATACTAGCAATCAATATATTCAATATCATAACTATAAAAAGGAGTTATAAAACACATTATAAATAATTAATAACCTTAGTGAAAATAGAAATACCATGATTAAGTAGAATTAATATCAAGTATCAATATGACGGATATTAATTGATACACACCTATGCAACAAAATATGTCGTTTAAATATTTTTTTCTAATATGACTAAGTACATTCTTATATGGTCAACTTTGCAATAAACTATGTCCATTAAATTTTTTGGTGAACATTGATAAATATAAGATCATATGGTCAAGCATATTCTTGTTAAAAATTTTAATAAGAAATAGTGAAAACACATATTAGTACACAATCATACAAAATTGTGTTTTTAAAAGGTTTTATTTAAAATTGAAATTACACACCAAAAGCCAAGGTGAGCTGATAGCATGTGCTAGCTCTTTGAACTTGCTCCACAAGGATAGTCTTTCAAAGCCATAATTGAGAGCATAAATAACAGAAATATTCGGGACCTTATAGAGATGTTTTGAAAATATTTGTAAGTGGATCATCTGATTAGTAATGGTGGAGCTAATTATATCAACCTTGTCATTATTGTAGATTACGATAATCCTTCCATTGGGGTGATAATCTTGATTGGTAATGGACCTCCAATTATTAGTCAAAAAAGCTAGGACGTTGCTGATGTTCTTCTTCATCTTAGTTTCAAGAATACCCCTCAAAGAGGATTATTTTTAGTAATGAAGTATTTGATCACTTGCTTTTTTATAGGGGAATTCAAACCCCTAATATTCCATGTGTAGACTGACATTAAGAAGTAAAAGAAGATGTGTTCTTCCTCCTTCAAGACTTCTTCCTCATTGACACAGTTTTAAAGTCATCTTCAAGACTAGGTGTTTGAGTTACAATTATGATTGTAAGTGTAGGGGTTTCAGTAGTTTTTTTCCTCTATAGTAAGAGTAGTAGCAACAATTGTGCTTATGGTATGATTATTAGTGTCTATGGCATAATTAGCACCTTCTATATTATGTTTATTAGTAGTTGCTAGGGTATAAGGCCCTCACTTGAGTCATCAATAGGACTCGAAGGTTGACCTTCTCCCATCAGTTCTTTGAAGCTATCTATTTTAAATACTATACCAGTTGGTTGCCAAGTTTCGTTAATTGAACGATAGTGTGATCTTCACTGTTTCTTCAATAAGCTCAAGGTTGTCATCAAACTTCATGATTGAAATATTCTCAGGAAGTTTAGTATAAGCATCAACAGCCATATATATTCTAGCAAAGTTGATCCTTTTTATTCTGCAATGGCTTGATCAATACATATTGGTCTGCCAGTTGAGCTAGCAAGATAGCTTAATCCTTTAGTGGTCTAGTACTCAAGAGGTATGTTAGTTTGCATGATTTCTTCAAATTTAACACTTCATCTCCATGCTTGTATGAGAAATGGTTTGCTGTGAATGTTCCAAGGGCTAAATTTTATAACTGCATCCACTACCTCAGGAGAGCTACAATTTAAGAAGAAAATATCTTGATTATTAACTGTGACATAAAGAAGTCCAAAGCTCTTGCAGTTATTAGTAAGCCATGATTTAAAAGAAAAGGAACTCTTTTATCAAAGAAGAAACCAACTAGAGTGGATTACCATTTTTGAACTCCATGCAAAATAGAATTGGAGGAGAGATTATAAGGTGGTATAAAGTAATACTAGAGAAAAATAAGAGAGCTTAGCTTTTGGATTCAAATTACCTACAACTTGAACCCATGAAGGCTTGGAATGAAAACTACTGATGTTGGTGGAAGCAGGAAGGAAATCACAAGCAATTGAAATATTAAGGGAAGGTAATGAAGGAAATTTGAGTGTAGCAGGTGAATTGGGACTCGAAGGAGAATGGAACTTTTGTAGAGATGGGAAGACTTCATAATTTGATATGGTGTTTTAATTAGGGATAAAGGAAAAATATGGTGTATAAAAGATATTCAGAGTTGGGATACAAGTGGAATGTTGTTGTAAAGGAAGAGTATGAGGAAAGTGTGACTGAAGAGGAAGGAGGAAGCTGACTGAAGAAGAAGGAGACACACATGGTGAAAGAGAAATAGTAATAATAAGAAAAGAAGGTACTAAAGGCCTCAAGATATGCTTAGGAGTAAAGGGAGAAAGAGTAAACAAAGAGGGAGAAGATGGAGCTCAAGTCAGAGACTAAAAGATAGTATGATGTCATTTTAGAGTACATGCTTCTGAAGTTAACTTTTATATTTCTTGTATATATAATTTGAGAAGAATCAGTTGTAAAATTGGATGTGAAATTTTTGAATGAATAGTTGCTTAATTACTTACATTAAAAAGATGGATGCGATAACATTGACAATAAAATAATTATAAATTTCAAAATATAAGTGTTAAATTATTTAGTGGCCCATGTCACTTATGGATTTGACTCCAATGAAAAGAGCCTAAGATAATGGTTATTGGGTATTAAGGAGTTGATCTCAAATGGGTCTAAGACCCTTTGCCTCTCTCCTTTAAAAATAAGATGCAACAATAGACATATTGGTTGGTTGTTCATATGTTTTAAAAGGCTATCAAGAGAAATTTTTGAACCATTGAGGAAACTAATCAAAGAAGATAAGGCAGAGAGGGAATCAATCCTTACAAAAATTATCATGCATTCAGGTATGACTTAATAGATCGATCCATAAATGTCTTTCAATCGGTATCAAAGCCAAGGTGTTGCATTATTTGTTGATTGTCGTCATTAACTATTCGTTTCGTTTTTAGAATGGTTATTTTCTATATTTGTAATGGCATTGCTTTCTTCATATATGACATCTTGAACTGCCATGAATGGAACTACCATAAATAAGAACATAGAAATAAAAATGAACTGTAAACATCTGATTTTGTTCTTGTATTCTAGCAAATTTCTTGATGAATTTCGGTGTTGATCTGTATGGAATGGGACAAGTTACTTTCAGATGTTGATAGCATCAGTTTTCTATGAACTTGAATACCATTCTCAATTCCTGACCAAAGCGAAATATAGATGGATGGTTTAGAGTGAGAAACTCATATGGGTTTAGAGTGAGGAACACTCAAAATTTCGTTGTTTTGACCACCGAATAAGTAAATGATGGATGTTATTATTGTTGGCTTAAGCCAATAGAGGATTCTGGAAAGGAATTGCAAGAAGAATACATGAAAGAAAGAAGATGTTAGAATAAAAAACAAAAAAAAGGGTGCAGCGTCGCCTGAGGAAGATGAAGTGCATGCAATGCACGAGCCTCACTTGACAGAAGAGACAAGCAACAGGCGTATGTTGTGCACACACCCGTCAGGCGTATGTTGTCCAATGAAGCATGAATTCAGATATGGAGGTTATCAGATATAATGCAAAAAGGAATCATAGAATGCGAAGTTAAATTTTGAGCAAAATCAAGTACAATTTGCTATGGAACTGAGAAATGAATATGAGTTCTGAGTTTGACTTAGGCATGATGCTTTGTTATTGAAATGAGAGGTATGTATACCGATAAAGATGT
>JAOSBK010000003.1:26827052-26837388 GCA_027568895.1 Erythroxylum shatona
TGCAAACTCCTGTGAATGGGCCATGGATGCATAGATTGAATGTCTTGGGCCTGGGCCTAGCACAGCCGACCCGACCAATATATATATATATATATATATATATATATATATATATTCCTATAAGTATATACATGTGCAAAGGGAAAGGAGCATCTATCTTGACTTAACATGCTATCAATCATATCAATCTAGAACCATACTAGATAGAAGGTATGGATTTAATATCGAGAGATAGATATGAACTTGCCTAATTGATGTACTCATCAATCTAAACCTTATGATATGGGTCCCACTCTTGATATACCTATAAAATAGGAAGGAAAAGATCATAATTAATAATAATTACAAGTAGTTATGGTCAATTAACAACTTAGTACTCATTAGGTTTGCTAGGATTGTCCAATTATACAATTCAAACTTTGATCCTATTTTAACCCAAACTTTATGATAATTTTAATTTTTAAAGTGATACTTCTTAATGAAAAATGATTATCATAATTTATAATGTTTTTTCAAAATTTTTATGAAATAATAGTCACTGGAAGGTTGTTGGAATAATATCTCCAGTGACTGGAATATTCATTTGGTCATTAAAATATTCCTCGAGTAACTAAAATTTTTAAAATTTTTAGAATTTATCAATTGTTAAAACCAAATGAAAGCTCTTGATAAGTAAAACAACTCTTATATCTACAAAAAACTCAAATTCTCAACAAATCTAAATGAATTCAAGAAAATTATTTTAGAGCCTTAACCTTTATTTTTGTCTATCAACGGTGATACAACTTGTGACAAGTGACAAAACTATTGGGCTTTTTCTCCTGACGTTGATGGGAGCCTAATATTGGCGGTGATGGTCGGTAATACTCACCAAACGCTACAAATTGAAGATTTGAGTTTTTCTCTAATATTTCTTCTTAATTTTTTGTAATGATTGTGATGTTATTGTGAGGTAAAATACGTATGGTTGTGACAGGCTCGAAGAGAGGAATTAATTGGTATATATGGTTGGTAGGTTAAAGTCGTCAGTGGTGAATAATAGAAGAAGAGGATAGTTTCATGAATAGTAACTTTAGGGACTGAAAATGAAAAATAGGAAAGATGAGGGTGGAAGTGAGAGACATGTGTGCATATATATATATATATGAGTGAAAAACTACAAATATATCAAGAGTTCAAAACAATTCCAATAATAAGCATGAGATTTGGTATGTTTACAGGAGTGCACCTAACATACGTTGATAAAAACATTTGAATGGTGAATAATCATTACGTAACGTTAACAATGACCATAGACCATCCACTCCTAAGCATATGCATAAATCATATGTACATGCCACATACACTAGGGCTCATTATAAGATTAAGCCTTATGCTTTCATATATGGCTTACAATTTAGGCCTAAAACTCAGTACTCTTAAGGAAGGAATAGTTATAGATTATATGATACCAAATAAACTTACTTATATCCTTTTAGGCTGTAAAGAAACACGCATCAAGCTTTCATTCATAGCAGGCATCATACATGTAATCATGGTAAGTCTTTTCAATACCGTAGAAGAACATTCTACACCTTTAATATCCAAAAAGCATTCCTTATTATACATTCACACATAGAAGTTCACAAAGTGTTATGCACCACAATATTACTAAAATAATAGTTATTGTACCCTAAATAAGGTATAAAAGTGGTAATAGAGATAACGATAAGAACTTATTTAGACCTTTCATAAAATGTTAAGGTTAAAAATCATACCTTTAGCCAATATATAGAAAAAATTTATTTTTTAAATCACATTAACATTTGGTAAGTCCAAATTGCTTAATTATGATATCGTATAGGCTAAATTAATGACCTATACCAAAAACTTAACTCTTTTAGGATTTAGGGTGCTACTAGTACTATTCTAAATATATATGTTAAAGTATAACATGATATTATAGATAATAATAGAGATTAATTTAGACTTTTTAGGAAATGAGAGAGGGTAAGTTATACCTTTTGCCTATTTCTCTTTCAAGTTTCTCCTTGTCTCTGGTACAATTTGGCAATTATAGTGTGTTTCATTCGTTATCAATGTGTTTGTTTCACTCTTCTCCGCCTATAATGTCATTTTTGTTTCTTCTATATCCTCTCTTCCTTTGCTTAAAGAACGACATTTCATTCCCTCTTTTTTGAGAAAACAAACCTCAATTTTTCTCTTTTATTTCAATCAAGTCCTTTCACCTTATAACAATTTAATTTCATGTCAAATTTAATTTTCATTTTCGTCCCAACCTAATCTCAAACCAAATTAGTTTATGAATACTTCAAATAATGCACAAGACTTCCAAATCAGCTTTATAAAGCTTTTGTTGGTTTTTATTAAGTCTAGATTAAATTAACTTAACTTGCAAATGTATCTAATTTTATAACTAGGTCCAAATTGAGTCAAGTAAATTCACAGTTAATCCCAAACCATCTTATAAAGTTTTAATTGAATATGAAATCAATTCCAATTAACTTCTAATCTAAAGCCTAAATCTCTAGTTAACTCCCAATCTATCAATTTGATAATGAAAAACTAAAATTTTACCTCTTTTCAAATAGCATATGAATTAAAACATACCGTTACAAAATCCTAATTAAAATCAAATTAAATCATAAGTAATACTAATTAGCCATTATAAATTTGGAATAAGTAAATTAAAGACAATTTAGCAATAGTTTAATGTGATTGCATGTAAGCTTGAATGTAACGGGTCCTAGTTTTCAAGCTATTACCTTCATGATATGCAATTAATATGGATGACTCCAATGAGATTACTATTGAATTAACTTCAAACTAATAGATTAAATCCATGAAAATATGACTTATAGCCAAAAATTATCAATTGTAATCTATTTAAAACCTAAAGTTGAAAAATCAAAGAAAAATGAAATTCAAAGCTACATTAAAAGCCCACTTATGCCCTAACTAATTCGGAATGAACTGGGCTCGCCGGTGGTTTCAAATATATTTTCATTGTTGGTACTCATTGTCAAACTCACATCAATAGATAGATAGAGGAACTTAATCTATCACAATCCCACATTAAAGTAGACATGCATTCTTTTTTCCTCAATACTTGTTTTATTTGGGTGCTAAAGACACTTCCTTGGTCTGGTTAAGACATTTCCGAAGCTTCATCTCCAGGCCTTATTGCTGTGAAGCGAGGTAAGAGAACTTTAATCTTTAGTTTTTTGATATGAAATTGAAGAACTCTCTTGCCATGCCTCAAATATGAAACCAAGCGTTGTTTTTTGCGACGTGGGATCAGTTGTAATAGTATCTCTTGTGAAGCGTCCACCTGATATGTGTACGTGAACAATTAAGGAAAAAAGAATGCATGTCTCATTGTGGGCTACTATAAGATAGTAAGGTGAAGAACAACGAAATAGTAAGAAACCTCACCTGATCAAGAGCGCAGCCGATATGAGCAGTGTATTTGCAATTCTCACAATAATAAACAGCATGATCTGCGTTTCTTAGATCCTCGCACTCATGACAATATTCCTCCTCATAACATTCGTTGATAACTGAGTACTCAAGAGTGAGAGGATGACAATGACATTGGCTCCTCACTTTATTTGGTATGGGGATGCACCTCAAATGAAGATTCATGTCACACTCCAAGCAACGATAAAATGAGCCATTACAATTTTGGCCGCAAACCTTGCACCTAAAATTTAAGTTTCGTCTATAAGCTTGGTACCTCAAGTCTGTTGCTAGGAAGTAATAAAACTTGTGCGCGTGATTCTTCAGCTTGATAGAGGACGTTAAGTAATTTGCACAAGTGTAATGGATATGAAATTCGCAGTCTTTGCATGTATAGATTTCTTGAAATAAGGAATTATCAGACAAGTTGCAAGCTTTGCATTTAGGCACTTTCAGCAAACCCAAGAAACTCCACCGGAGGGAGTGCTCGGGGTGAAACTGATGTTCAATTTCTTCTGATGCCTCTCTGCAAGATTTATGAATGAAAAAAGCACATTGAAGACAACAAAAGAGTGGGCCTGATATAAACATCAAACAGATGTGACATGTAATGAAATCTTCTATAGGACAATTGGCGGGTCTGAGTTTATGGTAATGGCTGTGATGGGAAATTGGAACATCTCCCTGATCGGGTATTGGGTATTGATCATCTCTTCCAGAAGAAGCACAGTTTAAGTCGAGGATGAAATGGCAATCTTCACACCGGTAGTATGCTTTATCGCCCGAAATATTCAGACATTGGTTGCATACGTAATACTCACCAGAATACGTAACATGGAAGAGCAGTAGAGGGTGGGAGTGAAGAGGGTGTTGAATCTCTCTTGGAAATTCGGCACACAGTTTGTGGAAGATGATATTGCACAATTGACAAGTATACGCCAACCCACTAATGATTTCCTTGCACCTATAGCAGTAAGTTTGCTGAAGCCCATGTACTGCGTGAGACAACATTGTATGCTCATTGTTGAAATCTTCTGTCTGCAATGTGAGAAAAATCATGTTAAATTTTACAATCAAACTAGTATTTGATCGTATAAGTGTCGATAAGATTAATTAAGTCAAAACTACAAGATATTTTGATTTTAAGAAAAATGTACAAAACTCTCAAAATTATTGAATAATTTGGATAAAGAAGTTTTTTAAAGAATAATGCAAGACACAACAGAAAAGGTAACAATTGATAAGAGTTTTAATTCAAAGTCAATTGTTTCATTCATTAGATTCAAATACTATCGGTTTCGTCTAAATTCACCCTAGTAAGTTTTTAAAATTCATACATCTCGGTTCAAAGGATTGTCTTTGGTTGACGGAGCATATGAAAGGTGACATCTGGAGAAGTTGTGTAACTCTTCTCTGTTATCATAGTTCTTGAGTGTTACTTCCCAAAACTCAACTATAAAGAGTTTGTACAAAGATCATCTAATAATTTCTCTCTAGTACGGTTTAACAAATGCTAAAATCTCGAAGGAAGTTACCTCAATTTGTTTCATGCATCGTGGACCCAAATGCTCACCTGGCGTAAGGAGCTTGGCATCACAGGAGTCTTGCATTTGTTGTAAAGCACTAGAGTTAGAACCTTCTTCATCTGCATACTGTGAGATAATACAAGAAAAAAAAAAGTAATTCTAATATAGTAATATTAGATACATCAGGTAGTTCTTGTTATATATACCAGTCATAGTCCGAAAGAGAGACTTCTTAAACTTGCACATGATGTACATTTGCACTTACCTCAGAAAGTGCACATTCAATGTGGGCAGCATATGAGCATTGATCGCAGTAATAGGCGAGATACCTTGGGTTCCTTTCCTTCTCGCAATCAAAGCAATAATAGTCAAGGGAATAGTCAACTCCGGACAGCGGAGCCCTGAGTGTGAGTGAATGCATATGGCCGTCGTACTTCACAGTTTCAGGTATCGGAATGCATCCCAGATGGAAAGAGCACTCACACTCAAAACAAATGTAACCAGATTCTTCACAAGTTTCTTTACAAATACTGCACAAATGGAATCCATATTGGGTCTCCGATGTATTGCGCATAAAACTTCCTAGTTTATAGTAAAGATGGTGAACGTGGCACTTGTGTTTCAGGGGGGATACTACAAGTAGAGAAACCTCTGCGCAGTGCATGTGTAGGCCAAATCTACAATCTTTACAGTAGTACACAATTTCTTTATTGTCGGTTCCTGTTCTACAGGTCTTGCATACCATTTTGGCGTATTTTCCCACTTGGGCACGCAAAGGGTGAAATGGATGATACGGGTGCTGTATTTCCCGTGGCATTTCTGCACAAGATTTGTGAAGGTAGAATTCGCATTCAAAGCAGCCATATACGAGACCCGGAACCCTCCCTAAGCATCCCGTGCATGTGTAAGATTGGTCTTCTTTGCAGTTGAAAAGCACCAGTTCATGGTGGTGGCTGAAATGCTTGATTCGTATTTTTGTTTCGCAGTGCATCTCCGATGTCATACTGGCTTTGTCCATTGAAAGAGCGCATTTGACATCGAGTTGAAACTGGCACGATTCGCACTGGAGGCAGAAGCCCTCAGAGACATCCCTGCATCCTTCACAGATGAACCTCCTTCTATTTTGATAGTAATGTAAAAACAGGAAATGTGATGGGTGATATGGGTGCCTGATTTGATGTGGTAACTCGGCACAAGATTTATGAAGGTAAAGATTGCATTCAAAGCAGCCATAAACGAGACCCTGAACCTCCATTTCGCACCCATAACACTTGAGGCGAGGAATCAAACCTGTGTAGTTAAAAAGAACAAGTACATGGCTATGGCTTGGATGATAGATCTCTGCTTCTACTTCAGGTTTTCTTAGTTTATGACTCTGAACATTATCTAAAAGGCCACATTTGACATCCAGATTGAAACCACAGTCTGCACAATTGTAGGAAAATCCAGGGGAAATATCTTTGCATCCATCACAGATGAAAAAATAGGTCATCTCTGGATATCTAAAATGGTGGTATATCTGATTAGGAGGTTTAGAAATGAGGTTAAGAGAATGAGCCAAGTGAAGAGGGCTTTGTACCCGGGGTGGCAGTGAACTGCAGGATTCGTGAAGCCAGAAATCTTCACAAGTTTCGCATATGTAGGCTGGACCGAGTATGAAATTACTGCAGCCATTGCATAGAGGTCCCTCATCAATCTCCTCCTTATACATATCTAAACGTCTCTCCAACCTCTCTTCTACATCCATTTTTGGTGATTGTCCTTCTCTTTCGTCATCCGAAGAAGGATGAAACTCAAAACTCCATGATCTCTTAAACCTCCTTTTCATGAATTCCTTGAGTTTGGACTTGCTGTCCTCGCAAAATAAGAGTACATGTTCGTGGCTAAAATGCTCAATCTCCATCTTCTGAAGATACAGAGATAGGAAGCAGCGTAATTGTGTATCAAGCTGGTTTAATTTACCGGAAAGTCAAGGATGTTTACTAGTTTGAAGTAGTTATGAGAGGGGAGTTTTTGGGCAAAGAGAGGTAGTATGTTCATGGGTCAATTGCTTTCTTTTCATGTATAATTCTTGCGCGTTTATTCAATATCTCTATTGCCCGTAAGTTTCCATCCAAGTGAGACATGACTAAGTCGAACTAGTATTAGTTACTGTTTTATTTTATGACCATGTTTTGCAATAATAGAGTTTTGTTGTAACGAAGGGAGGAAACTTGTTTCGGTTCTTTTTTATATTCAATGTCACACATGGGCGGCTCAGTTTATAAAGATTAAAGATTGTAAACAAATGAAGTAGAGATTCATAGATTTTTGCAATATTTTTAATATTGTCATACACAGTTGTTTGGTTCCTCGTTACAAAAATTCATAATCTATTTTAAGCATAACTTGAATGCATCATTGGTTGGAATGCGAGCTTTACTAACATTTTATGCATATTATTATTATCTTTTTATAAAATAGAATTTAGCTTCGGATAATACTCAAGTCGTTCCTTTGAAAGTGGAATTGGGTGGGTCTTGCACGTAAACTTTTTGATGAATTGTGTGAAAAGAAGAAGATGGCCTGCACCTGCAGTGAAATTATTGTTTATTCCTCCTTTTCTTCTTTCAGTTTATTACATCGAATATATGCCGATTGAAATAACTCAATACCTTAAAACAACTCAGATTTGATTAAGAGGAAAGCCTAGTGATTTGACGTAACGGGTTTTAGATCATTCGGAGTTGGAATTATTTTCATGAGCTTATTTCATGGAAGACGAGTAATGTTGGGTTTCGATCATGAGCCTTTTTCCTGGAAGACCATTAATGTTTGTGGTTACAAGGAAAAGGAATAGGAAGAGGAAATTTCTTTTGGTTATTTTTCTGTTCAATAGCTCACATGGCCGCTGGTTCTTTTATTAAGCATTCAAATTTTGTTAGCTTCAACTTGCAATTAAAAATGTTTTCTTGAACCACTAATGCATAGATTGACAAATTAATCAGTTGTTTGCAACTCACCAACCTGTATTTGTCTTTTGCTAGGTGTCCTAGTTAATATTATTTCACACATTGGATTTTTAATACCATATAGATTAAAATTGCAGTAGCAGACATAGCAAACAAAAGTAGTTGACATATTTGCAATGTTTGAATTATTGTCATATGGCCCTCCTTTGGACCCGCATTACCAAATTTATATTACAAGAAAAATAAGTTTTACCGATAGAAAATAAAGATTTTTTGTCGGAAAATAAATTTGGCGAAGGAAATTATCATCAAAAAGAGTTGTCAGAGAAATAGTTGTAGGTAAAATTTTGCGGCAGATATAACGAATCCATCGCTAAATAAATTTACCAACGAAAATACAAAGTTATGTCGTTAAATTTATCGACAAATGCATTTAGGTAAATTTACTGACAAATTTAGAATATTCCGTCGCTAATTTACCAACGGAAGCACAATATTCCGTCAGTGAATTTACTTTCCACTGCAGTCTTACCACTCACTACATCAAGATATGCCTGACTCTTATCAACAATTTTAGAGTTTTGAGACTATCACTTAATACTTTCTTATATTTAGTCGTATCATTATAATTGTTTATGTTAATAAGTGATACTTTTTGAGAATTAATATTGAAGTATAGATTTTATATACATGAAGTTGTTTGCATTGGGTGTTGACGAAGGTCACACCATCATGCTTCTTGATGTGAATGTGCAAAAAGAGCTAGCGTAGTGTAGACTTCCTGCCCATAAACTTTTCCTGCATTAAAATAAATTGTTATAAGTGAACTACAATTTATAAAACTTTCGATAACATTTCCCCTATTTTTATGATATTTACCCCAAGTTAGACAAAAAAATTTAACTCAACAACACAATCATTAATGGCACCAGACATTTATAACATTATTATTCTCCATAATGTACATATATTTTCATTTTAAATTTCATAAATCAAATTACATTGAAATCAAATTTCATACATCAAAGTACAAAATGAAAATATATGTGTAAATTTTTAATACTTACAAGTTGAAGTGTATGCTCCTGGTGGGTCAAAGATCCTCCAATTTGTATAGGTAGACTTTCCCCATCTGGTCCTTCACGTCTGTTGGTAGAATTGTGCTCTGAAATAGATATTATCTCGGGTGATACCTAATATTGCTGACAACAACTCCATATTTCTTCATATATATATGGTGATCATACATCATTCTTGTGTATTGAAGCGAGAAAGTCTCTATAATGTGTACGACTCCCCTCTCTTATACATTACAAATTATAACATCAAAATATGAATCCCAAAAAAATATCATTTTGAAGAAAAAAGAAAAATATACTATAAGTACTTATAAATGACAATATATATCTAATTAATATATAAAATAAAATAAAATAAAAAGAATAAAGAATATATTTTTTGTATCTCAAACTTTTGATAATAAAAATCTTTTTTATCGCCTGAGAGACATTCTTTCATATATAACCTCAAGATTTATCCTATTCTTGAACTTGGATGAGATATTTCTTGAACACGTTCCAGACAAACCCGACCTAATATATAAGTTAGTTTACATTATTTTCAAATTAAAACCTATAACTTCAATAAAAACCTATGGTGTTATCGTGTATTACAAAATTTTTAAAATTTTACTTACAAATTGTTGACAATAGTGGTGTAAGTTCTTCTATCAACTCTCTTAACTCTAGGATGGAGATCGTCTCCTTCATCCATAATGTTTACCCCTGATATCTTTGTCAGTATTGGGCTAGTGGACAGTGTAGCACCAGGTACAGAAGGTGATGCCTCGTCTGGATATACAGTAGCTGGATGTACACCAAGTCATTATGTAGCATTAGTAGAATGTGATGCTTCACTTGTAAATGCATTGGCTCCTCCAAATCATTGTAACCTAAACTTTGGCCGCATCATATTCTGTTTTCTCTTTTGTGACTTATTTTTAACTTCAAATTCACATTTTGTTGTTTGAAAGTGGAATTAGGTTTTAACCTGAAATTCACATTTTGTTGTTTGAAAGTGGAATTTTATTTTAAGCATAACTTGGAATGCAAGCTTTACTAACATTTTATGCATATTAATTTTATCTTTTTATAAAATAAAATTTAGCTTCAGATAATATTTAAGTCATATCTTTGAAAGTGGAATTGGGTGGGTCTTATATGTGAACTTTTTGATGAATTATGTGAAAAGAAGAAGATGCCCTATAGTGAAATTATTGCTTATTACTAAAGAAATGAGTTGAATCCTTTGTAACATCCCACCTCCTACTGGAAGGGTAAAATAGTAAATTTGGTATAGGATGAGATGGATCGGAATGACTTAGGACTGTTCATGCATAAT
>JAOSBK010000003.1:26863060-26876881 GCA_027568895.1 Erythroxylum shatona
AACAAAGGTTTGCTATATGAGGTGAAACAGTTCCTTTCTAAAAATTTTGATATGAAGGATATAGGTGAGGCATCTTATGTCATTAGCATTAAGATCCATAGGGACAGATCTCAATATATTTTAGGTCTATCCCAAGAAACATATATCAATAAGGTCTTAGAAAGATTTCGGATGAAATACTGTTCACCAAGTGTAGCACCTATTGTGAAGGGTGATAGGTTCAATTTGAATCAATGCCCAAAAAATGAGTTTGAAAGGGAATAAATGAAAAATATTTCATATGCTTCTGCAGTAGGGAGCCTAATGTATGCTCAAGTTTGTACAAGACCTGACATTGCATTCGTTGTTGGAATGTTGGGAAAATATCAGAGTAACCCAAGTATAGATCACTGAAGAGCTGCCAAAAAGATGATGAGGTACCTTCAAGGAACAAAAGATTACATGTTTATGTATAGACGAACTGAAAATCTCAAAGTAGTTGGCTACTCAGATTCAGAATTTGCTGGTTGTGTTGATTCACGAAAATCTACATCTGGATATATATTTATGTTTGCCAGTGGAGCCATATCTTGGAGGAGTTTAAAGCAGACTTTGACTGCTATTTTTATTATGGAGGTTGAGTTCGTTTCTTGTTTTGAGGCTACATCACATGGTGTATAGTTGAAGAGTTTTATATCTAGACTTAAAATTGTGGATTCTATTTCTAAGCCATTAAGAATGTACTGTGACAATTCAGCTGCAGTTTTCTTGGCCAAAAACAACAAGAGCGGTAGTCGAAGTAAACACATCGACATTAAGTATTTGGCCATTAGGGAACATGTCAACGAGAATAAAGTGATCATTCAACACATTCGCACTGAATTAATGATTGCCAATCCTTTAACAAAAGGCATGCCACCAAAGAGTTTTAAGGATCATGTTACTAGAATGGGACTTGGTTCCATTATGTGATTTATGTATGTACTATCATGAAACTTTTATTAATTAGTTGTTTTTTCTCATTCTAGTGTACACTTTTTTTTTAGAATTACAACTATTATGGACCTAAAATAAACATAAAGGTTTATTCATTTAGTTACAGTAGCATAAGAAATAAAGATGTATCGTGATACATGAAAGATAATACTCACATTTAGAGAACTTATCGCCATGATTCGTGTATTTGGTTTCTTTAATTAAGTGGAGGCTTTATGACTTTTAGATTACATCTACGACCCAAGTGGGAGACTGTTATCTGTTAGTTTCATTTCTTATGGGTTGTATCTGTTTCTTTTGAAAAGTCATGCCCTTTCACTTGAACCATCATGTATTTCAGTTGTTTTGATGGAAGACAACAAGGCATATATAAAGATTGGGTCCCTAGGCTTAACAATTATTCTTCATACAGCATCATTTGCGTTTTGTTAAAACTTAGAAGAGCACTCTCATATTTGTCCGACATCTCTTAACATCAATGACAGGAGGTATGTAATAATATTCCGTATTTTCATTTTTCTATAATAGATATGTGTATAGATTATTATCATGTCTAACATTTTAAACATAAAAGTTGACAAATAATACTTTAATACTCCTACAACTCTTAGCTATTAAGCAACCATTTAGAGCCACACACTTCGATTTTCAAATGTCCAAAAGAAAGGAGAGTTTGCTTTCTAACATTAATAGCCTAACCTATGACAAACGACTTTTTCTCCTATCCTTCCTTTGCCAAAGTAAAAATAATTATCACTTAGTGTGTTACAAACATGTCATAATCTAGTTTAAGTCTTTCGACAAATAAATTCAAACACTAGTTTAAATCATATGCACCAATAACTTAATAATCCATCGATTTTTCTTCCTTCTCTCTAGACCGATGTTCTATTTTTCTTTCTTCTTTCCTTCCTCTTTTTCTATTCATGCTCCCCCAGCTTGCTTTTAATTTTCCAACTGTCCTTTTTTGCATTCTCTCTCTCTATTTATATTGCACGGCCTTCTCCCTCCAATTGTTCTCCCACATTGTCTTTCTAGCTTCTCTTTTTTTGTTATCTCTTATGTTAGTTGTTCTGTGTCTTACCTTCATGTCGGTATGTCAATTTTCTTATGCCCCTCAGTCTTTCCTTGTAGTTCCAAGAGCTACTCCCTAAAAATTGAATTACATAAAATCCTTTAGAATCATAAGATCGCCCTAATAAAAGCACATTAAACACAAAATTTGATTGCCTCCCTCAAGTTGGTGAATACACATTTTCCATTCTAAGCTTACTAATAATGTCCCAGCACATAGCATTTGGCAGAGTACGTCTACTAGTTGATCTTTGGTCGAAACAGATAGAGTGCAGATTAGGCCACTGCCTAACTACTCACGTTGGTCCTTCCCATTTTATCTTTGTATCATTAGGAATTATTTTTAACCATAATTCCTCTCATGTTCCCAAATGCCATTGATTTGAACTAATATTCTACACTGGACCAAACTACCTAATGTGATAATTCTATGAAACGATATTCTCAAAATACTTAATAGTATTCAGTTATTACACCATATTAAACGAGCATGCTTCTGCAAGTGTTATATCTCAAGTATTCTATTTCTAACCCCTTTCAAGTCCAAAAACTCAAATGCAATTCATTTTATAAATATCAAACAAATTTTCAAACTTTGAATTCTATCAAGATCATAGCAAGAACACCAACTTATGCAATAATACAAATCTTAAAACTTCACATGGTCTTACAATTTCAGCGTCTTAAAAAAAAATACCAACAAACAGATGACAATGGAATTTAACTACTCCAACTAACACTTGATTACAAAAGATTTGATAATAAGCTAACTAGATACAAGACATAGTTTGCGTCAACTTCCAACAAACACTCGTTGTTCGGAAGTTTATATTCACATTGGGATACTTTACTTTTTCACTCCTTACTGTAGTCTTAGATGATTTAAACATCGTTTGATATCTTCAATTTGGTCAGGCATGTAAGTATTATTGTTCTCTGCAGCATCTTGTATTGAATTATTTGTCAGAGCTGTTTGGCATGGAACCTCACCGCAGACCTCTCCGTACCTTGATGGTAAATCACCAGTTCTCTCGAGAACAGGCGTACTGCTAGACAGTATCTCAAGTGAAGAGTCTTCCTGATATGACAAAACCTTCAGGTGAATTGGCAATAAGAGCAACATGGAAAACCTTCAGATGAAATGGGCTAATTGACAATAAGAGCAACAGAAGGAGAATCATATTTAATTAATTCAAACTACAAGTTGATAAGTAACATGGATGCTCAACTAGGAAACCATTGGAAAACATGTACGATTTCTGAAACAAATCTTTAAGGAAATAAAATTTAGTGTAAAACCATACCTCATCAAGAACACAACCAATATGAGCAGTGAAACTGCAACGCTGGCAGTAATAAAAAGCATGGGTTGAGTTCCTTGGATTCTCACAAGCATGGCAGTAACACTCATCACTACCATTATCAATGATTGAATTCTCCAGAGTTAAGGCATGAATATGGCACTGACCCTTGACCTTTCCTGGTATTGGAATGCATTCAAGGTGTACATTGAGGAAACAATCCAGACAGTGGTAGAACGAGGCATTACAATCACTGCCACAAACCTCGCACCGAAAGACTTGTCCTGAGTTGTCTACTCCTCTAGACTGGATAAACCCAGATGCAGTTAGATCATGTATCCTAAAGTAAAAAAGATTGTGCTCATGAAACTTATGTCTGAGAGCAGATGTTAGGTAATTGGCACATGTAGTATGAACCATGAATCTGCATTCTTCGCAGTAGTAGGTACTTTTCGTAATAAATCCACAGGCATAGCAATAGCATCGACCAATTGGCAACAATTCACCGAATTTAAGGAGGTGTTGCGAATGAAAGGGGTGCTCTATTTCCTGTGGTATATCAGAACAAGATTCATGAAGGAAGAATTTGCACTCCAGACAACAATATGCCAGGCCTGAGATGGACAGCCCACAAATATTGCATACTACTTCATTGTGTTCTGCAAATGCAGCAAGAGTGAGCTTATGAACGTGGCTGAAATGAGCAAGAGTCGTCTCCTTTGAGCTTTGACTTGGATTAGTTGTTGAATAAACAGAAGCACAATTGATATCAAGGACGAATTTACATTTTTGGCACTGATACCCAGCATTTCCCTTGCAAAAAGCAACACATCCATCACATATGAAATGCCTATCGCCATCGGGAGAAAAGAGGGTAAGAGGATGAAGAGAATGAAGAGGATGCTGTATCTTCAAGGGCAATTCAGCACACTCTTTATGTAGACAAGTTTTGCAGCTTTCACAGGCATAGCCGGAATTGGGAATAATTGCTTTGCACCCATAGCAGTTCTTATCGATTATGTTCTCGTGAAAGATCAAGGTATGATCAGTACCAAAATCTTTAATCTGCAATATACACACACAGAATGAGTTAAGAGAAGCTACCAAAATAAGAAGGCAATCGATGATGAGAGAAAGATCTTTAGATGCAAGTAACGATTAGAAGAACTTGCGTCAATTTGTTTCTTGCAATGTAGAGTTTCAGACTTGGCAAATGTGGGGTACTGTGTGTCAACTTTCTGCTTTTGATTATACTCTGCCTCTTCTATAACCACCCAGCTGGACTCCCCTTCTATAAACTGTAGAACAAACAAGAAATCATTTTGCATTACTTCTCTTCTTTCAAAAGAAAGCAATCTTAAATATATTGCGTAGTATTCCAGCAAGTGTTGATTTCTACACTCTTTATGAGTAATCATGCTTACCTCAGAAGCTACACATTCAATATGAGCTGTGTAAGGGCATTGCTCACAGTTATAGTACTGGTACTTGGAGCTTCTTTCGGTCTCACAAGCATGGCAGTAGTACTGACCAGAGTCGTCTTCAACAACTGAATCCATAAGAGTAAGGGAGTGCATATGACAATCGTGCTTGATGGTACGAAGAATTGGAATGCATTCGAGATGAAAATAACATCTGCACTCCAGGCACACGTAGAAGGACCCCACGCAGACATCACCACATATCATGCATCCAAAAGTTCCTGTTGAACCACTTGCAAGAAAATAGTAGAGATTGTGCTCGTGGCATCTATGCTTCAACGCAGACTTTATAGCTAGAGAACTAATAGCGCATCAGATATGGAGGTCAAAGTCACAATCAAAGCACCTATATGTGATTCCTCTGATTGGCATTTGGCAAGCACCACAGTAACATGCCTTGGCAACTCGAGCATGGAGACGATGAGGAGGATGATACGGGTGTTCAATTTCAAGGGGCATGTCTGCACATGACTTATGAATGTAGAATTCACAGCTAAGGCAACCATAGGCTTCACCTATAAGGCGTTTTGTGCATCCATCACAATCAAAATAAAGACCCTTTGTAGAGTTGAAGAAGCTGAGTTCATGGCGATGGCTAAAGTGGTATAATTTGGTTGCTATGTCAACCCTTCTTGAACTCTGGCCCTCGTCGGAGCTTAGAAGAGCACATCTGACATGAAGCTTAAAATCGCATTCTTCACAGCGAAACACAAAGCCACACCAAACTACAAGTCTACATTCCTCACAAATGTATTCCAAATACTTGTCATATTGAAAGGTAAGTGGGTGTGGTGTGTGAAATGCACTCTGTAGTGTTTTGTTTTCTGGTATTCTCGAACAAATCCTATGGAGATAAAACTCACAACCAAAGCAACCATAACACAATCCTGAAAGTGGAATTCCACACCCAATTTTACATCTCATCGGCTTTAGTTCTTCAGTAGCATTGAATAAAATAAGCTTATGGGCATGGCTAAAATGTTCTATCTCTTCTTTTTCCTCGGGATTTCTGGTTCTCCGACTTTCACTATCGGTTGAAAGCGCACATTTAAAGTCCAAGATGGTCCGACACTCTGTGCAATGGTAGGCGAATCCAGAGAAAACATCTCCGCATTCATAGCAGATAAGAAACTCGAAAGGACGACGATGAATAACGAAGTCTTGCATTTGTGAATCAGTTTGAGAAACAAGCTTAAGAGGGTGAGAACAATAGAGATGAACTGGAAGATCCCGAGGCAATAGAGCACAGGAATTGCAAAGCCAGAAATTTTGACAGGTTTCACAGAAATAGGATGGTCCATCAATGTATTTAAAGCATCCCGAGCATGTTGGTACTCTCATCTCCACCACTGGCTCTTGCTCATTCTCATCCTTCAGTTTCTTGTTAGGATCTTCACCGTACGACAAGACATGTTCGTGGCTAAAATGTCGAATCTCCATCTTTGAAGGGACAGGACAGTAGAAGTTAAAAAGGAAAGCTCATAAGAAGCTGTGGTTGCTTCTTCTGAATTGCCAATTCCTACAGCAGCACTGTTATTTACGTTTCAACAGAGCAAAACTTGGAGACTATAGCGTTGACTTTGAGAAGTTTAGAGGAAAACACTCGGATTCATATCAACCCTACTATGATATATTGGATTTGGAGAATCCGACCAGGGCATCAAACCTATACTTATTTTAGGTGTTAACTACGTGCAAATTATTTTGGTGAGTTTTGTTTGACTTGTGATTGATTAAATCCGCAAATTTTAATTTAAGGTAATTTATAAATAAATTTAAAATTAAAAAATTAAGTATAAAAATTTAAATATCTTTTTTATTTCAATAAATAATTTATAACTTGAATAATCATTAAAAAATTTAAAATAACAAATTTATAGATTAGAATTAAATTTGCAATTTTTACAATGATAGAGTTTGAAAATAAAATCTTAATTTATGAGTTGAATATATACTAAAAAAATAAGGGCAAATTTTAATTAAATTGAACTCTTTCTTATTCATGTACAATTCTAATTATAAAGATAATTTAAATAATATTAATCATTAAGGTACGAAAGGGTCATTTTCATAAATTTTAATATTATAGTCACGAGCGTACTAACGAAGATGACTCCTTAATTTTTACCGTTTAATTTAAAGGAGCAGTCCAATCTGGTTATTTAAACTTTGATTTAATTGCAAACGTAAATGAATACATCACACCACATTGTTTATCTGGACGGGAAGTTATTTTTATGGAATCTAGTTCTAATGTTGTCTGAAAAAGAAATATAAGGTAGAAAAAGAGATATTCCTATAATTAAATCCTACATCTCAATCTCAATCGGTATCTGATGCAATGAAGACACGCTTGGAGTATAATGTAATATATTATGCTGCCCAAAGGCAGAGTACTAGATGGGTCGACGACAAGCTTCTCAATGGTGCCACTGCCAAAATGGATGTCAACGAGGCACCCTCTTTTTTTTTTTTGGTCTATTAATTATAGGTTTGCTTTGTGTATCGGTACTGTCTGTTTTGAGATAAGTTAAATTATCCTAAAACATCCAGTCGTCTGTATTTGCAAGCATTGATGTCCATTTACGTTCATTAAAGGTTCCAGTTACCGGACAGACTCTATCTCATCAACAAAAGGTGGCAATGCCAAGAACACAACTAGAGGAGTGAGATTCAGATCTCCATGCAAAAATTAATCTTCATCACCACCACCAATACCATCGCTCGCCGCTGGAAACCCCCACATGCAGCTAGCCCATTGGAGGCAGCTCCAGTGGCAGTGATGCGAAGGAGACAACGGAAGCTTGATAGATTCTTGAGATTCGAGAATAATGAAACTAAATTATTTTTATTATACAACTTAACATTGACAAATGACTCAGTGGTGGTCTAATGTCAAACTATATTTGTAATAAATTAAGATTATGTATATTTAATTTATATAATTTTTAGTTGCAGGTAGTATTAAAAGATTAAATAACTTTCTATAATTTTTAACCTATTTTATTTCGTCTAATCAATTTCACTTGGAATACTTTTATACAATTCATTTAAGTTGTGCTTTTTACATTCAAATTGTATTATATCCCATCATGTCCGATTTGTATTAATTTAATTTTAATTTCTCTTTGCTATTTTATTTTTATTCATTTTAAATATTAATTAAATTTTAATCTAAAAGATATGGAGTTCTCTTTTGTTTTAATTAACTTTTAAAAAAGTTTACTTCTTTTTCATTTTTAATTTTTAAAATTTTATAAAAATAATAATGAAATATATATATTATGAACTTTACACATAAAAAATTTATAAAAATAATGATGAAATATATATAATATCAACATTATACATTGACCAAATAATGACAATATAATATTTAACTCAACTCCTAAATCTAATTCAAAATAATTAAACCTAAAAAAATAAACTAAATCAACGTATCAATAATATTTAAATGATATGCTCTTATTTATCCTACCCAGTTATCAAACCTCTACTTATTGTTATAAAAAAAAAAAAGGTGTCAAACCCATACCTATTCTACGAGCTAACCAGAGTGCAATTATTTCGAGGTGATTTAATGAGACTTGTACAAATTGATTCACCTGCTCCAATTTGATTAGTCAAAACTCAAAATTTTGAAGACATAAAAATTTGAAGACTTGAATTTAAAAATTAGTTTATAAATTAAATTTAAATCTATTTTATTTTAGAAATCAAATTTGTTTTTACAAAGAATTAAAAAAATTTATAATCCAATATTTATAAATTATTTATAATTATTTCAATTTACAAGGACATTATTTAATTTATATTAATTAATATTAACATAATATTCATTATTAACTCTTATTATAATTATAAATTTTAAAATTATTTATCCAATTTAATTTTTATAATTATTTTAAAAAGATATATATTTTATAAAAGTTTATTTTATTCCATTGCATTAATTTACATAGTTAATTATGTTGTGGGGGGATAACTAAAAAATATTAACATGTAAAGATAATTTATTTAAAATTTATCATAAAAGTTTATAGAGCATAAATTACATGACTCTTTTAAATTTTTCCTTTATTTTAATGGACCATTCCATTCTAGTTATGTAAACTTTGATTCAATTAAAAACTCAAATCTTACAAAATGAATACATCTCACCACATTTTATTTGAGCATCACATCTGGGCTTGGGTCAACGAGCCAGGTTAGGATTGATTAGCCTAAGGCCCAACAGATTCAAAACTAAAATGGCATTATATTTCTTTAGGAGCAAAACAATGTTGTTTTATCTTTAGTTGTTTTGTTTTACATTATGTATAAAACTGCGTCGTTTTAATCTACATAAATATTTTCCATTTTCCTTTCCCTTCTATTCTTGCTTAGCTATTCTGCACCTACGTTCTTCACTCTCTTTATGTCAATAAGACCAAACTTTGTTGTTGTTGCCCTTTTGTTGCTCTGCCTTTTCGCACTCCCTTCAGTCTCCCCTTTGTTATATCACCTCACTGCCTCACTTCTCCGCTATTGTACCTTTTTTTTTTTTTTTGCTTCTTTACTACCCACCTAGCAAGGTAAAGTTCTTGAATCTTTTGATCAAAGGTTGAATTTGTAAAATATTGAAATTTTTAGAATTGTTACCATTTGGGGGGTGTTTTCTTAAATTTACAGTCACGTACATAAACCTATATGTGACCATGTAAATGACTGTGAGTTTCAAGAACTTATATGATTAAGTGACAGACACGATCACATATACACTCATATATGTGATCGTGTAAGTATGAAAAAAATTAAAGTACACATACATGGGTAAACTTTAAGTTTATGATTATGATTTATGTTATCTTATTCTCTCCCATGTTTATGAATTATCAATTATAATTGTGAATAACATGTATATTTATATGTTATTTTTTTATATGGATGACATATTTCTTCTATAGAGAATTGTATTTTGATACCAGAAATAGAAGTGGGAACTTCTAATCCCTTACCAAGTGTAGATAAAAGGTCAGGTCAATTGAAAAGTGGAGTTTGTAATCACTTCAACAAAACTATATCAAAGGACATAATAGAAAAGGTTGAATGTAAGTATTGTCAGAAAATGATAGCTTAGAGTTCAAAACGTGGAACCTCTTATTTAAAAAGACATGCGGATTTGTGTGATAGAAAGAAGATTGTATTATGAGATCAAATATTTTTAACCCCAAACCTTACGAGAGGGAAGAATGAAATGGCTGCAACATTTTATAATATTAACAAATTAATATTTTTAGTACTTCTATAGTAATTGGTGATAAACATCCACTATCTATAGTCAATACCAAAAGATTTATGATGTTTTGCAGCTTACTACAACAACTCACTAAAATCAAACTTCAAGCTTCTAACTCAAAATACATTGAAAAAGGACATTATGAAGATATACAAAGATAAGAAGAAGGAAATTTAAAAAAATTATCGAGTGTTAAAGGATAAATTGTCATTATAATAGATATGTAAACAGTCGATAACCAAAAGAAGGGTTATATGGAGGAGACGACACATTATATTGACAATGACAGGACTTTATGCAATAAACTTTTGAGGCAATATATATTTTTTAATATTGTTATCATTTACTTTTTGATTATATTATGATTGATGTTGATCATATTTATATATGGTAGGTTCATTTATCTACCGGCATCACATATAAGCAAAAGTTTTGCATCCACATTGAAAGACAGTTTAATAAATTGTAATATCGAAACCAAATTGTCCACAATAACAATTGACAATGGTAGCATGAATAATACTATGATTGAAAATTTAAAGAATAAGATATGAATTGGGAGCTTGCTAGTTAGTGGAAGGATATTCCATATACTTTGTTTTGTGAATATTCTAAATTTGATTATAAATAATGGGTTAGAGAAGATAAAGGAAGCAATAGATTCAATTCGGAATAGTGTAGTATATTCGAATGTAACACCTATAAGAGATGGGAAATTTAAAGAAATTGCAACGATAACTATGCATTCTAAGTATAAAGAAGTTGATTTTGAATTGTCCAACCAAATTAAACTCAACTTTCAAGATTTTGGAGTCGATAATCCAATATGTTAATGTGTTCACTAGAATGAGATAAAGAGATTCTTAGTACACTTTTATGAACGCAAAAGATTAATGGGAGTTAGATAGATAACTTTGTGTAGAGTTGGAATTATTTTATACTGCCACTGAATTGTTCTCATAAATAAAATATTCAACTTCACACTGTTGCTTTAGCACTGTGTGTTAGGAAAAAACAAGTTTTATCTGATTAGATGTTTAATTCCAATGAGTTTATTCAAGTTATAGTAGAGTAGATGATAGAGAAACTGAATTCTTATTGATATATAATTACATATATTGTTGCAATCATATATGTGTTAAACCTGAGATATAAGGTAGAGGGGGTTAATTTTATATATAATGTGTTATATAGTGATCATGCTCAAGAGCATGTAGATGCCATTAAACAATTTCCGTATGATTTGTTTAATGATTATCAACTCAAAATGGACAAAATTTAGGATCAAGATCACGCTAGTTTAGGTTGTTTAACTTTGACTTCAATTTCAGGTTCAAACTCATTTTCTAAGAGCAATTTATTACTTTCACTTATAAAATTCATGAAAAAAGGCTAAAACTTCATATAATACGATAGAGTTAGATAATATTTGACAAAAATTGTGTGGCTAAAGTTGTTTAGATAAACATTTGACAAAAGATTGTGTGGCCGAAGTTAAAGGTTTACAGTTTGATGTATTGTTATGGTGGAAGAGTTATGAAAATAATTTTCCAATCATGTAAGTAATTGAACAAGACTTGACTTATTTGTAGTTCCATCATCCACTGTTACTTCGGAGTCTGCTTTAAACACCGGTGGTTTAGTTATTAGTCTTTATCATGCTTGTCTTTATTTTTATACTATGAAAGTCCTTATATGTGCATGATATTAGTTAGACAATGAAGATATTTAAAGTTTTCTTATTGATATATCAATTTTGTCTTTTTTATACTATTTTACCTCATATAATTTTTTAATTTATATGTCAATACAACCACAAGGAGTGACGTTGAGGTAACTTGTCATGTACGTACTTATACTCGTCAATCAATTAGACATTATTTTGAAAAAATTTAAAAATAAAGGTATATATAATTATTTATTAATTTGCTTAATATTCATTTAATTTTAATATCATATTACTAAATATAATATGTCTACATGTAAAAGAAATGATGTAAACTATTGATGGTCCTGAGCACAACGATTGGTTTTTCAATCTCCAGTCTCTAGTCTCTCACAGTCCTAGACTCCCAAAGTCCCAATCCAAAGCATTATTCCATAATTTTATCTTGAGTTTTGTAAATTGTACCATTTAAAAAATCTGAATAACCATTTTTGTAAATTATGTCATCAATTAATAAATTTTGTTCTTATCATCAATTAATTGAATTGGCCACTTTAATTATAACATTTTTTCATTTCCTATAATCTTATCTTCCTTTATTAATAAATTTAGTTTCATCTTATTCATTTTATCAATAGATGTATGTTTTATATATTCATTCATTGTAAAATCTCAATTTTTATTAATCAATTAAAATTTGTAACTTCAATTATTAAATTGATTACTTTAACTATATTCGTAACTTTAATTAATTGAATTTATCATTGTAATTATATTTTTTTCATTTTCTATAATCCTATCCTTCTACATTAATAAATTTGGTTTCATTTTATCAATATATATATGTTTTATATATTCATTTAATATAAAATTTATTGATCAATTGAAATTATAACTTCATTTAATTGAATTAATCACTTTAATTTTAATCTCTTTTTTTCATTTATCATAATAATATCCTCCTTTATTAATAAATTTGGTTTTATTTATTCACTTTATCACTGTATGTACGTTTTATATATTCATCCATTATAAAATCTCAATTTTTAATAATCAATTAAAATTTATAACTTCATTTAATTGAATTGATCACTTTGATTATAGTATCTTTTTTTCATTTCCAATAATTTTATCCTCCTTCATTAATGAATTTGGTTTTTTTATTTTATCAATATATGCACATTTTATATATGTATTTACTATAAAATCTTAATTTTTATTAATCAATTAAAATTTGTAACGTTAATTAATTGAATTTCTCTTTATTTTTAATTAAATAAATTTCTATTAAAAATTTCCAAAAAATTTAAAAATAAAACAAATAAAAAAAGTCAAGCCAGCTTAAGCCTAATTGGACTCGAGCCTTAGGCACAACTTATATGGCATGATCAGGGCCCTGGGCATTAGAGGCCCCATTGGGCCAAGCTTCAAGCATGTATCCCAAGGGCCAATCGAGCCTTAGGCTAGACTCGTGCCCTAATTCTTTTAGCTGGGCCAAGCTTGAGCTAAATAAGACTTAAGCCTTGCCTGCCCTACAATCATCCCTAAATTTTTATCTCAAGTCAAAGTTACATAATTCGAGTATGATTATGTTTAAAAACGGAATATAAGGTGGATAGAAAGATAGTCCTATAATTTAATCCTGAACTTCAATGAGTACCTTGATGGCAGGCTTGGAGTATATTCTTTGCCTAAAGGCTAGAGTACTAGATTGGTCGAGGAAGCTTGTCAATGGTGTCAAATTGAAGTCAACCAATGATTATCAATGGTGGACGTGATTTTCATCTTGTATGTATAAAAAATCCATTTTTATATTTACTATTTAAATTTCAAACTTATCATATGACTACAAGTAAAAAATATAAAAATTTAGATATACGATGTAGGATTGATATTTTTTAATTCTTATAATTTAGCAAATTATATCAAACCATGTCCGAAATTGACATTATGTACATAAAAAAGTGGAATATTCTTATGATAATTATTGATAAAAAGTATTAATAGGGGGAAATATATATTAATTGTCAAGCTTCCTCTAGCTGT
>JAOSBK010000003.1:26892669-26904923 GCA_027568895.1 Erythroxylum shatona
TTAGAATCCATTATTGTATTAGATACTAAATGTGTAATTTTTGATCACTCTAAGATCTTTGGAGCAAGAAGAAGGGGTTGATCCGTATCATCTTGACTTGGTTCTGATTTCTCTATTTTCTTTTTTTAAGAATACCATATTCTTAATCTTAGGAAGGATAATTTACAAAATTGAATACAACTGTATGTTTTATGTTATTTTATGTCATCTATCTTTTTATTTCTTAAAACTATTACTCAATTAAATCTTAGGTTCATGTCTTAGGGCTATTTAGTGGTTACAATTAACTTAAGGAGAGACAAGAATTAATTCCGACAGGGAATATTCAATGTATTAATTACTAATTATATTTTTATGGAATTCAAATAATTTATTAATAAGAAGAACCTTACATAATGAATAATCAGTCCAAACATAAAAGTACTATTGAGCCAAACACAACAACCTAAGGTAACATCTACACATTTTAATAAACTTAAATTGAAGTTAGAACTTAAACAGGACTCTTTAGAGTGAGTTAAACTACTAGCCTTAGTTGGGAATCCTTTTTGCACCTGTTAGATGTGTTTGCTTTTCATGCAAACTTTATTAGTTGGATTAGTCAATGCTTAACAATTGCCTCATTTAGTGCACTAATCAATGGAGAACTAGCAAACCTGATCAAGGGTGAGAGAGGTTTAAGGCAAGTGATCTAATTTCAATATTCCTCTTTATTTTATGTGTGGAAGAACTTTTAAGATTAATGAAGCATAATATAATGTATGATGCGAGTTTTAAATACCATTCTAAATCTAGGAAGTTAGAGCTCTTTAAATTATTATTTTTAGATGTCAATCTCTTATTATCTAGAGCTCATGACATGTATGTGAGCACTTTAATGTCTTCTCTCCACACATTCAAGGAATTATTATGTTTGGATTTAAATCTTAGGAAAAGACATCTAGTTGATTTAGTTAGTGCTCATCACCCTATTATATGGCTCTGCTCAATCATCATCCTGTTAGATGGATTCTATCCTTTTAATTAAATTCTTCTAACAATAAATTATAAGACCCATATTTTTGTATTATTTAATAACTTAAAAAGTGATATATATTTATCCTTTTTTCTGTTGTCAATGTTGAGTGACAGTGAAATAAATTTTAGATATGTAAACACCTTTACTTTTTCTTTTAGGGTTTTGTGCCTCTTATATGGTGCTTCTACCTCGATATATTAAGAGATGAAGGTTACTTCATACTTTCATAGAGTAATGAGAATGTTAAGAACATTATATTGCATTTAAATACACATAAATATACTGGCAATAAATTCATTCCAACAATAAATATCATCTTCAGCAGTTAGTTTTTCCTTTAAGTCGCACTAAATTTGACTGTATGAAGTGAGAAATCTTATTTAAAATAATTTTCCCTATGGATGTGCAGAGAACAAATAGATCTAGCAATCTCACTTGTTATTTCAGTGTAGTTTCAATTGATTTAACTTTACTTGTATAGAATCTCTAGCTTTGCAACAAGTGACTATCTTTGTGAGTTAGATTCTTTGATGTCGTATATCTTTTTTGTATTTTCTTTTTTCGTCTTCTTTACAAAATAATGTATTAACTCAAGGTTTATGATTGAAAATTTTGATGATAACTATATAATATTTCAGAATTCAAATTGGATTTATTTCTTTATATAGACAATAATATATTTCTTAAAAGTAAATAAAATAATAGAATAATTGCATTCTTTCACCTTCTTTATAAACTTTTACTTTTTTAGAAATGGTTCTATGACATCCTGAAGGATCTTACTAATTCGAATAATTAGCTCTGGAAGCCTTGATAGAACATTTATCTTAATGTATCAAAGATTTTAGCAAAGATAATATCGAAGATTAAGCAACAACTAGTTTTAAAAAATGTCCATTTAAGGAAGAGCCATTGTATTTGCAAAAAAATGAGACTTGTGAAATATCTTAGAACATCAATATTCTTGAAAGTTATATCAAACTCTTTATGCTTTAGAAAGTGATATCACTCTATTAAGAGAGTCTGTTAAATCTTTCAAACATTTCTTGTTTCGAGCTTGCAGAGGCTAGCAAATACTACTACTGTGGAAGATTGAAGAACCTTGAAAAATATACATTTGTGAGCTGGAAGAGGCTCATCAAATGACTACTTGACTTTATAATGAAACACTCAAGTTAGATACTTAGGGATTAGATGTAGGCTTTGCTATGACCCGAACCATTATAAATCTATTGTGTCATCATCTCTTTCTTCCTTACTTTTAAATTTTCGCATTATAAGTTTGTATTTTCAAGAGGCCCCCTTAGCTTTATAATAAGCTCCTTCTGTTTTTATGTCGTAGATTGTTTCTTTCAAAAGTTAGCAAGCTCCTATCGAATAACATTCTCCATTTTTTTTTAGCGTTAGTAGGCTCCTATCATTTTGAGCATTAGCAGACTCCTTTTTATTAATTGACTCCTTTCTATTTGAGTGTTAACATACTCCTTTCAAAATAATATGCTCATCTCTTTTTCAACTTTAATAAGATCCTTTCGAAAGTTTATAGGACCCTTTCATTTATAAATTTATTTTTTAAGTAGGATCTTATCGATTTAAAAGTACCTTAAATTTATTTTCAGTTTTTATATTACAAATCTCAACCAAATAGGTTTTCATTTTTTTTAGAAAAAAAACAGAAACCAAAAACAGGAAACAGAAACCGAAAACAACAACAGAAAAATAAAAGTGAAACCAAACGGCATTAATTCTCTTGCAAATGATTTAAAAATAAGCTTTTGTAAACCATCTTATAGCCAAAATGTATATATTTTGCAGTCACATAGTCTTTAGATTTATAAATCGTTGTTTTATGCTGGAAAAATATTAATAGCATCAATTCGTATATATATTAATAATTAATTAAAATATTGATCAGTGGCATATTTTTAGAGATTATTAATTAATGGGACAATTTCAAATCATTTATGCCGTTTTGGCACACGTGATTTGAAGCCAATTTCGCTACCTTGCCACTACCCATATCGATTCAATGCAAGAAATGTGACGAGTAGCCCGACTATAGAGGGGGTGGCTACTCTTCTGAGCAAGTCACGCTCACGAGTCATGCAGTAAACACAAAGCGAGCTATTCTTTCGCCTTTTACTAAAGAATGCCGTGTGCGTACTGCTCCATATGACATAAACCTATTTTTGTAGAGGTTGTATTTACGTCAGCCTCATCAATTCTTTGAGTTTAAAGGTGTATCATTTTTGTGGAATAGCAAAGGCGTTAGATTTTTTTCTTTATATTTTTACATTTTGATGGTATGGTTTTGGTCAAACATGTGCAAATGAATGTCAACGCTTTAACTTAAAATGGCTGATTGCTACTGAAATATACTTACAGTATGCCCAATTTCAAATTGGACGCTCGGATCAATTTAATAAATTTTTTTGAAGGTTAATTAGTTTGATTTAACTCCATATGATATGAGTTAAAAATATTTTAGTATGAATTTGAATTAATAATTTTATGTCAACTATTTAAATTTGAATGTGACGAAAAGCATATGCATTATGTTACTTTTTCTTTCAGAAGTTCTCTTCACATATGTTTATTAAAACTCTAAATCCTCACCTCTGCATTCAAACACAATAAAAAATGTCTCATAATTTCTATACATGCTCTTTGCCATTTAAACGTAAAGAATCGAGAAAGTAACTTGATAAGTAAATCCAAATAAAATACTTATCCTTATTTGCCCATTAAGAATATTTGTACGAGGATTGTATAATTTCTCTTTATTCACAATTTTCTTGTAAACTCTCTATATATGTCATTATATGCTTAATCCAAAGATAGATTCTCATGAGTTGACAATTTTCGACAACATTAAATCCCAATTTTCAGAACAATCAAACAAGTACTTCAAAATTCATTATCTAGAATAATAATATAAGCGGATTATAGTTGCTTCGGTTTTGGTAGAGCTCCCAGTGTATCTGCTTTTGGCTTACAGTATTTTGTTACTTCTTTGATTATGTTATTCTTGTTATATGTGTTTCTGTCTTGGCTTGCTTGGGGCTAGTTGCTTATATTAGCCGGTTGTGTCTTCAGTGGCACTTGTAAAAGGACGATTTGTACATATTCTTGTTTTCTATTAATATTCTTCCGATTTACCAAAAAAAAAATATAAGCCTCTTTTTCTTTCGTATCTTTTTTATAACTTATGATTTGAAAATAGGTTATTTGTCATTAAATTTTAAATTATTTATTTAAGATCATAAATGCTTTTTAAATTTATAGATATAGTTGCATACCTAATTACAAGAGGACATATAATCTCAACTCAATCTTCTTACTTTCTTAACAAAGACAAAAATGTAAGATAATTATACACAAAATTTGTGATCTTAGATTCACATAAAACAAGATTAGAATTATCTATGCAGCCAATATAATATAATGAAAAATATATACAGATTAATAAATATGGTCATGCAACACATAAAGATTAATAAATATACTGATACTTTAGTTATAATGAGTACTTGACTCTTAATATAATTAGCTACATTATATGTATTAAAGTAGACAATTTTTTTTATTTCAACCTATTCTACAATTTAAGAAAATAATTCAAATAAACTATAAACACTTTTTACTATATCAGAAGTGTCAACAAACCTGATAAAAACTATTTTAATATTAGAAGAAACAAAAAAATTAATCAAAGCTTTTTTGTCTGTGTTTAGTATACCCATATACTATAATATAAGAATAATAGAACTGTGACACCCCACTCTCGTAGAACACGTACCTGACATTTTGAGTGACATCCGAATACATACCTCGCAGGAGTGGCATGTTAGAGCACTCACATCACTAACTTAATCATGACATCATCATTAATACATATAAGTTACATAATTTAAAAACCGAATTCCTCATTTCATTTCATAAAAACAGAATATATACATTATAGCATTTCATATGTCATCCCTACATGTACATTATCAAAACCAAATACAAAACATGCTACACATATGAGGAATTATACAAAATTATATCTAATCCTTCAATCTCAACTAACCAACCTTTGAGCTATTTCTCCTTTCCAAAAGTACAAGAACCATACTTCTTATAGAATCTCTCTGTCTCTAGATCTTCTTTCAGTCCTGAAATGTCAACGTTGCAATTTTGGTGAGTTTTGCGAACTTAGTGAGGTAACTATCCTCGATGGTTTACTCAATTCATACAACACATCAACACATATAATCCAATAATTTACACCATTTTATTTATCATCGTGTAGTATCACATATCACATATCACTTTGTTCACAATTTTCACGTTCATTCAAATACAAGTTAACAGTACATTTCAATCATTCAAACATACATATTAAATGTATATGCTATGTTCATGAGACTTATTTCCGATTATTACGTTGTTGTGATCGAGTGTCTATAACTGTCCCGTATCTATTGTAGATACCGGGCTTATTGATAACTGTCCCTTATATATTGGGAATACATGACTCATTATACATAGCGGGCCTTTGGCTCTTAATCACATTCTGAGCTTTAAGCTCATTTCTGGTGGCTACTCAGGTCACAACTGTCATTATCTATTCATCCATTTATGTAATGAAATGCATCATATCTATCCAGTCAATCAAAAGTGCTTAATATTTATTAGTCATTTTCACTATCGCTTTCTGATTCACATTTATCATTAAAATTTGGTCCAGCATTCAACAGTTATGTTAAGTACACATATTTCTATCTGATTCATATACAAGAAGCACTTCCAATATCTCATTCATGCGTCAAACATCTAAGACATTCAATGTCCGGAATCAGCACAATCACAATCACAAATTAATTCAATATATCATTTAAAATAAACAATTTATTAAGTGAGACCATCTAGGTTACTCAAAGGTTGCTCCAGAAAGTTATTGCCTCAAAGTCCCAGCAATGTTTGGATGTGGTCGTTCAAATCGCTCTTCTATATCATGAAATATACATTTACACATATCACAAATTTGCACAATTATAAGTACTCATTTATGCACATATATGTATATAAATTATGTATAATACATGTTCAATGACAATCCCAGGTACATTTCCATTATTCTCATCACATGATTATTCATATATCAAAACTCATATAAGTCTAATTTGAACTTAGGTTTATACCTCAATCAAACAAATTCATTCCAAGTTCATCACTCAATCAATCATTCCAGCTTTTTCTCAAAACAGATTTTCGAGTCAATTTTGCATGGTCATTAAGACAAGGAAAATGAAGTATTAAGGCATCACCTTCTTCTAAACAAATGTTCTCATATATATTAAGTTTCTAATGACACAAAGTTCTCACAATTTGGTTCAGTATTCTGTAAATTATACACAAAAGCTTTCAGACTGTACTTAAACTGCAACACTACTCTATACTCAACTTCAAGACATATTTTGGAACTCTTAGAGACATAATTAAAATTAAATGCCTTCATGAAATTTGTAACCATATGTATCTAGTTTAATATAAATAAAAAATCATCTTATTTGGATATCTACAGTTTAAGATATAGCCAAAAAACTGATATCTATTCAGTAGAAATACTCCATTTAACATTATTCCAGCACACTTCATCATTTTCATCCTAAACTCATCAATCAATCCTTTCCTCATGAATTCAGATGGCCATAAATTTTTGTGGAGAGGAAAAAAATGTGTGAGGAGTTTGTGGTTCAAATTTCAAGTTATTCTGAGGTCGGGAGAAGAAGTTATGGCCAAAGGAGTACATGATGTTCAAATCTGTCATACATCTCTGCACTCTCACTGTCACAATCGTGCATTGCGAGATGCTTCCTCTTTGTCACATTCGTACTTGTGCAAGATCGTGCTTTTCTAGATATCTCCACATTGTCATAATTGTGCTTGTGCATGATCGTACACTGTCTCATTTTTCCTCTCTGTCGTGACAAACAATATTCTTCATATTCATACGAAACTGCAGATTTTTGTCTGTTCTTCCTCTCTTTTGCTGAATCCAACATTTCTAACATATGTCTATTATTTTCTCTTCATTTCGACTTCCATTCAGCTCAACTCATTCACAAACAAATTGAAATCTATGATTAATCACAACATCAAAAACCGAACTGTTCATTTATGCATATTCAACACGCATTCCTCACATTTTCTGCATTTTTCATCTTCCTCATCACCTTCATTTCATCTCAAACTTCTAATTTTAATTTTGTTTCTATATCAAGACATCACCTTACAACTTTTTCCTTAACTCTAGACTCATTTTAATTCATTCCTAAAACATCCAACGAGATTCACGCAAACACAGTGAAAACAAAGCATACATATATCACTTTTCATGAATTTTTTGCACTCTTTCTATACACGTTTTCAATGATCTTGCTAACTTAAAAATCATTTCTACAACATCTTATGAAATATTCATCATCAAATATGCAAAAGCAAGATATGTGGTACACCCAAAATCCTCACTCACATTTCAGCAAATATACATCCTCATTTTATAAACACTGAATTGTTAACTAAAGTGATGTATGTTTCATTCTACATATTATGAAGAACCATACGATACTTATTTGTTTAAAACTACAAACTCTTCAAAATAACGTGAACCTTAGTTTTCTAGTACAACACGATCATCAACAGTTGAAGGTTGTAAGGTTAGGTATTTCAATGACAATGAGGAAGATAACAGAAAGAGATAACAAGTGAAAAGTGAGGGCAAAGCTTGCGTTGTGAGGGTGAGAAAATTTCTAGAAGTAAAGAAACTTACAGAAGATGAAGAAAGTCACAAAGAAGAAGAAAACAAGATCAAATAATTAATTTGATCTTTCTAGTATATTCGTGTGAATAAAGGCTAAGCTTGGCAAGTGACACTTGTCACTTGTCCAATTTTTATGAGCTTAACTAGGTTCTCTTATTTAACTAGTCTAATCATCTTAAATTTTACTCCAATTGTCTCTCAATTTTTAATGACACTTTTCAATAAATCCCAAAGTCATCTACAAAACTTTTCACTGTTATTTGACTCTTATTTCTACTACCATTGTCAATTGTCTTGCCATTCGACATTTTTCCTAGTCCAGTAATACCAAAATTTTTTCAAAAATTTCACAAAAAATTCTAAATCAGTATTTAGATTCTCTAATTCGATTTTCAATACAAATAAACCACATATCTCAACATAATCAGATATATGAATCAATTATAGCCGAAAAATATTAATGAATGTATGTACAATCATTTTAATGTGCAAAAATTAATATTCACGTTTATGTTTATGCTATATTATGCATAGGCATGAAATGCATTTTCTAACTTCTCAATAGACTCTCATGAACTCTATTCTAGGGCTCTAGCCCCTAACGTGGGATAATGAGATATTACAAGAACAATATAGTTCAAACTTTTTTACATTACAAAATGGAATTCTTATAAATTAGAACACTTTTTAAACTTAGTTGAAAACTAAGTGTGGTTCCTGGAGGAAAAATAAGAATATATGTCTATAGTAAAATTTCTTTTATGATTCTAAAAGAAAAAAAATATGTGATTGAAAACATAAAGGATGTAATGGGCACGAGTTGTGAATTGAGCAATACATCTAATATTTGTTATCATATCCACTCATAATGGATTCATTGACTTTTAAAAGGTGTTAGCAAGCTAGGATTGTTCAGAGAATCTAAAGCTCATGGCGATTGGAAAATAGGTGTATAAGTGTAGTTTACTTTTTATCGTTTAACAAACCTTTCAACATTTCAATACCACAATACTAATCTTTGCTTTGGACAATACTAAGCCTTACACCCAAAATAACTTTTGATTGTGAAAAAAGAATCTTAGAACGAAGAGAAAACATTTTTACACAATACCCGGTGACCTAAAGCCTACAAATATCATTGGTAAACTAGAGCTTTAGTAGATATTGCGAATACCTAGTATAAACTACATAGAATAAGAATGAATGAGCACTTAATCTTCAACTACGAAAATTGGAACTATCAATTTTCATAAAGTGTATCATGATTCTATGAATGAATTAATTAGAATGTAAAACAAAATCCAACATAAAAAAGTGGAAATATATAATACATATCACTGCAAACCCCCAAAGAAATAACATAAATTGTATCTAATGCATATCACTTCAAATAGGGATGCAATGGGCCGAGTTGATCCCTAGCCCACCCAAGTCGAAGCCCCAGATTGCTCAATCTGGTACGAGGCATCAGGCCTAAGTTCGAGTCAGACAGGACCTGATGCAGCCTGACTGAAGCCCAAGCCTAACTTGGTCTACCCAAACTATTTTTAAGATATAAAAACATCTTTTTGCTTATATGTATCGGGCCTGTTGGCCTTAGATTGGCCCTAGATCCAATTGTCATCTCTAACTTCAAATGATAAAACAAGTTTTTGTTAGATAAAATTGAAAGGAGTTTAATTAATTATTGTTTGAAAGACTGCAAAAGCTTGTAAATTTACTACTTTTTTTTAAAGATTGAGACCAATGATATCAAAAGAGATATGAAAATATGTTTTCACAATAATATATATATGGCACAAACACCAAAGCGATTAAAATAAAATTTGAACATCAAAAGATTAATTGAAATAGTCCATTAAAAAGAATTAAAAAGTCCAAGAAAATTAATTGAAAAAATCCTAAAAATTGATTTTTAAAAATAAAAAAGTTGCTTTGAACAATCCTAAGGCTTACACTCAAAACATTTCATTGTGCAAAATGAATCTTAGAACGAAAGAAAAAAATAATTTTATTCAAATATTTGAATTTAAATTATTTTTTGTCTTTCTTATATGTGTGCATTTTTATTAAGAAAACCTCATTATGAACATTTATAAACTTCTGAAAGTCTAAAATTAAAACAGAGACATTTAAATGAAGCTTTTTGTATCTTAAATGGGTACATTTATGATACAATCACCAATAATACCTTAAACATTATTCTCTATTAGTATTGAAACATATTTTCTGAATCGTTTAATTTTTAAAATATATTCTTTAATTAATGAAAAAGGATTATCATTTTTGATAATATTTCATTATAGTAATTTGAAAATCAATTTAATTTTCAAAACCTTTTTTCATAAAATTATCTTCAAAATAAAAAGTTCTAAAAATATTATATGTTTAAGTTACTAGTTAAACTAATTCTCTTAAACATCATTAATTTTTTTTGATATTTTCATTGAATCTTTTATTATAAAATATAATGCATTCATATGACATTTTATTTGTTGATGTACTTTTAGGTATTATTAATTAATGAGACGATTATCCTAACTTGTCTTTCCCATATCGTTTGAAAGCAATAATGTCACTAGGAGCCCGTCTATAGAGGGATGGTCACTCCATTGAACAAATCAGGAGTTATGTAGTAAGCACAAAGCGAACTATTCTTTTGCCTTTTACTAAAGAATACGGTGTGCTTGCTGCTCTATGTGATATAGCCCTATTTTTGTAGAGGTTGTTACTAATACAGCCTCATCAATTCCTGAGTTTAAGGTATTTCATTTTGTGGATGAGCAACGTTGTTAGTTCTAAGGTAGTCGTTTCCAAGTCCCTGTTCTTCCTTATATTTTATGTTTAGATGGCTACAGTTTTGTTTAATGCATCAATATTTCTCGAGTTAGAAATAAAAATTAAAACTTGATAAAGATGCTTGACCTAAAAGTGCAAGCATTAATTGATATAGTTTTCTTTAAGGAAAGAGAGAAATTGCCTAATTCAAGACATTGAGATTGAGGAAGAAATAAATTGACTTCGAAAGCAAATTAGTCATCAACATTTAGGAAGATTCTAAATGAGTTCTGGGTCTTATCATACGGAAGATTAAATGGATTGTGGATAAGGTCACGGGCCTACTAAAATAAAAAGATCATAACACATTTTAATTCAAAGAAGTTCCCATGAAATACTAGCCTTATATCATTCATAGTAAACATTGGCTTTGAACCTTTCGCAAGCATTTAAACCCAGCTCAAATGTAATGGAAATATATCATAAATGGATCAAGTTGGCCTTGCCTACTTTTTTTTAATATTTCTCAGAGAAAATTATAAATCAAGAACATATGAAAGCATGTGATCTGTAATTTCTAAATAACTTTTAAAATTTTTTCATTTTTCTTCTTCCTTTTTTTTACACTAATAACCCTAACTCCTTAGACCAAACATTTAATTATCCTTATAAATAAAAACTCTAAAAACCCTAATTCCTAAGACCAAACATTCAATTATCCTAGAGATTTTAAATTTATATAATCCAAGTTTTGGAATTTTTTTATAAATCTATAAAAGATTCACATCATTAGTTGTTTGTGTTATTGACTAAGAGATAAATAAAATAAATAACAATTGAAAGAGTTATCAAATTAATATAGATAAACAATTGGCATTGCTACAAGCATGCCTAATTGGTCAAGATCTCCTTTAACTTTCCATACGAGGGGAGAAATCTATTCATTGGCCTAATGGACAACGTTAATGTTCAACTCCTTAAACTTGGTTATTTCTAACATTATGACATTAATTCTTTATAATCCCCTTGTGGTCATGCTTATTGGGTTCGTACTCTAGACTAAAGTGCTATTGTGACTTTAAAGTTTCTTTAATTATTTGACATTCCTCAAATTAGTTCATTGTGTATGTTTAAGTGCTCATATCCTTGTCGTTGCCATCTTTTAGATGAACATTCTAGTCGTACAAGAAAAACTTGACCTTTTAAGTTTAGGCCCCTCAACCACATAAGTTGCATTTATTAACTCCAAAGTTTGGAACTATCTTCTTTGTCAATATGGACTGCTAAAACATTCTTTATTATAAAAATCAATATCCTCGACATGGACAATTATAACTTTTATCATCTTAAAAATATTTGATCTTTTGATGGAGAGTGGATGGAATCACCTAAGCATTATAAATCCATAGCCTTCCCAAAAGCATGCTATAGGTATATTGCAAATCAATCACTTAAAAGATAATAAAAAAGTTAGTACAATTTTGACCTCAAAGTTAATGTTTTTAATCAAAACTCTATGATCCATCAAAATTCCTTACACATGACTTTGGTCTTATTATTGAGTGTCCTATATATAGTGAATCCAGTGTTCTTTTTGATAATACAATAATGATAGAATCATTATTAATTAGTACTTTTACACCTCATGCC
>JAOSBK010000003.1:26915087-26927739 GCA_027568895.1 Erythroxylum shatona
TAATTAAAATATTATTAATAATTAATTAACTACAATATAATTAATTAAAATATTATAATTAATTAATTAATTAAAATATATTTAATTAAAATTAATTACAATATAATTAATTAAAATTAATTACAATTTTAATTAATCAAGATATTGCAATTGATTAATTACAATATAAGTCAATTAAAGTATAATAAATTTTTATTTCTTCATATTTTTTACAAATCAATTAATGATAATAGTAATTATTCCTTCCTCTTAATTAACCATCATAATAATAATAATAATAATATTCATTCTCATTTTTCACTATATTCATTATCATTCTAGTGTAATTGAATTTATTTTTAATATTACTGAATTTGTTCAAAACAGTGTAAATTGAATTCAATTCAATCTCATTAATATAATTGAATTGAATTCATTAATAAATTAAATTCAAAGATTTCCAAACAAACTGTAAAAATTTCAAGAGGTTAAAAAGCTGGGGAGTTAATCCACAAGAACTTTCATCATTTTCTCTTTCTAAGTAGCGGTAATGATTAATTGGCTGACAAAGTACCATAGGGTTGTTGAACATTTAAGTGTCAATTAATAATCAGCTTCAATGTGCAACCAACTGGAATGGACCCAAAAAGAAATTAGGTCCTCACATGTGAACACGGAAGGGCTGGTGGAACTTTCACCTTTTCTTCTAAAGATCAAGCCAAAAATGAGACTTGAGATTAGAATTGACAAGTCAACTTCTAAACATAAGAACATAGAAAAATCAAGTATGTTCTATGCCACATATTTTCGATGGAATTTCCAGGAAATGATTTTTCCACCAGCAATTTGAATTGATTCTAATATAAATATCAACGTCAAGTGAAGTGACGTCGTTGTTCGGTTAGTAGAGCAAATGGTACGTTCAGTTGACTCGATTAGAAAAAAACCCACTTGCCGCTTATAGCATTATCGGACGAAACACTACAGGACCAAGTCCATAAAGGTTCAAATAAACGGTAAATGTTTGAATGTGTTAAATTGATAATCAAATGGACTGAAGAACGACATCAATCCTTCATTTCTATGAGCTATATGCTTAGGATTGTTAGCATCAATTACTGTCATGGTGTTTTTGTCAAATCAGTTTTTTGTGTTACGGGTTCCGTCTATGTTTACTTGAATGGATTATGGAACACGCCTGAGTTTTCCTTTCTATCGCTACTGTGCAGTAAAGATATGCATAATTGACAAGATTCAGTCAAAATCAAACATCTTACTCTGCACATTAGCCTCACTAACCACGTAAGTTGACAAGAAAGCTGCACCAACATTCCTCATTGGACTACTTGCACAAGGCAGCTCAATGTATCATGTTCCTGCATGTGGTCACCACGTACGCAAAGGCAACTCAATTTATCACACCTTGCATGCTCATGGAATTTTCAAGTGAGGGTCCCATGTAAAGAAAAGCTTGAAAATTTCACTAGTTTCTGTAATTTCCACTTTTACAAAATGCACCATTATGTTTTAAAATTATTAGAAGAATGCCTCGTGATATTAACAATACCAAACATGTAAGTCTGTATTACTATTTTGACTTATATTAAAATAACATAACATAAATTCATTAAAACATCATTTTTAATACCACAAGACTTTTTTTTAATAATTTTGAAACATAGAGATGCATATTACAAAAGTGTAAACTACAAAGATCTGCATCTTTTACCCAAATTTCGCAAAATAGCTCTGCCAGTGACTCCAACATCAGGCTTCTTATTTCGCTGCAGCTGTAAAACAACATAGTTATGCCTTTTTCCTTTTCTCATTCATAATATTACATTGCTTGAAGTATGTAATCGAACCATCTATAATCAAATAGCACAAGTGCAATTACTGTCAAAGCATCCAATAAAACAGTTTGAAAGGAACCAATAGTCAGAAATCTCCTCTCCCATAAAAAGCCAAGGGCAGGAGAAATATTCAATAACAATGCATGAAATGCTTCCACTACCTGAAAATGAGGTTACAAGTTCTTTGTTGTTGCCGATTTGGTTTCCTTGTTTTTGTACCGGTTTTCTTCTCGAAAAATAGTGGTTGCAAAATCATCAAAGACTAGGTAGTCAACCCTAACATTATTTGTTAAATTGATGATGAGTTGATTATACGAATCTAGTAAACTTTGAAGTAAAAGTTCAACACATTTCTTGAGACTCTATTTTATGACCCAGTAATTAGAGCTAGGAAAATAGAGTATTCAAGGTATTGATGTGCTTTGTCACTGAAGTAGATTTTGACATCCGAAGAGTGTCCAATTTTCTCGTAAGGAAAATCTTGTTATAGAGTAACTTAGCCTAATACAACTTAGTGAGATAATCTCAAATCTCTTTTGTTGTCTTCTTCTTCTCTATGCTTGACAACACCATATTTGCTAATGCCAGATAAAGATTAAAATTGTGATAACATTCTCGTCCATCTTATTCTATTTATTATCATCTATGAATGTTGTCGGTCTTTCGCTAATGGCTGCTAAGCAGTTATCTTTTCTCAAGATAGCCTTCATCTTCAGCTTCCACTATGAAAAATTACTCTCATTGAATTTCTCAATCCTAAATTTTACTGTCATTGCTTCTAATTATAAACAAAACTTGGCTCTCACTATTTCACGTGAATAGTACCCATATGTATAAATAGTACCATATATGTAAATATTGTTCAATTGCTATAATGACTACTCTACTACAATAACTGAGTTGTGAATAATAAAAATGCCCAATGGCTACAGTTGTCACCTTTCTTGGTTACTATTCTACCATTCACCGACTACACTTGTAATTTGAACCACTTGTTTTGAAAATTGACCAAATTAGAGCATATTCGCAACTAACAAGATTGAAAGAATATTAATGAAGAAATTGATACAAATTTTACATAGAAAACCTTTCAAATAAATTAGAGTAAAAACTACAAACAAAAAGAAACAAATTCATTATAAAAAAAATTTAGGAGTTATAATCTCTTTCTATTTTATAAGGAGAAATATTAACTCTTTCAAGAATAAAATAAGCACTCTCTAAATTGTGGGGATTGAACTAAAAAATAAAAAATTTGGATAATTTTAAAATTGATCTGGGAAGGCCTATTTATAGGCCTCCTGTACGCATATAGTCAGCTATAGACAATTGCCCACGTGCAATTTTCTTCCTTTTCTTTTTGACTTTAACAAGTCAACAATACCAATTTAGAGTTAGGTTTTGATGCTGGATCTGTAGGTCAAATGGCTACCACAATTCTATTGGTGAGAACTACAATCGTGGTAGGGGAAAGTTAAAAGGTAAGAAAAATTTAAGACGCTACAACTCAAGCAAAAAGGGTCACATGAAGAAGGATTGTCATTATAAGATAAATTCTAATCCTCAAGAAAATGTGTTAAGCACTTCAAATAATGGTAATGTCCTGTGTTGTGAGGCAATGACAACAAACAAAACAAAAAAAAAACAATTTGCTAGTGTATAACTTTTTGACTCGGGAGCTAACTTCTCACATGAACTCTCAGAAGGAATGGTTCTATCATTATGAACCAGACTTAGGAAGATTTATGTACAATTGCAATGATCATGCCTTAAAGATCATTGATATAAGAATCATCAAGCTGAAGTTGTATGATGGTACAATTCATACTATCTAAAGAGTGCGGCCTGTGGAGGGCCTGAAGAAGAATTTGTTCTCTTTAAGACAACTAGATAATCTTGGTTGCAAGGTTGAAATTGAAAATAAGATCATGAAAATAATTCGAGGTACGCTTGTAAATCAAGATCAAGTTGCCAATTAGGAAGCCAAACTGACCAACAAATACATGTTAACATGTTACCAAAGTGGGAAACAAGTTCCCTTTGCAAGTGTATATTTGAGTGTGATTGTTTTACTTTTTCTTTTGCCTTTTGGTAGGAGTGGGGGGTGGAAGAGATTGGGTTAATGACAGAGAGTATTTTCTTTTACATAGTATCATATTAGTACCTTGATGAAACATCATCTACAAACATCTCTTCAGAAGTTGGTAGAGGTGCAGAAGCATCAGCCTCTTCTGTAGCTAGGAATTATGCAGGTAGCAAGAAAATTGTGATCAGTGTTTATAGTAAATGAATCTACAGTATAGCTGAAGATGTTGAACCTCAGTTACAATTTATTAATTAGTAAAAGAAAACTGTAGCAAATAGTTTAAATAAATTGGATAGCAGAAGATACAGATCTCTAGAAAAGGTGTAACTGTTTTTCAACTAGTAAGTGGAGATAATTCAACTAATGGGAACCAAGAAGAGAAGAGTATTGATAAACTGAAGACAACATAGCTTGAAGAAATTACAAAGAATATGTACAAAGAAAAATTAGGAAAATGATAACTTAGAGAAATTATGTTAGTCAGGGAAATAAAACAGAAGACAATATGATTCACCAATGCGATTATGGAAATCTTGGTTCATCAAGGTAGTCGAATAGTGACAGGTCAAATAGAACATAAATTTACCTAGTGGCCAATTAATAAAATAGTTGACAAAGCTAAATAATTGCCAGTCATCTTCCTGCTTAGGTTCCTACCAAAGTATGGAAATTCCAAGTCTAGCACCAATATTTTAACACACATAAGATTGTCAAAAGAATAAGGAAACTGAACCCTGTGTCCAAAAGAAAAACTTGCGGTCATCTGTGTTGCACTTCAAGATGTAAACCCGTCCTGAAGCTTGGTTATCTAAGCAAGTATGACAGTGTGGAAACAACTACAAGAGCCAAAAACTTCCCAACTTACAAAGTTCCTTAATTGTTACCTTCTCAAAAACTGCTTCATCGGGGAAAGTTATCTGATCCTATTAACCAATATGTCAAGTTAAGAGATCCAGCAAACTAAAAATACATTATATGGCACATAGCACAAAACGATGGCTCATCAATTTCTATGTCATTCGAAAGGCACCACTGTAAAGTTTATTGTTCAGCCACTAAGCATTGTGACACCGGTTGCAAAACTCAGAAACCGAAGTGAAATTTTGAAAGACACAATACAAGGATACATCTTCCACAACATCTGGACCGCAATCTAGCCAACAAAAATGGAACAATCCATCCTCCCTTGGAACAATAAAAAAGAATAAGGAAACCAATTTCATCATTAATTTTGTTGTTAAATCTTATTCAGAACACAAAACTAGATATAGTTCATATACATTTAAATCTATTGAACTACATATAGTTCTGGAAAATGTTGTGACAGAACCGTAATAAATGAAAAATTTTTGCAAGTATGAATTATAGCACAAGCACTTGGAAGAAGAAGGACAATATACCCTTCCTATGCTCACAAGCCCCTTACACGTATTTGGAAATATCCTTTTGCCCTCAAAAAACATTTTATATACCAGCACGAAACTCAAGCATAATTAATTTCCTTCAAAAAATGTCCTCTCTTTGTAACATAAAACTACCACCATGACTAATAAGCATTCTTAAGGCCCTAGTTATGAAAATCCAGATGTAAAAACAATGAGCTTGGCACTACCTAAATATGCAGCAGGTGAGAAGTTATAGCAGTTCCATTAGAAGACGACAATATAGGTAGGATATCTATCTATAACAAAAGGTAAGACACTATAACATGCCATCATGACATATTCCAATAATTTGCATATGCTAACAACTAGACATTTAACTGCAAGAAAAGAGAGAAAATATGATAAGCCACAGACTAAGCTTAGGTATTTAGAACCTCCAGCATGTAGTACTAAGTTACATGAAACACATATAAAATCTTAAACCACCAAATATCGGTCTTATTGTATACAACACCCTATGTGAACTGCATTGATGGGAGCGCTTCGATTGAGCTAGAATCCATTGCTACAGTTCATTGCTGCGTTTTTTGAACAATTAAGAGATTCAAACACCAAAATCAAATATGTAATGCACGACTAAGTAACTTACAATAACATCCAAACAAAAAAAATGTTAACAAATCCAAAGTGGATACAGAATATTTCACCAGAAACTCGTGAAAAAGCATATCGAATTGGAAACTTTATGATTTAATTTTAGTCGAAAGGAAAGGATGATTATCAAAACATCAAAAACCGAGGTAGGAAGCGGAAATGGCGGATGGAAATTGACAGAAAGCTGATACCTTCCCTGGAGGATTTGAATTAGAGAAGTGCCCACAATTAATCCCAGATAAAGGCTGGTCAACAGGGGAAAAGACAAATTATTCCTAACGTTTCATAAAAAATCCAATTTGGGACTTAACGTAATATATCACAATTTTAATCTTTGATTAGTTTTTTTTTTTGAAAACTACTCGGATATATTAAGATAATAAATTATACAATTACATAAGTAAAACTGTTAAATATTTTCTAATGTCATTGACGACTTACGGAGTCCATTGATAGTTGAAGATTCCGCTCATAATAAGTTATCGTATTTAAAATGAACAGTAGAAAATTACATTGATAAAAATTGTAATTATATTTATTGTTTAATGTTTTAATTAAAATTTAGTTTAGATTTTAAAGTTTAGTAACATATAAACATTTTTAAATATTTAGAAAAAGTTTTAAAATAACTTTTTAATTGACGAAATCGCCTGCGACTTCCATCTGTCTCACTATGTTTTCTAGCGTTAGAAGGATGCCATTTGTGTCTATAGGAGGAAAAAAACTGAAGGATGCCATTTGTGTCTCAGTAGATAACATCACTTTGGGTATATGGAAAAGAGTTGGAACTTAAATTTGTTGCTACAACATAGCTCCACTTTTTCACAAAGCAGGAGAAGAGAGAATAAGAAGAAGGCTTTCAAAGTATTATCAATAATGACAACAATTAAATAAAAGTTTAGATGATATGTAGTCTCAAGATTAGTAGTATATAATCTTATTCTTAATTAGTGTAGAGAATTTTTAAAATAGACTCATATAAAATATATATACATTTATTAAAATAATAAAGTAATAGCAATTTTTAAAAAATAAACTAGACATAAAAGATAATAATAATAAATATAAATAAATACATAAATTCATATTAATAAAATATATAAATACAATAAATAACACAATAAATATAGAACAAGGTAAATAATAAAATTAAATAATAATAACAAGTAAATAAATATACAAACAAGAAAGAAGACAAGTAAATAAATAAATTAAATAAGTCATTACGAGAAAATATTTATGTTAAGTAAGAAAATATTTAGGCTAAATGACTAAGAGGAAAGTAATACATATTAAATACTTAGGTTAAATACAAGACATAAGACTCGAAAGGAAAATATTCAAAAAAATCGATAAGAAAGAGAAGGACCTCTCTTTATGAGATCATTTACCTGTATCTTAGTACATTAACGTTTTTTATTGAGGAACATGCATGTTCTTGGTAATTTCAACAAAATCATATCATTCCTAATCACCTCCTACATTTCTTTTAGACCTTACTTTTTTTTCTCTTAGATTCTCTATGTACAATCTTCTCACTAAAGTGTCAGGATATCTCCTCTTAACATGTCTGAACCACCTAAACATTGTCTCTCTTAATTTTTCATTAATATTAGTCACATTTACTTCGTCTTTTACCATTACATTCCTGGCATTATCCCTTCTAGTAAGATTGCACATCCAACGAAACATTTTCATTTTTGCCACCATTAACTTATTACTATATACCTATTTAATGGCCAAACACTCTGCCCCATAGAGTATGGCTAGCCTAATCGTTAAATAGTAAAACTTACATTTAAGTTTGAGTAGTATCTTCTTTTCAAATAAAACTCCTGATGTACTTCTCCATTTAAATCACCCTAATCTGATACAGTAAATTATGTCTTTATCGATCTCTGAATTGCTTTAGATGATAGATCTTAGATACTTAAAACACACTTTTTGTGGTATAGCTTCTAAACCAATCTTTACTTTTACATCGAAAGCCGCCCTATGGTCTGAAAAGTTAGACTCTAAGTATTCAATTTTAGTCCCGTTCAATTTAAAGTCATTCGACAATAATGTATCCTCAAAGGTTCTAGGTTGACATTGAAACCCTACTCTATCTCATCCATTAAACAATGTCATCAACAACAGACGTACACCAAGACACATTTTCTTGGATATTCTTGGTGAGCTCATCCATCACTACTCCAAATAAAAAGGGGCTCAATGAGGAACCTTGTTGTAGCCTAATATTGATAGAAAAATGTTTTGTATCTCCTCCTATTGTTCTTACTTTAATCTTTACACCTTTATACATATCAATAACCTATATATAGGTCATAGACTCCCTTAGCTTATAAACACCTTTACATGATTTCCCTAGATACCCTATCATACGCTTTCTCTAAGTCAATAAAAACCATTTATAGGTTATGCTATCTTTCTTTGTAGTCTTCATCAATTTTCTGAGGAGATGTAAAGTTTCTATTGTGGACCTTCTTGGCATAAAGCCAAACTAGTTCTCCAAGATAAGAACACCCTTTTCTCACTCTCCTCTCATTTACCTTCTCCTATAATTTCATGGTATGAATAAGTAATTTGATGTCTCTATAGTTGTTATAACTTTGGATGTCTTCTTTGTTCTTATATAGAGGAATTAGCATACTCAGTCTCCACTCATATGGTATTTTAGCGGATTTGAGGTTCATATTAAAAATTGGCTAGCTAAGTAAGAACCTTTTTTCCTAAGCTCTTCCACACCTCTATAGATATCTCATCAAGCCCTACTACCTTTCTACTCTTTATCTCCTTCAAATCTATTTTAATTTTTCTCTCTTATAATATGCTAAAAATAAGTAAACCTATGATACCTCTCAGATATGCTAAGATCACCTAAAGGGATATTATCCTCTATGCCTTCATTAAAAAGGTTATAAAAGTATATTTGTCATCTTCTCTTTATGTCATTTTTAGCCACAGGCACCAGCTGTACTTCATCTTTTATACAATAAACTTGATTTAAGTCTCTCTCTTTTTTTCCCTAACTCTCCCTAACTTGATCTAAGTCTCTCTCTTTAGTCTCCAATCTTTGGTATAATTTCTCATAAGCTCTGCTTTTAGCTTATAAGATTTTCTTCTTCACCTTTTTCTTTACCAGTTTGTAACTTTCTCTATTAACTACTCTTTTTACTATTGTGATATTATCTAATAGAGGCACCCTTCTTGATATTAACCTTTTTTTGTACATTTTCATTCCACCACCAAGACTCTATCCTACTACCTTTAGGACCTTTGGAAATACCCAAGATCTCTTTAATTGTATTCCTTAAAAGAGTTAGTACTCGCTTCTACATCTGGTTAACATCTCTTCCAATTTATATTCTTCATTATATATTACTTTATCCCAAAGTTGTTCCAACATATCTCTTTTTAGATTCCACCATCTGACTTTGATACACCTTTTTGGACTTCTTTTCTTCCTTCAACCTTTAATTATAAGATCCATAACAAATAATCTATAGTGAGTTAATTAGCAAACATTAGGTATCGCCTTGCAATCCTTGCAACTAGGTCGATCTCTTTAACTTATGAGGAAATAGTAAATTTTATCTTTTGTGGTTTTGCTCTTAAAAGTCATCATATGCTCCGCATTTTTTGTAAAAAAGAGTTAACTATCACTAACTCAAACGCTACTATGAGATCCAACAAAGCAGTCTCACTATCATTTCTATGACTGTACCCAAAATCCCTATGAGTCTATGAATATCCGTTCAAAGTTACCCTTATATGACCATTAAAGTCTCCTCCTTGAATAACTCTTTATTCAGGGGGTATCTGTTGAATTACTTCATCTAGTTTTTCCCAAAATTGGCACTTAAGTTGATCACCTAATCTTATTTGAGGTGTATAAACATACACCACATTGAAAACAACACCTTTCACCACAATCTTTAAGGACATAATCTTATCATTATTCCTTTTTACCCTTACAACATGATTTATAAGTTCCTTGACAACTAAGGTACCTACCCTATTCTGCCATCTCAAATACCCTAAATACCAAAGTTTGAATCAATTAATCTCTTTTGTTTTAGCACCTGTTCACTTTGTCTCCTAGATGCATGCTATATAAATCTTATATTTGTGTAAAATCTCCACTAATTCCAAAGACTTCCATGTAAAGGTCTTGACGTTCTAAGAACCTATCTTTAATCTTTCAATATCTTCTCTTCTCTTCTTTTAAACCAAAAACTCACTGAAGGACTAGCCCTTACTTTATTATCAAAAGTCAAAGGCACCACTCATACCCTAATGCCTAACATAATTTATAGAATACAAGCCTAATAAGTCCCTAAATGACTCTAATATTACTTGAGAAAGGAAAAAGAAACTGATCTTAAATCCTAAAAGTAGGGAACACACTAAACGATTGTGAAAACCACAAATACACACAATTGCAAGCAAATTAAAATTTGATAGTCTAAAATATGAACCATTAATAGCAATTAGGTTTTCTCAAAATGCTTAAAACACAGTACTAGATAGTTAAAAAGAATAAACAAAATATTGAAAACTATAAACACAAAAGAGTGTAAAACTTAATGATTCAATGAAGAATAAAAAATTGAAGTCCTAACACTCAAAGAGTAACTATCAACCATGAACAAACACAATCTAAAACCAATTACAAGTTTGTCCAATAGAGAAAAAAAATGAGATATCAATTAACCAAAGAAAGGGAATAATCAAACTGATCCGCTCTGTTAAAGAAGTCATATACCAGCTCTCTCTATATTCTCGACATAGTTAGCACCATTCACTAAAAATTTTTCTGTTGTGGAGCTCACTCCGAATCAACAAATCACTTCGAATCAAAAAGAAGAAACGTCGAGCAGAGGACTGAAAATAGCAAAAGATTAAATAGTACATGACTAGATTTAAATAGAATAAGGGATACCCAAATAAGTGACAATAGCATAAACTTGAACAATCAGAGAGAGAAGTAGCTCATATATGCTTCATATGTAAAGATGGTGATGGCGTACTCTTCAATTCTAATTCTTATGATAGTGAAGTGACTTGACATATAATGAACTAGTTGAAAGTCAAGAAATCATGAGTATGAAAAGTAAGAAGTTATCTTGCAAACTCAAAGAGATTCAAAAGTATTTATGTGTATGTATAAATGAAAATGAAAATATGAAGAGTGAATTGTATACTCCCAAAGCATCTCAGAATGTGATAATTGATGACAATTACACATTAGAAATATTAAAATATGAAAATGAGACATTGAAAAACAAGTTCAATACTCTTATCGATTTTATTATCCAAATTCACTAAGAAAGTGAGAAACTTGAAACTATGGTAAGAGTTTAAAAGAGTGTAATTAATATGTATAGAATTGATTCAACTAAAAAAGTGAATTCAATACCAAAACTACATTAGCTAAGAGAAATGTGAAAAGCCCTGCCTAAGATGAAAAATCGATATAATGCATCCATTCCTAAGCAAATACATATAGCATATGCATATGCTACATGTTATAGACCTTACCCTAAAAGCAAATCCTATGATTTTATATATAGATCTAAACTTAGTATATTCTCAAGGCAAGAATAAGTATAATTTCTATAAAAAGAAATATGATGGCATTCGATCTCATTCACACTCATTTAGACCATAGTATCAACTTAGAAGCAAGCATCAAAATTTCATCCATAATAAGTATCATGCATATAATTTTCTAAACCTTCACATTATCCAAAAGGAACAATCAATATTGAAAGTAGGAATCCCTACATGTATATACATATAGAAGACTAGGAAATGTATGTATGCATCAATATCATTACAATACCAACTCATATCATCCATATAATATGATATGTCATTTTTATGGAAAATTTGAGGACATTGATAAATTTTGCTACCCTATAAAAAGAATGTTAAGTAAACCCTTGAAAATGTGTGTTAGAAAGAGGGAGACCAACAATAGGACCTAAGTTCATGTGGGTACATAAAAAACATTAATTATATTTTAAGTTCTCTAAAAAAATAGTAACAAATGCCACTTGGATAGAGAATGCTCAAGAAATATGACTCGTGATGCATCCTAATTTATAACTCTTAGAGATAAAGACATGGGATTTGTCACTTTTGGAGACAATAGTAAGGCTAAGATAGTTGGTATTGAAAAATTTGATACAAAAGATCGCATTACATTGTGCTTTTAGTAGAAAGATTAAAGTATAATTCATTAAGTGTCAACCAATTATGCGAAAATGTTACAAGATATTGGTAAAGGAAAATCATGTATTATTTCTAGAATTATTGACAATAACATTGTATTATTAACTAAGAAAGAACGTAAAATTTATACAACTGATCTTAATGACCGCATTAACTAAAAGATGGAGTGTTTAATATTTATAAGTGAAGTGTATGGATTTAACATATAAGGCTTAGATATACAAGAATGGATCTCATCTTTATCCTTATCTCCAACCAACTTATCAATGGACTTCTAAGAATCAAGTTTGAGAAAGACAAGGTATATGGCAGTGGTACGAATTTCGTACCGGTCGGAATCCGGTACCGGTACTGGTACAAACGTACCGGTCAAAAATTCCGGCTGGTACCGGCCGGTACCATAGGTACCTAAAAATTTCGGGTGATTCCGGTAACCTAGGGACCTATTTGCAAAT
>JAOSBK010000003.1:26927839-26941749 GCA_027568895.1 Erythroxylum shatona
TACCGGTACCGTTCCGTTCTAGAGCTCAATCCGGTACCGAGCCCGGTACGGTATTCATAACATTGTATGGAGCTTGTCAAATGAGCAAACAGTCGAAGAGCTTATTCAAGAGCAAAAAGTTTAACATCAACTAAACCTTTTTAATTACTTTTGCTTTTTTTAGCCCCGCTAATGTTACTAATCTAGGTAGAAAAAGTTATGCATTCGTTATAGCAAATGTCATTAGTAGAATCATATGTATATTATTTCTAGCAAGCAAACATGAATGCTTTAGGAAAATTTTTAGAATGCTTTAGGAAATTTGCTAAATCTTTTAGGAGAGTTCAAAATGAAAAGGAATCCATTGCTTTAATTATGAGTGACCATAGTAGGAAATCTGAAAATGAATTGTTTAATTTTTTAATAAAATAGCATTTTTCATAATTTTTCTATTCATATAACTCCTTAATAAAATGGCATTATTGAAAGAAAAATAGCATATTATAAGATATGGCTAGAACAATGATAAATGAATATGATTTCCCAAAGTATTTTTAAGCGAATGCTGTAGCAACTAGATGTCACATATCTAATAGAGTTTATATAAGACCAAATATGGATAAAACTCCTTATGGGCCTCAATTCAAGAAAAAGCTAAAGATTAGTTATTTTAAAATATTTGGATTGATTTTGAATGCTAAGGATAACTTAGGTAAGTTTGATTCAAAAATAGATGAACGAATTTTTCTTGGTTGCTCCTTAACTAGCAAAGAATATAGAGTATTTATTAGGAAGACTCTTTTATTATAGAATCCATGCATGTTATTTTGATGAATCTAACCATCTTATCTTTATGAAAAACCTTAAAGATTATGATGTGCTCAATTTAAGGATTTGGAAAAATTGGCCCTTAAAGCAAATAAAAATGATCACCGAACACCTTATAAGAGCAAATTGTTGAACTAAGTAAGGGAGATAAGAAAGATAGATGTTTTTAATGGATTGAAATTTTAAGAACAATCATTCTATGAATCAAATCATATGAGATGTTCAACATGGGGTACCTACTAGATCTCATTTTGGAAATATATCACATCTTGCTTTTATTTCTCAAATTGAACCAATAACTATAAAGAAATTATTAATGATGAAAGTTAAGTTATTGCTATGAATAAAAGACAAAACCAATTTGAGAGAAGTAAGTTTTGGGATTAGTACCTAGACGTAGAGACCACCAAATTATAAGTACCAAGTGGGCATTTAAAAATAAATTTGATTAATCGAATGCTATTATAAGAAATAAAGCTAGATTGGTGGTTAAAAGATATACTTAAGAAGAGGGCAAAGATTTCGAGAAAAAATTTGCATTTGTAGCTAGGTGGGAACCTAAGAGGTTACTACTTACATTTACATCTTACATGAATTTAAATTTTTTTCAAATTGATGTCAAAATTATTTTCTTAAATAATGTTATTCAAGAAGAAGGTTATGTTAAGTAAACCCTAGTTTTAAAAATCATAGTGTACTTGCCATATTTATAAACTCTCTAAGGTTTTATAAGGTTTTAAACAAGCTTTTAAAGCTTGGTATGATAGGTTAAGTGCATTTTTTTAGAAAATGGGTTCACTAAAATCAAAGTTGATATAATACATTTTATCAGAAAGCTTAAATATGACATTTTAATTGTTCAAATTTTTAGCGATAATATTATCTTTTGTACTACTAATGAAAGCATATGCAAAGAATTTTTCAAGTGTATAAGTAGGGAATTTCATATGTGCATGATGAGAGAGCTCAAATTCTTTCTTAGACTCCAAATCAAGCAAATGAAGGAAGGTGTCTCCACTAATCACGCAAAGCACACTGAAGAACTACTCTAACACTTTATAATTAATCAAACCAAGCTATTGGAGACACCTATAATTATTACAACTAAGTTGAAAAAGTCGACTGATGTAAAACCATGTCGAGGCATGATTGATAGTTTACTTTATCTTACTACAAATAGGCTTGATTACGTTCAATATTTCTTTATATGCTAGACTTCAATTAAGTCCAAAAAAATTCTCATCCTTTTATTATTAAACGTACAATTAAATTCCAATATGGTACCATATTATTAATATTTTAATATCTCAAAGATACAATTTATAATTTGGTTAGATAATCGGATGCGAATTATATCAGTGGTAATTTAGATAGGAAGAAAACAATTGGTACTTTTCAATTTCTAGTAATGAATTATTTTTATGGTTTAGTAAGAAATAAAATCCAGTTGCCTTACTAATCGTGGAATCCAAATATGTGGTGGCCAAAAGTTTTTGTGCATAAATTCTGTTGCTTGGACAATAACTTAGGGTTTATGTTATAGATCTTATATAAAGATACCAATAGAAGTGATAACACTAGTGTCATTTACCTCACAAAAAATTTTCATTCAATATTCTATAATCAAGTACATAGAAATTAAATATCATTTCATTAGAGATCATGTGCAAAATAGGGAAATTAAGCTAAAATTTATTGATTCATTACATCAATTGATCAATATATTCACTAAAATAATGAGTGAGGATAGATTTTACAAGATGAGGAGAGAACTTGGTATAATATATGGGAACTCCATTTGATAAGGATCTTTATATGTGTTTAAATTAGTTTTGAATCATATTTATTTGATTTATTTTGTTCTTTATTGCTTACTGTTAGTTAGGTAAAATTTTGGCTAATTGATTCTTTTTCAAGCAATTCAAGTGAAGAACAAAATTAAGACCAAAGAATAGTAATGCATAATAAAGTTATAAATAAATATATAATGTTTATTATACTTCATACTTGGTCATGTTGATATTCTAGGGGCTCATTATATTTAAACGCATCGTTATTTTAAATCTTTTCATGAGCATTTTCAATGATAATAAATAAAATTTTTATTTCAAAGAAAACCCTTTTAATTCTTTTAAAACATATTTTTAAGAACAATTGGAAAAGTGTATAAATTAATTTTGCATTAAGAAAATTAAGTTTGAATAGTTGAAGTTGTTGTAATTGTAAATTTTCAATAATCAAAAGAAACTAAAGTTTTGATTTAAAAGAAAACTCTCTTGATCCTTAAAACATACTTTTAGGAACATTTAGAGAAGTGTTAACTTAATTTTGCATTAAGAAAATTAATTTTGAGTGTTTGAAGATATTGAAATTATGATTTTAGGTGTATCAGTCAACTTATGTAGATTAATGGTTGATTAATATAAATTAAAGTTGTTACAACTTGCATATCAAGAGTTTATAGGGGATTATTTGATGCACTGCTCGATCAATGTAGCACATTGTTCAACTAGTATATTACATTGTTTGACCTATATCACAATAGTTAGTGTAGCTATGCATTCAATGTATATTGTTTGATCAATTCATAGTCACTAGTCATTAACAATGGCTAGTTCTTGATTCTAATGAGTAGTTTAATCCCCAGACCCTATACACTCATGGATTTTCATTATTTCATATGAAAAAAAACATTTAGGTGTGTTAGATACACACTTTGAAGAGTTTTTCAAAGTATTTTGAGCATTCGTTATTGCATTTTGAAGTGAGTGAGCCCTTAAATTTATCAAAATGACAAAGTAACATCTTTTAAGTTTTAAATTCTTTTGTAAATGGGGTTACTTTTCACCTCAGAGAACGATTGTAAGAATATTTTTCTTTACTCATGGAAACTAAGATTATTGTAAGAAGATTTCTCTTTGTCTTGCTGAAAAAAGAGACTTAATGAGAATTCTAAGAAGTATCTTGGAGAGTGGATATAGGTAATATTGTTCGTAGAACCACTATAAATTGATTTGTCTTCCTTCTTCCTTATGTCCTTTAAATTATTGTTTAATTGTACCACTGATTTAAATTAAGTTATTTTCATCATATATCAATTATTATCCCATGACATTCATTAGATAACAAATAATTGTTTAAAATTTTCAACACTCAATTCAAAATAAGGCAAAGATTGCAAAGTCTAGTATTAAGAGATATCTTACAGTGTTCGGAATAGAAAACTAGGGCTGCGAAGGCAAATGACGCTGGTGAAGAGGGAGAAAGAAGATGGTAACAGTGCATTCGAGACAATGAGGCTCAAAAGGACGACTGACAAATAAGAGAGGACGGTCATCTACGGTCAATAAAAGGGGACAATGTTGATGGAGGAAAGATTTGTTATTTTAGGGATAGGGATTTTAAAATTGAGGAAGACTTTTCATTTTAATTCAATTAAGAAAATTATTTTATTAATTATTAAATTATGATTAGGTCAAGACTGTGGGCCCAATTTAAAAATTATAAAAAGGTCAAGTATTTGTTGGGTTTTGGTAGGATTTAACTACAAAGCGTTAAGGTCTAACTTATATTGAAGTATAAATTTTAGAGTTATATTTGCCCTTTTTACCTTAAATTTAATTAATTTTGGTCAAGTTTAAGGGTTAAGTTAAATCGTCATGTTAATAACAATTGGTTAATCTACATAAGATATTCATAGAATTTGTGTTTCTAAATAATTTTAATGAAAATCTTTAAAAAATGACTTTATTAAAAAATTATAAATCAGAACCTTCATTAATTTTAAATGTTAGATTCATCCATCTCTTTTATTTAATTTTTGTCCAAGAAAAAGTCAATGGCTCAACTTGAGTTAACCGAGTTTTGAGCCAATTCAAGCTTCTTTTTTAATTTTGAAACTTTCTTGGATTGCTTAGTTTGACCCAACCGAAGTTCCAATATGTCAAATAAGTAAATCAATGTAGTTTTACTCAATAAATTAAAAAGTTAATCAAAATTAATTTAGATCCTATCAAATTTTGGGCTGAGCCCGAATCTGAAAACTTTTTGAACCGGCCCAATACCAAACGACTTTTACCCAACAGAAAACGAAGCATCAACAGGGACAAGATTTCACTGAAAAGAAGGGTGGATACACGTCGATTCCATGGCAAATTGAAAGAAGAACAAACCCATTTGGGAGGAAGTGAAATACGTGTATGTGTGAACATTTGGAGTCTGGGTGAAGAAGAAGAAGAAGATGTTGTTTCAAGTGGCAGGGCAAGGTGCGCGTCCCACCTTCTTCGAGATGGCGGCAGCCCAGCAACTCCCGGCCAGCCTCCGAGCTGCTCTAACATACTCCATCGGGGTAATCTTTAATATTCCATCACTTTATATGTGCATTTAGCTTACTTGCGCATGCTTATACATACTTATATCAAAAGATTGTCTATTTTTCGACTTATTTACGACTTTTCTAGTGACATGTGATAGGAAAGTTTGATGTATTTGATACCCTTCATAGATTTCATTTGAGTTTGTCAAAATTTCCTCGCTTTCTGCTTTAATTTGGAAGATTCTTGGCTTTAGTGTGAATGTTGGCGCTATTTGTTGGCACTAATTGTTCCAGTGTAATTAACGCGAAGTTTCTGGCTTTCTTAATTGCTGGAGGTTATTTAAAAGGACAGTTTGCATGTTCTAGATTTGATGGTTTTTAAACTAGTTTCCAAATTATTATCTTAATTAATGTTGCTTATGTTGTTCAAGGTACTGGCGTTAAGAAGGCCTTTCCTTCATAAGGTATTAGACTATGAAGATGAATTCTTTGCCTTGCTCATGCTTATTCTTGAGGCTCATAGCTTAAGAACTACAGGTTTTCTTCCTCCTTTCTTCTTGCTTTTGTTCCCTATTTTTGGTATCTTCCATTGCTGCCAATTCTGTTTGTGAAATTGTATTTGTATGCTGGATTACTCAACTTTTGGTTGTATCTCGATATTATTTCTGTTTCTACGGAGTTGTTATGAATGTGTTTTTGATTATTGCATCCTTGGCTTACAGCATAGCTAGTGCTTGATGTCTCTCCCAATCAAGGTGAACCAATGTCTTCTATATATGATTGCTAATGTATTCTATGAATGGAACATACTTGATATTAACATTAGCAGCTGTACTCATGTGGTATATACATTATTGTTTCTACTTTCACCTTTATCTTGTACTGGCTGCTTTCTGAAGTCTGCTTCTCAAATTATACGTTTTTCATAATGCTATCTGAAACTTCTTAATCTAAGCAAACTTTGGATCTTTAAATTAGAAATTTTGGTTTGGACCTTCTTTCTTGTGGTTGTTTCTTATACATTTTTTCCTCATCAGATGCTTCCTTTTCTGAACATCTTTATGGAATGCGGAGAAGAGCAGTGAAGATAAGTGTAAAAAAGGATAATACTCATTTGAACTCTGGGGACGAAATTGAGCATTCTGGGTTACAAAAACGCCAAAGAGTTCTTTCAGTTGTATTTCTGGTACTGAGCACTACTTTTATTTAACTATGGTTTGTATCTTAAGAAATTTGTACTTCATTTCATTGACTTTGCAATGATGTCTAGGTTGCCTGGAATAGTAAGACTAGTTACAAAGCATGTTTACCAAGAATTGACGTGCATTCTTCATAATTATCCATCAATCAACGAGCAACTTCTAAATTTTTCCCTTTGACCATAGAGCACTGGAGTTTAATGATTTCTGATCTTGATTTTCTTGATCAGGTGGTGTTACCTTATTTTAAGTCAAAGTTGCATTCCATATATAATAGAGAAAGGGAAGCTATGCTACAAGCAAGTTTGTGGGGGAATAGTGATGAATTGATTGGGGAATCTGATTATTTTAATGGAGCGGAGACATTTCTTCTTTCCAGAGAAAACTCAAATACAGAAGCAACAGTAAGAACACGCTTGATGAAGAAAATTCGGAAAGTTATATATGCTTGCTACCCATGGCTGCATGCCAGTAGTGAAGGTAGGTGCAACCCTGCATCCTTTTCTGTCTCTAGTTCTGATGATAACGGTTACCTTTTACCTTAAATACTCAGTTGACATCTAGGAATTGAAGAAGTGCTTGTCACAGAGAAATATGAATAACAGTTATCTATCAAGCCTTTGCTTTCCTAGTTGATAGTTAGTGTTACACTCTTATCTTGCTCTTTTACTCAATATTCAGCAGTCCTCACGTTACCAGTCTCTGAGGCAAAAAGTATGCACTATAAAATGTTGGAATTTGCTTGACATCATCCTTCGATATTAGATATCACTTTATTTATGTATTTCTGCCAATTCATTAAGCAAGAAGGGTCTTTCTTGTAGCCATGTGGAACCATCGCTGCCACCTCTTTACTTCCAAACGTCTTGCTGGTTCTGCTAATGATCTTTGCCAACCTAGGTTCATCTAATCGGTTTTGTAATGCAGGATTGTCCTTCACTTATCAGCTCTTATATCTACTGGATGCTACTGGATTTTATTCCCTAGGACTACAGGTGCTTGGGATTCATGTTTGTCGAGCTACAGGGCAGGAAATGGTATCAATTTATGGCAAAGTTGGAAATTGGTTGGTTATATAACAATGTACACACACTGAAACACCCATCACTAAGCATTTTTTTTTTCCAGCTGATGTTTGTTCTGCTCTGCATCTTGTTGTGCAACAAATTAAATCGTCAAGTGCTTTTTCTGAGTTTTGTCTTACAAATGGATGATTTTATGCAAGAATTAAACCTTGGTAGGATGTGATATTTGATAGGCAACTGGACCTTTGAAATTAAGAACAATTTTAGGATCAATTCTATGGATCTCTTTTTCCTTTTATATATTGCTTTGCTCTGCATCTTGATATACAACATATTAAATCTTCAAGCTCTTGTTCTAAGCTTTGTCACATGGGTGATTTTATGCAAGAATAAACCGTGGTAGGATTTGACATTTGATGAGGGCTTGGACCTGTGAAATTGGGAACAAATGTAGAATCAATTCTATAGACCTCTTTTTCTTTTATGTACCTATTCAATGTTTATTGAGAAGGGAGAAGTGTTTCTAGATAATATTGAATTTGAACAATTTGATTTTTTTGCTATTTTCTATAAGAAAAGGTTAATTGCTTTATATCTTTCTGTATATAAATGGAACTTTGCATGTTGCTGATGAGTGAGTGCATGGGACAACTTCCAATTATAACATCAGTTGATTATTCTTTATATATGTAATTTTTGCTTCCACGGACAATTTAGCGTATTTTAGGATTGTGTATAATTGCTTCTGATGTCAAGGTAGATGGATTCTTCTTCAAGAATTTCAAAGATTAGAAGCCGTGAACGTGAAAGACTTCGTGGTCCTCCATGGCTTAAGGTATTATTTGGATTATTTTGTTGAGTTGGTAACAACCCCTCTCTTGTATCATTTTGTTAGACAATTTACAATTTCCTCTCCTTTCGAAAATGGTGACAGGCATTACAAGGAACATTGCTGAGATGTACCTATGCTGTACTTGACTATGCACAAACAGGCTTAATTGCGTCAGTATTCATCTTTAAAGTGAGTATGGTTCATATGCTCATGTTTTGTGTTTCTGATTGAGCGGTAACCTTCCTTCCAAAGACATGATATGGAAGTCTGATTTCCATTACGTTGCTTTCTTGTATCGAATGCTGATTGATACTGATGTACCACATCAACATTTTCCATTTGTTAACAACGAGGAGCTTCTTTTGTAATAAAGTTATAAAGAGAGCTTTCCCTTATATTGATGCGTGAGTAGCACCATTTATCAGGGGGCCAAAAAAAAAAGTTACTTACCCAAGAATGGGATAATATTTCTGGAATTACAAGTCTGTTTTCTGTATCATAGTCCTGCTGGAACAATTGTTGGGTCCTCCTAATGTTTGCATACTTGCATGAATTTTGTTTCATGTGTTAAAATTCTTAACCTTTCACAATTTGTCTGGATGCTTTTGTAGTATACTTGTTGAATTAAAGAAGAAAAGGGGGACAATAAAGTTGTTTAAGTTTGCATAAAGCTTATCCATAAAAGTAAAATTTGTGTGTTCTTTGGCGCTGACAAATTCTTATTATATAGATGATGGAATGGTGGTATCAATCTGCTGAGGAAAGGATGTCAGCTCCAACAGTGTACCCTCCACCACCACCACCTCCACCTCCAAAGGTAAAAAGGAATCAATGTCCATCTTAAATTCTCTTCGAATCTGTATGGAAGCATCTTCTGGTCACAGAAAATTCATCAATAATTATGCATTGTGATCTTAAGAGTGCTTCTTCAAATAGGTATAATATGGGAAAATACCGTGTGTTAATGATATGTATACATTTATATGTTCCCGTCAAAGTACAACTATAAACAGTTTCTTAGTATTTTGCGTACTAATTTTTGAGTAATAGATCTTATCAAATGTGGGAAACTAATAATTTGAAAAATGATAAGTTGGTATCTGGATTGTATAATAAAAAATATATACTTTCTTTATTGCCAAGCAGGTTGCCAAAGAAGGGATTCCACTGCCCCCTGATAAAACCGTCTGCCCTTTGTGCTCACAGAAGCGTGCAAATCCTTCTGTAGTTACTGTTTCAGGCTTTGTCTTCTGTTATGCTTGCATATTTAAATATGTAACTCAGGTGAGTCATTAACATCTACTTCATATTGGCCTTTTGGCGAAAAGTTTGTGGTTTATACCTGTAACTAGAAAACTGATAAAATATGCTATTTGCTAACACAAACAAGGTTTACTTGACGAATTATTAAAACCAACCTTTATGATCCTTTAGGACAAGGAAACATGGGATAATATTTTCGTATTTTAGGGGAGGATTCGAAGCATATAGGGAATTCCTAGGGGAACCTCAGATGTTTGTTTTATGTGCCTAATACTCCTATGTGGTGCATTGGAACGTCAACAGTTAATGTTTCTCTTATCCCTCTGTATATCCGTATGTGTCATAAGACCTACCTCAGTTGTAATACTGTTAAAATACGTATTAAGCTAGGAACAAATTCTCCAAGTGAAGAGGAGTTGAAGAAGAATAGGTTTTGCATGAGTAGAGTTCTCTATTCTTTATCATTTTCCGTGCTTCTATTCCGGAGTTGTGTATTCGTTCTCTTCATAATCGTGCTTCACTCCAATACTTTACCAGTACAACCGGTGCCCTGTTACTTTGATGCCAGCAACTGTTGACCAGATAAGGAGGCTCTTCCATGATATGTAGACACTCCGTTGGATACTACAAGGTATAAGTAGCATATTTTTGCTAGGATCTATAAACCAAATTAAACCAGGTAATTATTATGCAGCATAGCTGATTATAAGCCAGGCATAGAGTAGTTTACTCATTTTCTATACGCAATACGATGTGAAGTGGCCTCGGGGTTATCAAAGTTCTGCAATTTTCAATGGATGCCTACTGATTTGAATTTGTATCTTATGGAATTTTCTCATTTCTTTCTACTTTGACGTGTAAATAAGCTAAGTTACAGTCTTTGCCTTTGTTTCATTGCATCCATATGTAAGTGCCTGTGTTTTAGGCTAAACAAAAGAGATGCACATGAGAGGTATACTGAGGCAAAGCAAATGTTGCAGCTCCAAATAAACCCTGTAAAAACACCACATTCCTGTATTATGGGAAAACAAATATAGGAGTTATGTCGTGTTGGATCTGTATATACACTGAATAGAATTCTTTGTAAAAATGACACATACGATAACATACGACATTCTTTTATAATACTATTGTGTAGGATTGCAATTTGATATAATACTTTTTTTTTGTTTTAAGAATGATACAGAAAAATATTCGTTTTTTAAGACGTTATTTGACATTTATAATCACCAACGTGTGTTAAGAAAATAGAACTGAAAATTGAAGCAGTGTTAACGGTTTCTATGGTCTCACGTGTCACATCCCCTTAATCCTATTAACCATTAGGTTTTTTTAAACATCTAATCAAGATTTTTAGAAACGTAATTAATATTTTTTCAATTTTCCCTACTAAATATGGATCATTAACCAATGTTTAAAATTTTTGGAATCCTTTTGTTTTACGTTTATTTTTTACTGTAGTTTTCAGGTTTTTATTTCCTGTTTTTAGTTTTATTTTTTAAACAAAAATAAAATTCTGTTTGATTTTTAATGTCAATGTAATTATATTTTTAACTATTTATAATAATTAAATATATATCAAATTTAAAGATAAATTAATCTTAGAAATTAAATTAAATTATTTTATGTTATCTTAATCTCTTATTCAATACTTATCAATAAAGTTATTATATTTATTAAAATAAAATGTTAATTATTTATTTATAAATTAACATTCATTTATTAATATATTTTTAAATTATTAAATTAATTTCTATTTATAAATATATACATTTTAAATTTAATACATGTTTATTAAGTAATTATAAGATCAAAATTATTTTTAATTAAATTAAATTATTTATAATTCTTATTAATTATTACTATTAAATAATTAAATAATTAAATAACCTATTTAGTTGATAGTAAATCATAATGTCACAAAAAGTAGAAAAGAAAAAAATAAAATTTGTGGTTTTTATAAGTTTTGCCCAAAAAAAAAGAAATGATATAGTTTTTTAACTGAACTTAAAAATAAAATTAAAAACTAAAGTGGAAATAAAACCAAAAATTCAAACTCTACTATGTGCCAATTCATGATGTAGAAAGCGTTAGTATTATGGTAATTAATATTTATTACTTTTGTATTCCTTGAGTATAATAATTCTCCTAATTATTGCATTTGTATTCTTGTAAGTATTGAAGATTTAATTCTCTCTAAGTTAGATATAATTTTTAAGATAAAAAGATTTTCTCCATTCTTACGAGAGTTGACATAATTTCCTTTATATTTAATTCCACCCATTGAGAATCTCTATTTATTGGTTTTATCTATCGTATGCATTCTTGCACTCAAAAGGTGGAATCGCCCACCCTAGACGTCCCCACATCTCGATCCAACAGAGTTGTGAGAAGGATAAATTACGGTTTAATCTCACTTAAGTTATCAGAAAGGCAGTCTTTTTTTTTGTGCGCACAAAGAGTCACCACATTGGATGAACTCTCACATTGTCACTGCCAAGACTCGAACTTGAGACCTTACACTCAACTTTCCTTTCTGATAATCAGTTGAGCTACCTATTCGAGCCTGTCGTATGCATTCTAACAATATGGAGAGTAGTGCACAGCAATAAGATGAATACCATTTCATGTCAGTTGGGAAACATCATTCATCATAATGGTACTGTACCAAGAATGGATACCAATTGGCATTGGCGTCAGTTACCATCAGCCGATAACTAAAATACTAGTATCTATCCAGTAACAACTATAAATTACTTTAAATATCTTATTGATTTTGTTAAATAAAAGTTTGTTGATTTATTTTGACACCCAAGTGAACTTTGAGCATAAGGACATTTATCACATTTGTTTTTATACATTTCTTTTTATTATGTGTTATCAAACATAATTTGTTTATTCTGAAACTTACTTTTGGATACATGTTGAGATTACATTTTTTGATAAATTTATACAATAAGGACACTTAGAATAACCATTTTGAATCTAAGCAAACATACGATTTTGATTTTTTTTCACGAAAAGTAAATTAGTTGATTCAAGTTGTGGTTCTGTCTGATTTTGATGGGGCTGGGCATTGCTACTAGGATCTATGGGATTGGTTGACTTTGGTACAGAAACATCTGCAAAACAACAAGGCGCACCGGGGGTTGATTGCCGGTAGGCCCCTCCGACGCTCAAGTTAGTCTTTTTGTGAGGGTTTTGGCAGATAACGAATAAAGAATAATAGGGTTTTCGAGAATCGTACCTTTTCATGATGAGGTAATGAATTTATATAGTCAATACCTACAGGAATTAGGTCAATCATCAAGGGATGGGCCGTTCGGCCCATGTGCCGTTTTGAACCTGGACTTGGGCCTAGCACGACCGACCCAACCATAAGCCCCCTACTCCTCGAGTCTGATCAAGGAGAAGGGTCGAAGGAGTGTATAAGGATTGAGCAGCTCGTCTGTATGACAGCTCGTGATAGGCCCGATGTAGCATCCCACTCCCGCAAGACCCGAACCCGATATCGACGGTGATATCCGAGCTCGTGACCCGCGAGGGTGGCATGCTAGAACACTCAATCAGTCAATAATTGGTACCATTTTTTTTTCAAAAAGCATTAACAAATGCAGAAGTCCATTTTCAATTTGGGCCAAATCAATTCACAAGTTGATAAAACATTGTTTTCAACACATTACGATCAATACAGTGTCACTAGTCGAATAGGGGCCCAATTCCATTTCTAATGCATTTCAGTTGCAACCCATTTCACTTTGAGCCATTGGGGCTCATTTCAATGCACAAAACACTCACAAACCTTTACAATTGATACATATTGATATACACAAGAATATTCATATTTAATCAATCCCATTTACTCAGCTTCCCATATTTCAGCACTTATTACAAACTGAAATGTTCAATTATACATTGCATAAAAATCGCATAATACACTTCATACAAAAATCCTAATGCAGACACGAACTGATCCCAACCTCTAATTTTGCAGAAAGCCTACTCCCGTTGCATAACGGGGTAATCTTCTGAAACCTGAAAAATAGATGCAAATTTTGGGTGAGTTTTGCGAACTCAGTGAGTGACCATCATTGATGGTTCACCCAGTCACACAATACATAAATACATTCCCATAATCGCATTTCACATTCACTATCACAATTTATATTCACAATCAATTCAATTTCATGTTCACATTCAACGCCAATTAACGTTCCCATGTAAGTTAATTAAGTCAATCCCATTGAAAACAATGAAGTCAATTCCATTCAATCCAAGTAAACCAATCCCATTCAATACAACCAAGTCAATTCCATTCGATTCAAGTAAACCAATCCCATTCAATACCATTTCATATTCCCATTCAATGCAATTTCATATTCCCATTCAATTCAATTAAATCAATCATATCATGCATATATACATGAGGCCCAATTTTCATTTATTTCTTTGTTGTGACCGAGTGCCTA
>JAOSBK010000003.1:26994290-27011679 GCA_027568895.1 Erythroxylum shatona
TCCACTTGGCTCCTCTAAAACATACACAATACATTCACAAATATCACATTTTTGCACAAATATACAAGTGTTCTTTTCTGCACATCAATATATAGAAAGTATGCACAATGTATGTTCAATGACAATTCCGGGTATCTTATTAAAATTTTCATCATCAAACCGATCAGATATCAAATCCCTCATGATAACATTTGGTACTTATAATTTGGACCAAAAGAAAACAATGTGAAATCAAGTTGATAAATTAATTGACCACTTCAGATTTTCTACCCATATGATTTCGGGTCTATTTTACATAATTAATATGGTAGGGTAAATGACAAAATTAGGCAATACTTCCTTCTGTAAAGTTGTTCTACATTGTCTTAAGTTTCTAACGACTCCAAGATCATCCATTTTGATTCAGTATTCAATGATTTATGCATAAAATACCTTAGACTGTGCACATTTGAACTTTTGGATAGCACATGATCATACCCTCTAATTTTTCAACTAATATCTTTCAACTTAGGCATCCAAAAATTTCAAACTTTATACCAATTTAAAGCTAAGAGAGTAAGCTACAACTTTGATGAAGACAACTAAGCTAATTCGGCTCAAATCAATCCAGTTTATTCAATAATCAGAGGACATGATTTCTGTCCCTGATTGTGCTTCAGCTTAAGTTACAACTCACTTACATGCCAATTTTGAAAATCAGAGATACAGAATTAAAATTCGACCTCTTCACAGAAATTGTAGCAATATGTCTCTAGTTTAATATGAATAAAAAAAGAACTCATTTAGAAATCTACATCTCAAGTTATAATTATAAAACCAAAGCATGATCATGAAAATTTTCAGTTCATAATATTCCAGCAGACCTCCACACTTTCATCCTATAAATCAATTTCAAATCAATTCAGATAACTCTAAATTTTTATGGAGAGAAAGAAAAATATCTTAGGAATCCATTGATCCAAATTTCAAGTTATTTGGAGTTCGGATGCAGAAGTTATAGGCAAAAACTCAAACTGTGCAACAAACCAACTCTAGTTCCAAATTACATTGCAAACACCAACGTCAAACTCACTATTCATCATCTTCTTCCTCCTTTTTCTACTGCTATTTAGTTTTTTTTATAAGTTCAACCTCACGTCATTTACCTGAAATAACTTCTAAACTCATTTTTATCTCATCAATACTAACCATAACCTCAAAACAATTCAGAAATAATCATTCACTTCAAATATCACAAATCCAAAATTCCACTTCTCCCTCTCTCTCTCTCTCTCTACGGTATACTTTCAATCTCTCATATTTTCATCCATTGCATTTTCTTTCCTTTTTATATACTCTTCCACTTCATTTAACTCATCCCAATCTCAGAACCTCACCAAATTCATTCATGCGTGATCAGTAGAAGCAACCATACCATTCACGTATGTACAATAAAATTATAGAGGATGAGTTCATCATGTTTTTTTTTCTCCAGAATTTTACACTCTTCCTAAAAACACAACTTCAATGATTCTTCTAGCTCCAACTTACCTCAACAATATCTTATGACATGATATTTCTCAAGCATGCAAAAAAAACAAAATAACAATATAACCATATTCGGTTTTCTCTCTAACACAAAACAGAACATATATATATGTCTCAATTTTTTTCTCAAACCCATGCATGCATGTGTATCATCAAAACTCCTTACCTGGTTATTTGCAGCAAGAAAAGTAAATCGAAGGCACAAAGGTTCCACAGCTGATGTTTCAAGAAATTTCCAATATAGACAGTAATGAAAGAGCTTCAGTGGTTCAAGCAAATAGTAATAAATAGCGATAAAACAAGATAAATGGACTGGATTTGGTGCTGTAAAAACAAAGAGAGTTTGTATTTTGCCAAAAATTTCGGTGTGAAGAACAATAACAAAGGAAAGCTTGACAACAGTAGGTGGCGTTTTGTATGTATATGCACGTGTCTCTCAACCCAAACAGCCACTTATCACCACCACTACAAACCATTTGTCTCAATATAATTTAGCCATTTGTCACATTTTAATTGGTCTCTTTTTTTAATCTAAAAATACCTCAAATATTTTAGAAATTTTCAAAAAAATTCACCAAAAATCTAAAATAGTTAGATTATTCTCTCCAATTAAATTTTCAGTTAAAATAATTCACCAAAAAGTTCAAAATATCCTAAATATATCAATTTTTTTTTCAAAAATTTCTAAAATTCATCAAAAATTTTGAAATAATAATAACAGTCTCTAAATAAATTTTTAACACAAACAAAAATTCACAATTTTCATTTATGAACTAATTTACCCAAAAATGCCAATGAATGCATGTACAATCATATGAATATGCAAAATAAATATGTAAGTTAAAATTTGTGCATGACATGTATTTTCCTAATTTCACAATATTTTCATAAATTACTATTTTAGCCTTAACATGGGTACCAGGATGTTACAACTCTCCCCTCCTAACAAAAATTTTGTCCTCGAAATTCTTACCTGAATGATCAAATAAGTAAGGGTACTGATTCCTCATGTGCTCCTCCTTTTCCCATATGGCTTCTTCACTAGAATGATTCTTCCAAAGAAGTTTCACCATTGGAATCACTCGGTTCCTCAATTGCTTATTCTGATAGTCAATTATCTTAACTGGTTCTTCTATATAGCTCAGATTACTAGAGACTTCAATCTCTTGAGTCGGTATCACATGAGTTGGATCCGACCGATATTGCCTAAACATGCTTACATGAAACACATTATGTATCTGAGCCATTTCTGAAGGTAAGGCTAACTTATAAGCCAATGGTCCAATTCTTTCAATTATCTCATATGGACCAATATATCTCGGACTTAACTTACCCTTCTTGCCAAATCCCAGTAGACCTCGCTAAGGTAATACTCTTAGAAATACCCTGTCACCAACTTGATACTCCATATCTCTTCTGTGTTGATCCACATAGCTTTTTTGTCTATCTTGTGCCATTTTAATTCTGCTGCGGGTCAACTTTACCTTATTAATGGTATCCTGAATCAATTCTGGGCCTTTAACAATTCTTAGACCCTCTTCATCCTAGTATAAAGGCGAATGACACTTCCTTCCATACAACACCTCATATGGAGCCATACCAATACTAGTATGATATTGATTATCGTAGGCGAATTCAATCAAAGCTATATATTTATCCCATGCTCCCAGAAACTCCAAAACACAAGCTCTGAGTATATCCTCAACAGTCTTGATCGTTCTCTCACTCTGACCATCTGTCTGAGGATGAAAGGTCGCACTGAAATTCAGTTTGGTACCTAAAGCTGTCTGTAAACTACCCCAAAATCTTGAGGTAAATTTAGGATCCCTGTCTGAAACTATGGACACTGGAACCCCATTTAACCTCAGAACCTCATTCACATATCGTTGAGCTAACTGATCTAGTGAAAGATTTTCTCTCACTAGCAAAAAAATGAGCTGATTTGGTCAGTCTATCCACAATGACTCAAATGGCATCATATTGCCTGGGAGTCCTCGGCAAACCCATAATAAAATCCATCGTGATTTGTTTCCATTTCCACTTCGGAATAGGTAACGAACGTAATTTCCCAACTGGAGCCTGATACTCAACCTTAAACTGTTGACAAGTTATACACTTAGAAATAAATTCCGCTACTTGTTTTTTCATGCCAGGCCACCAGTAATGTTGTTTCAACGTGTTATACATCTTGCTAGTACTAGAATGCATAGCATAAGCTGCTAAATGTGCTTCTTTTGAAATCTCTTTCCTCAAATTATCAACGTTGGGCACACATAGTCTTTGCTTTAACCTCAAAATATCATCTCTCAATTCAAACTCAGAATCTGGATTCACTTTCAACTTCTCAATTAACTTCTCTAAATCTGGATCTCTGCTCTAAGCCTCTGTGATTCTTTCAACTAAAACAGGTCTCAACTTCAAGATAGCTATCAATGTATCATTTTGCTCCAAATTTAATTCTACATTCAATGTTCTCAACTGAATTAGGCTCGGTAACCTCAATAACTGTACTTGTGCCACACTGTTATATGATTTCCTACTCAATGCATCAGCTACAACATTAGCTTTGCCAGGATGATACTCAGTTATACAATCATAATCTTTTAACAATTCTATCCACCTCCTCTGTCTCATATTTAACTCTCTCTAGCTCAACAGATATCTCAAACTTTTATGATCAGTAAATGCCTGAAAGGTTTCACCATACAGGTAATGTCTCTAGATCTTTAGGGCAAACACTACTGCAGCAAGTTCCAGATTATGAACTGGGTAATTAAATTCATGAGACTTCAACTGTCTCGATGCGTATGCTATTACTTTACCATGCTGCATTAGTACACATCCTAAACCCTGATGTGATGCATCACTGTACACAACACAACCTCCAGAACTTGATGGGATAGCTAACACAAGTGCTGAAGTTAACCGATGCTTTAGCTTATCAAAACTCCTCTGACAGTCATCACTCCATCTAAAATTCTTTCTCAAAAGTTTTGTCAAAGGCGCCGAAATCAATGAAAACCCATCAACAAATCTTCTGTAATACCCGGCTAATCAAAGGAAACTCCGGATCTCAAACACATTCTTCAGAGCCTCTCATTTCATTACAGCTTCTATTTTCTTTTGGTCCACTTGAATGCCCTATCCAGACACTATGTGACCCAAAAATACTACTCGATTAAGTCAAAATTCGCACTTGCTGAACTTGGTATATAACTGTTTCTCCCTCATTATCTGAAGAACCATTCTCAGATGTGCCATATGTTCTTCTCTACACTTCGAGTATACCAAAATGTCATCAATAAAGACAATTACAAATTGATCTAAATAAGGTTGAAATACCTTATTCATCAATGCCATAAAAGCTACCCGAGCATTAGTCAATCTAAATGGCATTACTAAAAACTCGAAGTGCCCATATCTGGTTCTAAATGCACTATTGGGAACATCCACCTCAGCTATCCTCAGTTGGTAATATCCTGATCTCAAATCTAACTTTGTCAACACCTGAGCTCCCTGTAACTGGTCAAACAAATCATCAATCCTCGGTAGTGGATATTTATTCTTAACTGTTATCCAATTCAACTGTCTATAATCAATACACAATCTCAGGGTGCCATCCTTCTTCTTTACAAACAATACTGGATCTCCCCAAGATGACAGACTAGGCCTAATGAAACCCTTATCTAACAATTCCTGCAACTAGGTTTTTTGTTCCTTTAGTTCAACATGAGCCATCCTATATGGAGGAATTGATATAGGAGCGGCACTTGGGACAATATCAATAGTGAACTCTGTCCCCCTATTTGGGGGTAATCCTGGTAGTTCAGCCAGAAACACATCCAAAAATTTCCTAACAACTGGAATGTCCTGAATGGTTTGTTCATTTCGAGTATCCATCACGTGGGCCAGATAAGCCTCACATCCATCTCGGATCAATCTCAAAGCACTCAGAAATGAAGTTAGTCGGGCTGGTACTACCTGACTAACTCCTCTCGAAATACCACTCTTGGCTGATTAGGGGATTCAAACACTACCTCCTTAGTATAACAATTCATCACTGCACTATGAGCAATGAGCCAGTCCATGCCTAAGATGAGATCTATCTCTCTTAGTTGCAATATAATCAAATTAGCTTTTAATTTTTCTTGATCAATCCGAACTATACACCTCTTACATACCTCACCAATCACTGTTGTGCTACCCACTGGAGTACTCAATCCACATTTTAATGTCCCATGCTCACAATGCAATCTAAATGCCAGATACGGGGTGATGAATAAATGTGTGCTACCAATGCATATGCTTCAAAATTAAAAACATTCAACACACCTGCTACCACATCTGGGGAGTCCTGTGCCTCCTGTCCAGTAATGGCCTAGACCCTGGCCTGAGATTACAGTAAGTTGCTCCGCACCTCAGTCCTGACACTAGGCCATACTGACTGAGTCCTACCTCTACCTCTACCTCTCTGTGTAGGTCTGCCAGCGCTACTCTGCTGAATTATAGTCTCAGTCATTGTTCCTCCTCTAGCTCCAGACTATGTTTCCAACATCTCATAGCAATCTTTGATCTGATGCTGATATGAGCCATATCGAAAACATGCTCCTGATTTCTGCTATCATTGACCACCATGCTTTTTACCATAGTGCTAACATTTAGGTAATTGGTGCGATTGAATGGCAGGCATTTGTCCTCTGCCTCCCCAGACTGAACAAATCTACCTCTTCCTCGAGATCCAGATTGTCTCGATCTAGACTAGAATTGAGACAATCTGTTCTGACACTTTCTGAAGCTTCTGCCAAAATCAGCTTGAGACTCATCCTGCCTCTTACCTCTAATCTCTTGTTTGTTTTCTGCCAGACCATCTTTCAACAATTGTTCAATTCTGACCGAGGCTACTAGGAGTTCTATAAAGCTGTTCAAGTTAGAAATGTTTAGTCTCATTCTAATCTCCATGTTCAAACCATCCTTAAATCGTCTACATTTTTCTTCTTTAGTTGGGATAAATGCAGTTTCATATCCCATTAGCTCATTGAGTTTTATCTCATACTCTACCAATGTGAGTCTGCCTTGCTTCAAGTCTAAAAATTCTTTCATTTTCTGATTCACGTAAATCTTCGGCATGTAGTTCTCTCAGAACACTCTCAGGAAATCCTCCTAGATCAAACTACAAGGTCCGGTGGTATTGCTCGGAATGGTTTTTCACCACTGATATGCTGGACCTTGTAAGAGTGAGACAGCATAGGCGAATTTTTCAGTTGCCTCACAGTCCATCTGGTTGAATACTCTTTCAGTTCGCTTAAGCCACCCTTCTGCTTTAGCCGGGTTTGTACTTCTGTAGAAGTCCACAACCCTTTGTTTTCTCATCTTATCATATCTTCTTTCTCACCTCACGAGAATTCTCGGAGGCATCTGAGCAAACTCAGGTACAGGAGACTCTAAATTAACTCTTACGGACTCCATGTCAGCTGACTCTCCAATGTGATCTCCTATGGAAGGTGACCTATAACAAATAAAAATTGTGATCACTATCGGAATATCTCACTAATTATCATATCTCAACTTATATTTATCCCTAAAGATGCCAAACTATGCTCTGATACCAAAAACACAACATCCTACTACCATAGGGTACATACCTAAACTTTCATAAACATAACCTATGATAATGGTATGCTAAAGCAAAACAATTCTAACTTATACATGGCATCAACTAACATCATTTAAAAGTCAGCAAATTTTAAAACCATTCATTGCATTAATCCACAAAATTTACCCTATTTCCTTTAGACAAATATTTACATAACCTAATATAGGTTCTAACAAAAATAACAAAATACAAGACACAACACTCCTACAGACAGCTGACAGACCTCTGAGCCATAACAAAATCCAAAGGGTCCTTTAGTCCTGTCTAAAGAACTAGGTCTTCTGTCTCGTACCTGAAAAACTACATTGCAATTTTTATGAGTTTTGCGAACTCAACAAGTGAACCATCATTGATGATTTCACCGGAGCACATACACATAATACACATTTCACAGACACTCATTCAGATCATAAATACATTCCAGATGTTCACAAAACATGGTATATCATAAGATCACATAGTTCACATTGCTAAGCATAGCAAATAAATCACATCAATTTATCACTCATTCAGCTTTGAAAATCATTCAATAAATTTCAATCTTATAATGTTATATGCATGAGACTCACATTCTTTCTTATTGTTGTGACCAAGTGCCTATCACAAAGGGTCCTTAAGCCCTATCTAAAACACTAGGTCTCCTGTCTCGTACTTGAAAAATCACAATGTAATTTTTGATGTGTTTGCGAACTCAATGAGTGACCCATCATTGATGATTTCACCGGATCATATACACACATCACATATGAACAAATATTCATCTAAACATCATAACCCACACAACATAGCACAACATAGGATCACTTAATGCAGCTTTGCAAATCATTCATAGATTTTAGTCTTATATGAATGCTATATGCATGAGACTCACATTCGTTCTTATTGTTGTGACCAAGTACCTATCACAAACTTATACAAATTCCAACCCATAGGGCTCAGTCAAACAGAATCACAGTGCATAGCTCTGCGTGCAAAATCAGAAATCATGAAGCAAAGCTCTACATGGAAGCGCTTCATATTGGCAACTCAAGTCACAACACCTTTATCTGAGATTGCATTTTATGAAATGCAATAATTTTGTAATATCTCATATATCACAATCTTATACAAATGCTCAGACAAGATTTCACAGTCATCGGGCTTAAGTCGGGCATTCAACTTTTGTTGAGAATTAAATGTCAAATTCATATCAAATCAAAACACTCCCAATACATGCCCAACTATTAAACTCCTCGAACCTCAGGTTCGGAATCCAAAAGCAACTCACAAACAGCTCTATAATATTGGAAGTGTAATAAATTAAATTAAATTTAAATCAAATCAATCCTAGGAAATCATCTAGGTTGACTCACAGTACGCTCCAATAAGCTATTGCCTGGATGGTCTGGCAATATCCGACTGGCATCTGATGTGCTCCTCTAAAACCTACATAACACATTCACAAATATCACATTTTTGCACAAATGTACAAGTGTTCTTTTATACACATCAATGTATAGAAAGTATGTACAATGCATGTTTAATGACAATTCCAAGTATCTTATTGTAATTCTCATCATTAAATTAATCAGATATCAAATCCCTCATTAAAATCATTTGTATTTATAATTTGGACCATAATAAAGCAAATGTGAAATTCATTACATAACTTAATTGACCACTTCAGATTTTCTACCCATATGATTTCGGGTCAAATTTGATTAATTAATCTGATAAGGTAAATGACAAAATTAGGCAAAATGTTCTTCAGGAACGTTGTTATACAATATCTTAAGTTTCTAATGACTCCAATATCATCCAATTTGATTCAGTATTCAATGAGCTATGCACAAAATACCACAGACTGTGCACATTTAAACTTTTAGCTAGCACATGGTCATACCCTCTAATTGTACAACTCATATCTTTCATCTCAGACATCCCAAAATTACAAACTTTATACCAATTTAAAGCTAAGAGAACAAGATACAACGTTTGTGAAGACAACTCAGCCTAATGTGGCCCACATCAATACAGTTAATTCAATAACCATAAGATATGATTTCTGTCCCTGGTAGTGCTATAGCCTAAGCTAAGACTCAATTACATGACAATTTTGAAAATCATAGAGATGGGATTAAAATTCGACATCTTCATAAAAGTTGTAGACACATGTCTCTATTTTACTGTGAATCAAAAATTAACTCATTCAGAAATCTACAACTCAAGTTATAATTAGAAAACCGAAGCATGATCATGAAACTTTTCCAATTCATAACATTCCAGCAGACTTCCACAATTTCATCTTATCAATCACTTTCAAATCAATTCAGATAACTCTATATTTTTATGGAGAGAAAGAAAAATGTATTAGGAATCCATTTATCTAAGTTTCAAGTCATTTGGAGTTTAGATGACAAAGTTATAGCAAAAAGAGTCAGAACTATTTAGTATTAGAAAGTTTGATTTTTTTTTTTTTTGCATTACCACTCTCTACTGTAGAATCACGTTTTTGTATGTAATTCTCCACATTTTTGCAGCAACACTTCTCCATGTTCTTCCTCTCGTATACTTAATTCCTCATCAGAAACTTATATCGTTATATTTATCCCTCTTATTCACTTCCATATCAACTCAACTTAGTCCCAAAACAACTCAAATTCAAGTTTATATTCCAACACCATAACCAATCATACACTATTTTACCATCTTCAACTCTCTCTCTCTACTGTAAATCTTCAAATTCTCAAATTTTCCTCCAATGCATATTCTTTCAATTTTTATCCACTCTTTAACTTCATTTAACTCCTTTTACAGTTCAAAATCAATCACCTACAAGTTCATAAAATATTGACTATCAAAACCGAAACTTCAAGCTTACTCTCCACTGTGTTTTCATTTTTACAGTACTAGTTTCACTTACAACAGCATGCTCATCATATCCCACATTTTCTATTTAAAAATTTTTCCCACATCATAGTATCACTAGTTTTCTGCAGTATTCTAATTCATAGACGCTTCATCTCTCATTCCTCAAGGTTATTCAACGAAACTCTACTGCCAAGCTTCTCATGCATGTATTGATTTATACAGAAAATCATCATCAAAATCATTTATAATATCTATAAAATCAGAAAACACAACTTACTTAATTTCCGAAAAATTCCAGCAGTGATATTGAAGGACAAGTTTCGGTGGTTGGGGAAGATCAAAGATGAATGAAAACAGAGCAATATATGGACTGCCAAAATAGAAAATATTGACCAAGTGTTTCGGTGATAAAAGTTCAAAGAAGAGAATTGGATAATGTCTAGAGAAGAACACCAAAAGAGCTGAAGAAGTGTTGTTCTTCTCTCTTTTTTTTTTAAACTTACACGTGGAACCTATGCATGTAATCCATTTGTCATGCATGTGAGGCTGCCACGTGTCACACTCCCATTTGTCTCCTTTTCTCTTTTTTTTGAAAAATTAACCAAAAATTTCGAAATAATAATAACACTCTCCAAATAAATTTTCAGCTCAAATAATTCACCAAAAATTTCAAATTACCCAAAATGTACAAAATTGCCAAATCACATTTAATACACTCCAATTTAATCCACAATTTCCATTTATAAACTAATTTACCCGGAAATACTAATGAATGCATGTACAATCATATGAATGTGCAAAATAAATGTGTATGTCACAATTAACTTATACATGACGTGCGTTTTCCTAATTTCACATAAATTTATCATAATTTACTATTCTAACCTTAACATGGGTAACAGGATGTTACAATCATCACTGAACATATGCATATCAATTTGTGGAATCAAATTCTGGTTATCTTGATCACCAACAAGTTTGAAGTTCTTGATAAAGTACATAGATGAGACTTCATCAAACATCACATCTCTTGAAGTAACAAACTTCCTTGACTCTGGATCCATGCATCTCCATCCTTTCCTTTACAAATCATAGCCAACAAAAATACACTTATTTGCGTTCGGGTCAAGCTTAGTTTGATTTGTTTTAGAGATGAGAATATAACAAACAGAACCAAATACCTAAAAATAATTGATATTTGGCTTTTCTTTATTCAGAACTCAAATGGGGATTTTTGTTTACCTAACCAAGGAGGTAAATGATTGATCACATGACAAGCACACCGAATAGCTTCTGCCCAAAGCTCTTAAGGAAGTTCTTTATCGTGCATCCATGATAGATTAGTTGTACTAAGATGCACTATTTTCCTTTAAGCAACCCCATTTTGTTAAGGGGTATTAGGACTTGTTATCTGCCTTTGGATGCCATCTTTATCACAAAACATAAAAAATTTAGAGGACATAAATTCACCACTGTTGTCACTCCTTAAGCGCTTCAACTTCAACACAAATTCCTTCTCTACAACATCTTTGAACTCAACAAACTTGGAGAAAGCTTCATTTTTTTCTTTTAAAAACTAAACCCATGTGTACTTGGAATAGTCATCAACAAACACCATGACATATCGATAGCCACTGTAACTTGGAGTTTTTGTTGGTCCCATCAAATCTATATGCACCAACTCCAACATAGTTGATCTTCGATTTGTTGAGCTCTTGAAAGGAAGACGATGTGATTTGCCAAACTAACACCCTTGATAGATGATTGTGTCTTAAAGGTTGCTTAGAGTTGGAATGCCATCTAATAGCTTCTTTGAAGAAATTTTCTCCAGTAATTGATAGCCTACATGGCCAAGACAAATATGCCATAATGTCGCAATGTCGGATTGACTAGTCTTTTTTACATAGGCCTTTCCTACTAACATAACAAACGTAGAACCTTTCTTTTGTCTAGCACAAACAACATCAGCAAATAAATTTCTCAGATTATCAAGGAATTGCACATTATTTGGGCCAAACAGAACATACTTCCCAGAATCTGTAATTTGAGAGACAGAAATTAAATTTTTCTTCAAACCTGGTATGTGATAAACATCATTTAATTTGACAACTCCAATTTTTGCATCCTTAACACCAATCTTCACGACACCTTCGTTCATTAGTGGATGAGTTGAATTATTGGCTGTAATAATAACTCGATTATTGTTGAGTCGTTTTAACTCTGAAAGCAATGAATCGTTTCCAGTCACATGATGAGAGCAACCAGAATCAATGGTCCACTCCTCATTATAGTTTATATAGTTGACAAATAGGTGATTTGGTGTTAATTTGGAGCCTTCAACTGTTTCAGTGGTGAAACATTGTTCCCATTTGAGCTAATCATCTTTTACATCTTCACAAGCTGCATTGGCTTTGGAGAGTTTGGCACAGTAGTTCTTCTGAATATAACCTAGCTTTCCACTTCTATAGCACTTGATAGAATTATTTTTTTGTGAGGTATTGCCAACACTTTTCTTTGCACCTCCATCTATACTTTTATTTCCAGTTGTCTTCTTTTCATTGGACTTTCCTTTAGAGAAAAAAACAGCATCAGATTTAGAGTTAAGATTTCTGGCCATTTGTCTTGCCAAGGCTTCTTAATTAGAGGGCAATTTTTCCAGCTCCTCTATTGATGGTTGAATTGCCCACCCCTGAATAGAGGTAATGAAAGGTGTATATTCCTTCTTCAGACCACGAATGAGAAATCGCCTTAGCCGTGCTTCACTGACCTTCTCATCAACATCTAACTCTGAAATCTCAGCACAAATACTTTTAATTCGTCAAACATATTCGCTAATTGACTTACCTCCCTGTGCTGTCCTTGTTAATTCATTTTCTAAGAATTGTAGTCTCGACTAATTCTTATTCATAAATAGCTTTTCAAGTGTCTCCCAAACTTGTTTTAGAGAGGTAACATCACGAACATGATCAATGAACTCCTTGCTAATTAAAGTCCTCAACGCAAAGAGAGCTTTACCACACTTGATCTTCCACTTTTGTCGTGAATTGGTATTCTCAAGAATGTCAGCTGGAATCTTTGAATCATCACCAACAACAAATTCCTACAAGTCTTGACCTTGAAGAAAAACTTCCATACACATTCTCCAATACTTGTAATTTGTACCCACAAGTTTCTCGACGCCATATTGTGTACTAGAGCTTCTTCCTCCATTCACCGATTCCATTATTTTAGAATGAAAACCTCAACCCTTCAACCTTCTCCAACTAGACAAACTTGATAGACAAGAAGAGTAAATAAAGAAAGAGAACTCAACAAGGCTCTGATACCATAAAACAAATAGAAGATAGGAGAAAACAAAGATACACAACAAGTGCTCAACAGAAGGTGTATAAGAAGAAAGAGAAAAAATGAGATGCTGTCTATATTTTATTAAACTGCAACTAATGATTACAAGGTACTGAAAGATTTATAACAAAACAGAATAACAAACTATCCTTAAAAAAACTCCTGCTACTCACTAAAGAGTCCACTACCTACAGAGAATCACAAAGATTTAAAGGATAATTATTTGACTTAGTCAAACCCTAAAAAATAGGAACAGAAAGCTAACAACTACAGTAAAGACTAACTGAGATTGACAGCAGCAAATAAGTAAGATGCACTAATTTTTAATAGACTTCAATTTAATAGACTTTTATCTTAAATAATGCATGAAAGTTTTTGAGTGGTTATTCTCTTACTTCAATAATAATGGCATCTTCTTTTTCTTCTACTAATTCTTCTTCTTTGGCCTCCCAACCGTGTAAGTATGTTAAGATATATATCTTACATCTTATTATTTAATTTTAGACATTATTTAATAATTGGACCTAGTGAATTTATGCTGCACTCTTTCAAGATAAGTTTGATCAGATTTAAAATCCTAATCAAGATGGGATTTAATGGATAACATATTTAAGAGATAATAGTTACTAAGGAAGGATATGTTGGAGATTTGATTGCTAAAAGCATATGTCTTGTTAATATGTTTGACGCAAGTTTTGGAGCTGAAGGATTATCATTTTTGGTGTGAAAAAAATGAGAGTCCTAATATGACTTGGATGCTGAAATTAAAAAGCTATTATATGAAGATAAAACTCAATCTTCTGAAGACTTCTTGGAGTGTCACGTGACTATTGAGCTTAAGGGCATTCTGCCGTGATTCCTTTTTTAGGTCTAGTATGGTTGGTGTGTTTAACAGCCGTGTGTTCTTTTGTTTGAGGTTGATTGATTAGGTTGTAGGTAGCTGTAGTTTTTCAATCATCAGTTGAGAGATTCAGTTGGGCATCTTTATAATACTCTTCAACGTCATTTGAGGGTGGTTTTTGGGGACTTGGCAGCCGATCTATTTTTTGGTGTATATGTTATCTTTGTGCTGCAGTTTTGTGTTGATGAACTGTGGATTAAGTGCTTGCCCTTGATGACCTACGATAGGAAGTAATGAGCAAAGATCCCAGCGGCTGCTACCTCTTGAGTGCCAAAGCTCTTCAAGTAATAATATTTATCCAATTAAAATTTTGAAAAGAATGTTAATTGAAAATAATTCTAAAAAATCCTTAATACTTTTTAAAATTATATTTGAGTTTTGAAATAGCAATCATGGATTAATTCTTAGAAGTATTGAATAAGAAAATAAAAAATTTAGAATGAAATTTCTTATTAATTGAGTGCTTCTTACTATCAACATTTTTTAGTTTTATTTTCTATGTTTCATCACATTACAAGAAACTAATTATTCTAAAGATGACTCCAAACAGTGCCTAAGGCTTTGTGAGTTGCAAGACAAACAGGAAAGTTATAGGTAACCTTCCGATTTCAAAAAACTGATTCCATATCTTCAGAGGTTCTTCAAAGGTTACCGGTAGTAAATTCAAAACGGTCATCAACACCTATAAGGACCAAAATACTGAAAGTAGAAGCCTTATTTCTTCTCAAATCTACCTCAAAACCCCCTAAAGAAGACCATATTCTTAAAAATCATTAGCAGCAGCAAGAGGATGATGTGCATTTTAGTATATTATCATAAATTATGGCTGCAATAGTAGCATCAAGCAATGGACCAGAGCAATAGACTCGGTGGTTTGTCTATGTCCGGCTCACTACTTCTGGACAAAAAGGAGACCGCAAAGTTCATGGATGAACCATCGAATGCACTACCAAAAGAAATCAATATAGAGATTCATCTCCCAGGACATTCTTTATGGTGAACTGAGCAATGTAAATATAAACCACAACATGCATCTTATACAACGACAATATGTAAAGAATACATGCATATAAATCAACGGAAGCATAATCGAAACCGAAAATACCTCCAACCATTGCCTACCGATAATCCTCTTGTCTCTGAATTTCTGAATCTTCTATCCTCTTCCTCTTGCACAATCGATGGTGTAATCTTGTGTTAGGTGAGGATAAGAACCCAAAACCAACGTTTATAGCTGTTTCCATACCTCTGCCCATCACTGAGGAGGAAGGTCGGGAATATGGGTGATAACATGTGGGTGTGTATAGGGTTAAAGCATTAAATGGACTATATATAAATAGTAGGATGGTTAGGTAAATCTTAAATATCTCACATTCTCCCACTTGATCCATTTAACCCATCATCACACATAATAAGAAATCAAATATATGAATCATGACGATAAGTCCTCTTATAGTGAGTATTATCTTCCATGTATTACATATATAAAATTTCTCATTACTAACCCATAAACTTAATGAAAAAACCATATGTTTATTTAAGGTCCAAATTAAATGACATTTCTCAAAATCAATCAAAATATGTGTGCACAAAATATATGATAAAAAATCAAACTAAATAAGAGTTCCATTGGAACAACAAAATCACATTATGGAACTAAGTCCCATTTGCACTACATGATCCTTAAACTGCTTAGGTGACATGTCTTTAGTTAAAAGATCTGTAATCAGCAAATCAGTGCTAAAGTGCTCTATGACAACTTTCTTTTCCTTAACACGTTCTCTTATGGCTAAATACTTAATGTCGATATGCTTACTTCGACTTTCACTCTTGTTATTTTTAGCCATAATGACCGCAGCGGAGTTGTCACAATACAACCTTAATGGCTTAGAAATTGAATCAACAACTCTAAGCCCAGATATGAAACTCTTCAACCATATGCCATGCGAGGTGGCCTCAAAACATGATACGAACTCAGCCTCCATGGTGGAAGTAGCAATCAGGATCTACTTGGCACTTCTCTAAGATACAGCTCCATTAGCTAGCATGAATATATATCCAGATGTTGATTTCCTTTAATCAATGCAGCCAGCAAAGTCTGAATTGGAGTATCCAACTACTTCCAAGTTCTCAGTTCGTCTGTACAAAAGCATGTAGTCCTTTGTGCCTTAAAGATATTTCATAACCTTCTTTGCAGCTTTCCAGTGGTCAATACCTGGATTACTCTGATATCTTCCTAACATTCCAACAGCATATGCAATGTCAGGTTGGGTGCAGACCTGAGCATACATAAGGCTTCCGACAGCTAAAGCATATAGAATGTTCTTCATGTGTTCCCGCTCAAAGTCATTCTTCGGGCATTGATTCAAACTAAATCTATCATCCTTGACTACGGGTGCTACATTTGATGCATAATCTTTCATCCGAAATCTCTCTAAAACTTTGTTGATATAGGTCTCTTGAGAAAAAATCAAAACGCCTTAAGATCTTTCTTTATAAATCTTGATGCTAATGAAATAAGATGCCTCACCCATATCTTTCATATCAAAATGTTTTGAGAGAAATTGTTTAACTTCATATAGCAAAGCCTTATCATTAGTCGCAAGGAAAATGTCATCTATGTATAACACAAGAAAACAAGTCTTACTCCCACTGATCTTCTGGTATGAACATTGGTCCATTATATTCTCTTCAAAACCGAATGAAGTGATAACCTCATGAAATTTTAAATACCACTATCGGGAGGCTTGTTTTAACCCATATATGGATTTATTAAGCTTACAGACTAAATGCTCACTATCACTAGAGGAGAATCCTTAAGGTTGTTTCATGTAAATCTCTTCCTTTAGTTCACCATTGAGGAAAGCCATTTTCACATCCATTTGATGTAACTCAAGATCAAAATGAGCTACAAATGCCATGATTACATGAAGAGAATATTTCTTAGATACAGGAGAAAATGTCTCCGTGTAGTCAATTCCTTCCCTTTGAGTAAACCCTTTGGTAACAAGTCTTCATTTATGTCTCTCAATGTTACCTCGTGAGTCTTTCTTTGTCTTAAATACCCATCTACATCCAATGGTTTTCACACCATTTGGCAACTCAACAAGATC
>JAOSBK010000003.1:27032071-27064354 GCA_027568895.1 Erythroxylum shatona
GTTTTTGGAAAAGGCAAGAGTTCAGTGTACACTGACTAGCTTTAATTACTAAAGACTAATAAGGAAGAAGCATTGTCTAGCATTTAAGATGGGGCTTTATGACGGAGCGAATTTTCATGTAATTATGTAATTCAAATTGTTTTTGGTCTTGTTAGTCATAAAATAAAGAACGAAGAGGGCAATGAATTCTCAAATTGACTACAGTGCACATGTGCATTTGTGTGTACATTATAGCTAATAGTGTAAAGTTGAAATCAGCCTTTTGTTGCTCCATCTAAGCCTTTTGTTACTCCATCTAAGCGATCCTTTCAGGACTCTCATGAAGCACTCTTATCAAAGCTTAAGCCTTTGATAAATGAGAATTATGGTACTAAGCAATTAGATGAAATTTATGATATTTTGTATTTGTCGCTTCACAATAAGTCTTAAGGCAACATACTCCAAAACTTCAAGGAATTGTTTAAGTTCTTTGTAAAGCAGTCAATAGGGGCAACCCGGGCGCAACTCGACTAGGTTCATGGTAAAAAATGACATCATTTTTGACAAAATGACGTCATTTTTGACAAAACGAAGTAACAGCCGGGCCTATCATGGTTGGCCCAACCTCAACTTGTGGCCCGGTCAACCAAGGTTAAAATTGGAATGGGTTGGGTCCTTTTTAACATCTCTAGTTCTTTATCCGTTTTCATTTATGATCCCAACATACCATAAATGAGTCAAATTCAAACCCTAGACTTAGTGCCTTTTGACATGTACCAACATATATGTTAGCATACTGTATTGTGTGTTGATTTATTGGAAGAATTGGAAAAGTGAATCAACGAGACAAAACTACTAGTCAAGTTTTCTCGGTAACAATGAATCGCTTAATTTCTTTATCTTACCTTTCCTGCCTGGTGTTACAAATACTTTGTAAGAAATTTCAAGTTCGCACTTAAAATGAGCCAAAGTTTATAACATAGCTGAACTTTTTTTATTTAACTTAACCTTATCAAATCCTTACTATTCAAGGTGTTTCCCACAAAAACAAAACCCACAAAGTTTATCAAGTCAACATAATATAATGAACAACAATAAAAATTAAAAAATTAAAGAATTTTTTCGTAAAATTGTCATCCTTTATATTACTCTCAATTGATATAAAGAAAACAGAAACTCTAACATACTCTAATTTAATGAAGCCTTTGCTCAAATGATCTATTTATATTTTTTTGGAAACTTATTAGGCAAGAATACAAAAAGTGAGCACATAGCCATTAAGTCACTAACTTAGTTGATGGTTGACATCCCCTACCACTTTAGACATTACTTTAGTAGGTGGTTACATAACTTACCACTATCCCACTTCTAAATAAGAAAAACATGAGTTAAACAAAGACAAGACACCTCATCCATGTTCTTTGCCATTTAATCCCACTTTTTTTGATGATTTACCCCACCAACTTTGTCATATCACCCATGATCTTCATCCAAAGGTGAAAGTTAGCCAAGTTCTGAGCCAATTTACATATGGTCTGACCAATGTGCACCTATGGTCAAGTCTATTCGTCCATGCTCCATCATTTATGCATAATTTTGTCCCTAGTTCTACCAAAGACATTTTAGGCAAGTCCATCTTACCCTAGTCAAGTCAATCAATGTCCCACGGTCCATCAAAGTTATCCAAAGCTCGAACTATGCTTGATCTAACTTGGTTAAGTTACCTTGGTTCCTTTGATATTTCATCTTCATGTCTAATCCTCATTTTATTTACCTTGTTTGCGAATTACCATAAGGTAGTATCTTTTTCTTAGGTAGCCTTCGAGACTAATTTATTTTTCCATTGAATCAGGAACTTCGTCCTTCGATTCTTTTTGTGTTATCCCAATATATGATGATCCAAAATCTTCCCAATTTAATCATTAAATTGTTTCCTTACAACTAATGAAGCTCTCTTTACTTAACTCCTTTTTGGAACTATTGAATCCTCATGACATAGTTTAAGGAAACTTACATTAAAAGTATGATGCACCTTTAAACACTCGAGTAACTTAAGATGTTAAGCTATATTTCCCAACTTTCCAAGGATCTTGAATAACCCATCATACTTTGACACCAACCCTCGATGCCCCTTCTTATTACTAATCTTCTTCCAAATTTATGGAGCAAGTTTGAGAAGTACCTTATCCCCAATGTCAAATTCAAGTGGTCTTCTTTGATCCACATATTTCTTAATTCATTTAGAAGCTTTACGAAGACTATCGCTGGCTTTATCCAATAATTCTTATTTTCCCTTTGCAATTTGGTAAGCAACTGGACACTTTCCTCCCAAAATTTGTTGGGCTATCTCAAGAGGTGTAAATGGTTGTTATCCTATAACAATTTCAAAAGAAATTTTCTACATTATCGATAATCAATGCAAGTTATAACAAAACTATACAGTATCAAGTAAACTTAGCCAATTTTGTTGACTTGCACTAACGTAATGCCCTAAGTAGTTCTCCAACAAGTTATTGATCATTTCCATTTGGCCATCTATTTATGGGTAATTACCAGTTAAGAACTTTAATTTATACCCCATCATATTGAAAAGAGACAACCAAAATTGGTTAGTGAATTAGGCTTCTTGGTCACTTACATTGTCTGTTGGGATGTAAAAATGCTTCACCATATTTTTATAGAAAAGCTTCGAAACAACATCTGAGGGAAATAAAGTTGGAGTTGGAAAAAGATCGCATATTTGGAGAAACTATCAACCACCACCATGATTGAAACATGCCGTCCACCTTTAGAAACCCACAAATGAAGACCATCAAAACCTACATCCATGGTTTTTCCAGAATATGCAAGGGTTGCAACAAACATACCTCCTTCTTTCTTTCATTTTTATCCACTTGACAAACTATATAAGTTTTGACATATACCTGGATATTGTTCTCCATATTTGGCCAATAATAAAATCACGAAAGGACCTTAAACAACCGTTAGACTCTGGAGTGACCAGCCTACTATGAATCATACATCTCTTTCATTGATTATTTCTATAAGGCACCAAAATTTGGCACACACAATTAGTTGTTCTTTGTCATTAGCAACCCTTCATCATCAAGATAAGTTTGTCGCACAACATCGTCCTTTACTTACTTTACAATTTGGCCATAAGTGTTGTAAAGTGGAGTTGCTAGTTTGATTTGCTCCAATAGGATTAATTTGACTCAAGTGATAGCATACAAGGTTGCAAAGACTTCTTTCCAGCTCAATGCATCTGCCACATTGACATGTCTCCCACGTTTATGCTCCTCTATTAAGTGCCTGTTTGGATGGGCTTTTGGAAGGTTAATAAGTACTTTTTTCACCATAAAGGCCCTTTTTAAGAAAAATAAGTGTTTGGCTGCAAAATGAAAAAACACTTCTTTAATAGATATGGCTTTTTTGGCTGTCAAAATATAACTTTTTAAGAAGCTCAAATTTGGAGCTTCTAAAAAAGCACTTTTCAGGTAGATTTTCAGATCAATTAATGAATCTATTTTTAAGTCTCTTTTGCCCTTATATTTTATAAATAATTCCCACAATACCTACAAACTTATCTTCACGTTTATTTTAGGAGCTATATAATATTATTTGGCTTTTTAAATATTTTTAATATTTATTTTTGATATTAGTTTTACTAATGTTATAATATAAAAGATTTGGTTAAATATGTTTTCATTTATATTTCATATGGTTTAAAATTATATAATAATTAATGTATTGTGCTTTGCATATTGTTTAATATACTTTAAATAATATTTATATGCATAAATAATTTTTATTACAAAATAAAATATAGTTAAATTAATAAAAGTGTTTTTTATGTATATGTTATCAAACAGTCTGAAGTTCTTTTATAAAAGTTGTTTTCTAATTGATAGTTAAACAGTCAACTAGTTTCTTAAAACAGCTCTTCTAAAAAAAAATCTATTGTCAAAAACTCTACTAATATAAGCTAATCCAAACAGGCACTTAGATAAGAGGCAATCCAACTCTAGTTTCCTCATCAATAATGAATTATCTATAGTGCGTTCTTGAAACTATTGCTCCATCGAGCATTAAAGCCTCAATATACAAAGTTGATTGATTACTTATAGTAGTTAACAACCTTTCAAACTTCTTAGTGTTGATTTCTTTTTTATTGCAAATGTTGTCCTCTTTAAACAATACTTGTTTGCCTTGCCAAAGTTATATAGAGCATCATTCGAGGTGTGTAGCTATTAAATGCCTAAAACTAGATCATATCCTCCTAAAGGAAGTATCAAGGCGTCAATAGCAAAAATACTTTGTAATTGCCATTCCAGTTCTTTACACATTCCATTATAAGGTAGCTTGAGTCCGCCACCAGCAATAACTTTAAGGTCTCTTCTAAAAATTCATAAGTTTCCATTTTGTATTAGTGTCTACCAAGTTGTGGTGTTGCTATTATTGATGAGGATATGCACTGATTGGCCTTTGTATACTCCAGCCATTATCATCTACTTGAAATCCCTTGTTGGCACCCTTAATAAAACCCGCAAATAATCATCATCGATTGCCTCCATCTTGCTTTCAATTTCAATTAGCTTCTCTTCCTCGCCGCACCAAAAACATATCTCTTTAGTCCGCTTAATTTCTAACTCTTTGCTGCTGAGTTGCTTATGTTGTCTTAGTGGAGGCATATTAGGAATATTTTTAGGAGCTCCTTAAGAGTCCATCTTGGTGAGTTGTTTTCAAGAGTGAGTTGAAAAGCAAAACAAAGAAGGTATTGGTGGAATGTGTAGAAGGCTTAGAGAACATTTTATAGTTCAAAAAACATCCAGAGGCAATAGCCTCATTTCTTGAACAAGGTACATACCTGTTATAGTGTTTTGGAATTTAATAATTTGACTGATAGCTTTATTTCACGTCTCAATTTTTAAGAAAGAATTCAATTAAATATGGCTCAACAAGTAGGAGTCTAATAGAATACCCAATAAATAGTAACTCCCAGTTTGATGTAAATCTTTCAAGAATTTGGATTCTAACAGAATACCTATTAAATAGAGTACACTTTTAGTTTAATGCAAATCTTTAAAGTCATTGAAGATTTCTTGTCCAAACTTTAAGTAATGACTACCAAATATTCACTTCTCCAAAGTCAGCATGTGTCTCAAAAGTTCCATATTGAGCTGACGCCTTTTACCTTCGATGTTATGAGCATCAGGTGACTCGTTGAGACTACAGATTGTGTACTCATTAATTGTCCCTGCTTCATTTGAGCCTCTTGTCGTGCCTTGAACATTGCTTTTTGCTTCCTTTAATCCGATTTGCCAGTGCTTCATCTACACTTTTTATGTCGCTTGCGGGCCCCCCGTCTTCTTCAGCCATGACAACAAATGATTCTTCAATGGAGAAGTAGAATTTTCAGGTAGCAACATCGAGCTAGCTATCCCACCGCCTAATGCACAAATGGAAGAGAGGACAAGTGGAAGGAGAGAGAGAAAGAAGGAATAGATAGAGAGTATTAATATGTTATAGATTCATGTAGTTTTTCAACACGCAACCATAGCTGGCTCAAATATTCGTTGAGGACAACTGTTACTAACGGTAAAACTAAATGGGACAACAGTAAGTCAAGGATAAGTTGCCACCTGCCCAAGTTTGATAATTGATACTAAAAGCCACGACAAGGTTTTATAGTGAAACCAAAGAAAAGAACGCGTCTTCCTCCTTGAAGCAGAAGGCAAGGCCGTAGCAGATAATAAAGTGTTAAGTCTCTGACGCACTAGCTGAAAAGGGAAAGAATCTTGACAACAGATTAATGGATAAATGCAGCAACAGCAATCCCCGAAATTTGATAAATAAAAACCATGGGCGCCTGCCAAGCAACCCCATAAATTAACCGCACATGATAAAAACCAACAATAATCTCAGAAACAAACCAAACGCTAAACAAAATAAAAAGGAGAAACAAAAGACATTGAGATGAGATAGCTCCTATCTTACAAATTTCTGACAATAAATAATGCTAAGTGTTCTAAGCTAACTTCAACTCAAGATCTTGATTAATCACCTCTTGGCAAACACCCCTCCTTTACAGGAACTTTTTGAGTCTCCAAGCCAAAAGGGCCTCCGTTTGCAATATTTTTAGTTGTTTGTCAAACTATGCACAGTGTCTCGAACACTTTGACGCAAGAAACATTATATGAGAGCCGCCATCGAGCTTTTAGATTCCCTTCTACCAAGGTCTACGTCTCCTAATACCCCATCCAAAGAATAATGATCCATGCAGTGTTTTCGTTTCTCCTTGCGCACCTTCAACAAGGCCAACATAATAAATGAAGCTGAAATAGCTGACAAAAAAATATCCTAGTATGATTAAGTAGACATGACTTCCTGTGACTGAGGTTGTCATCTCCAAACATTATTTTCACAGCCTAAGTAACAGAAATTAAAGCACTAATCTAAAAAAGACCCATAAATTCTCAAATCAAGACTCGCAAGTATTTCATGGAATTAGATAAGAGCTTCAGACAAATAGTACACATAATTTTCACATAAAATGGATCAATATTACTGCATTAGCATTATGACTAACAAAGATGGGGTTGTCATATTGCTGGGTCTAAAGAGATCACTCCTCTCCATTACAAGAGTTGCACAATTTAGGAAAAGCAGCTCAATAGTCATATTTAAGCATTTTTTTAACTCATAGTCACATCTAGTTAGAGAGCAATTTGATACCAATGGACAGAGTCATTGTAGTATCTACAGTATAGCATACACGAACTAATTTCCCTATTCAGAAAGTATGTATCAGTGTATAATTTGCATAATATAGCATGGTCCAGGAAAAAAATACTCGAGGACTCAACCGCCAACTAAAGTAAGCAGTAAAAAATGTAAATGGCTTGCCTGATTGAGCTCAGAATGGAGCCTCGAGTGATTCATCCCAAACTTCTGCACTTCCATTTGAAGCATCTTCAACATCTTCTTCCATTGAAAGCCTAATATATTCTCTATGGGCAAAGCGATCCCATTCTGTCAACGTTGGATTCTCTCGCTCCTGTTTTCCCACAATATCATCAAGGCTTTGTTACAAACAGCAAAGATAAAGTTTACAACAGTTTCAAATTTATTCAAACTGAGCATAAGCATAAATTGATCTCTGAAATATACCTGACGAATCAGAAAAGGATCACGAGTTTCAAAGGCCATAAATTTATTAAGGTTGAAAAGTATGTTGAAAACACTTCCCGAAAGTTTACAACCTTTCAGGTCACGTAGTGTAATGTAGCTCTCATTCTGCATGCAGAAAAACTCCAGTAGTTAAAAACACAAAACACTTGCATAGAGAATGGGTCTTAAGCAATGTTGTAGAAAATAGACCCCCAATAGTCAGGTTCAGTATGTATCTCTAAAAATATGAACTGTATTTGTCACACAACTGCACCTCAATATTGTATTGAAGACACGTAGAATTAAATTCAGACATACAAGAAACCTCTTATCATGCAGTAAACTGCAGCACACATTTTAATTATGCCTATGAACATTGTGTTGGGAGGCAGTAATATTACAGATGGCTGCTAGAAGCTTTCTCCAACCAAACATGCTTCCATGTACAATTTAAAACATTAAAGGAAGCATCGAACTACCAGTAAAATCACGAAATGCTAAAGGCAAACCTCTGGTCCAATCATATCAATTATCTGGCAAAGTATATCTTCAAAGAGCACAGGCTCTTGAGCCATGCATTCCATGCGATGCAACTGCTCCTCATAAAAGAACTGCATCTCGTTACGTGTGAGAACTCCGTTTCCATCCAAATCTATGCACTTGAACCTGAGACAAAATAGAACAATAAGGAATGAAGGGACACATATTTATCCTCTTTAATCTTTCTTGTACATTTCCTTTACCCAGTATCTTTCCTCAAACATCAGATTTCATGAAATTATACTTGTTCCTCAGGAAACTGCATGTTCAGAAATTTGAACATGCAATTACTCTTCATATAGCTTTTAACTTCATAATCCTTCCAATTTCATTAGCAACCAATGCAAGCGAAATAAACAGAGAAATCTTTCAGTCAACAGAATAAGACAACTAACTGTACCAGTACTCAAGACTAGGCTCAGATGACTTGTCCTCTTCAGATAGTATGAAGTAAACGAAATCTTCATATCCCATCTTCCCTTCAACCTTACTTGTAAATTTTCGCGGAATCTGGCATAAATGTTAAACCATATAAGTTAACATGATTTCAGATATTTTAGTAATGGGATCGTACAAGTTTCATAGAAAAAGAACCATCTACAGAAAAGAGGTAAATAATGTTGTGTTCGAAAAGAAAACCAAGATTTGATTAGCACAAACCTGAGAAAATATTCTATCCACAATACGGTAGGTAAGTGCATGATTACCATATCTAATAAGGTTCTCCTTGTCTATCAGGAAATCATGATCTGTATCCAGCTCCCAAAACTTGCAGTATATCACATAAAAGTGTTCATAAGAGAAGTACCTGAAAACAGCATGTGCTAGTGAAGTTATGATTAAAAGGGCAAACCAAAAAAAGAGAAAAAGCAACAAGCATCATGTCTCAGCTCAAACAAAAGTCTATCCAACATCTCTAGGAGACATGTCTACCTCAGAACTTTATTGATGTCTTCCTCTTCATCTGCATATTGCATTGCATCAATTATGTTTCCACGTTTCAACTCCCTGAGGGTAAGATGACCATTTCCAGATCTATTTATGTAGTAAAATATTCTGTATATTACAGTTTCAGCTGAACATTAAAGAGAAAAAAAGTTAGGTCTCCATCAAATGCAAATATCATTGTTTTCTCAAAAAGATGAACAACAATCTGTAGTTCAAAGCTCTAGAATTTGAAGTTATATGCTTAGGTTTAGAATATTTCATGTTATAAAGATTCTCTTCCAGCAGCTGCAAACAGTAGTTGCATTCAGCAAAAGACTCAATTACATTTTCCTTTTAAATCAACAGGAAAAACAATATAACTGGAGATCAATGAAAAACCAGATTTTGATAAAAAAAATAAAACAAGTAGGACAATAAGCAAATATTTCACATTAGAACAATTCAAACAGGACACCACAGCTGAATTAGGGAAGGAATCAATCTTATTTCATTGTGATAGTGGACTAAAAGAAGGATGCGTTACAGCCATACAGCCAAACACAAAGAACAGATGGTTCATATTCTGGGGTACAAACAACCCATGACAGTCAGATTTCTGTTACAGCTCACTTGCTCAAATAGATAAATAATTAAATGAGTCAAGTTCAACCAAAGTTGTGCTATGCTCGTCCACATCCATGAACAACTTCATCTATAAGCTTGATTAAAGACTTCTAAAAATCATCTAGAAATTTGTTTTCAGCTCTTGTAAAGCTCAATTCCTTTTCTTTTCGTACTCTTAAGCCGTCATTTTTTAAATAAGTCAAACACAACCTTGACATTGCTTGAGTCATATAAATCATCTCTAGGAAAAACATGATTGATAATTGTTACCCTTACATTGATCTCCAGACCAACTCAAGTTAAGAAAATAAACGAGAAATTAGAAGAATCGAGCCCAAGCTTTTAAAAAAAAAAAATTCAAGCCCTTGAGTTCAAGAAAATATTTAATCAATTTATCCTAAATAGAGCAAAACTCAGCTTGGCAATTGCACCACAATGAATTCATACATTTATACTTTGGAGTCGTAACAAGGAATGTGGAGATTGCTTACAACCTTATCCATCAAGGCATCCACGCTAGGCTAGCCAAAACATTAAAAAATGACTAAACACAAAATTGGAATACTGCACCAACATTCTCAATACCAGAATTACACCTTAGGATTTTGAGTATATGTCATCTTATGCTTATCATATAAAACTTTCCATTTCAATGCATTTTATTCTGCAATTTCAACAAGTATCAAATCCTACTCTGGCACAAGTTTATGCTCCAAAATAATAGAACTTGAATCCTTGTAATCAGTAGCATTCCATAGATGATACATCATCTTAAAATGGCGAACTATAAATTAGTAGCATCTAAAAGACCAGTCACTAAGTGTCATTATTTACAAAATCCAATATACTTTAAACATTAATATATGTTACGACTCGCCCAATATTCAAAAACATATAATTAGACTGTTTGCTGGCATAGGCAGCCAATGAACCCCAAACAGGTTGTCTACCTGAAAGAAAATTTTAAACTGTAGTTTAGACGCTTTACCTATGACTACACTTGTGCCCCGCACTGCTCTCCACCCAAAGTAAATCAAAAAAAGAAAATTATTGAAAGCCCAAAGACATGATGACATATAGTTACAACCATAATCACTTTTGTTTTGCAAATGGTTGGAAAAAAAGTCATCACTGATTAAGATCAATAACAGCTAATCTAGAAAATTCAAATACAGCAACAGCAACAAGAAAAAGAATTCTTGTTTTAGATCAGGAATCTTGTAATCAGTATTGCGTTGCAACAAAGTTAAATAGTTCATAGAAGGCATAGAACAAACCATATCTTTCCTGAAACTCTGGAGTACTTTGTAAGAATTCCAATCCAGGATGGGTAGCCAACAGTTCCCGAAGCACAGGTTTGAAATCTTCCTGTAATCAATTTGAAATGAATTATTAATCATGTTAAAAGAGTATTGAGACAACAAACATCAAAACATATTTTCGATTTCGAACTTAGTATCTGAACAATTCAATATAACACATTGATGCACAACATGTAATGAACAACACAAGCAACAGATGAAACACACCTGGGTAAGGTACTTGAGATCAGGTTGCTTCAGAATTGTATATATCTGGGTCGCTATATCCATTGTCAGCATGTTTCGATTTATCCAGTAATCAATAAAAGCATCCCTACAAGCAAACGACATGAACATTTGGACAATGCTATATGTACAAAGGCAAAGCCACCAATTAGCAAATACAAAGCAAACTAGGAATACTGCTTTATATCTCAATTGGTTCATAACAGGTTATGTTTCAAACTTGTGACACTTGCAATTAGACATCAGCCTATGTGAAAAATAAGGATCTCTATTGATGCTTTCATTAGCATAGGGCACAGTATAAGAATTGTCCTAGTCCTCAACAATTCTCATCTTAATCAATTCAGTACTAGAACAAAACCAAGGCCGATATATTACCACAACCAGGTAGCATCAGTGATTTGTCAGTATACAAGGTTATAGGAAATTCGCTCTAGATTTCATCCTAGTCAAAATCAGTGAATTTTCACAGATATAACAGAGCTTTAGAATTAAGTAGTCAGAACCCAGTATCAGCCTACCTCCAAAACTTAATTGGATCCTGAGTTGGAGAATAAAATTGAGACTCCCTGTAGTAACTTTTGAAAAGATCTAACATAAAATTATCAACAACCTATCTCTTCAGCACAATTTCATAAAATGATATAACCACCCAGCTTCAGAAATTGTCACTCACAGCATCAGTAGCATTTTAATCATAAAAGATATCATATTCTTCCAAATGGATAGGGAAAAAACTTGTTTATAATGGTAATGAAATCGACAAGTCATAATTAAGACACTCATCAAGAAAACTGCATACATTATCAATTATACAGCTTGAAAACTATGTTTGCAAAGACACTGTACCTCGTAACAAATCCAGTACCATTCACATCGATCTTTCTGAAAAGAGCAGTGCAGAAGAATGATGGTAGCTTGCAGATTTCCTTGGTGACTGTTTTGAATTCTGAAACAGAGCAAAGTTCAGATGAGTTCATGATATATCATACGTGGTCATGTAATATGCATATCTCACCATGTATCTGCAGTCCATCTTGGCGTCCGTAGAAAAAGTGATTGATCATGAACAAGGACTGTTCTTTCAATTCATTTGGTGGTGGACGACCATTTCGGAAGTAAAACTGCAAGAATTGAGAGAAACAATTTTCATCAATCCTTGTCTCAATTAAGTAATTTGAGCATCAGAGGAAGGAGGTACCAACAAATGCATAGATATTTCACAACTCAATCAAAGATCTTGAAACAGGAAAAAAAAAAAATCGAACCTGAGGTATGACTTCCTTTACAGGCTCACTAACTACTTTTAAAGGAGAACCTAAATTAGAAGGGCCAACCCTTTGCTTCGTTATACGTGGAGAACCAGAAGTACTTCTAGGTGAAAGAGGAGGCGTGCTCCCCGATGGAAACATGGAAGGTAAGGAATTGCTTGTGGCTGCATTTGTGCTAGAAGAGTTACAAGTGACATTCAAGGAAGCGCCTGTTTTGGCATCATTAAGCAATGAAATGACCTATAAAAAGGAAAATCAATGAATAAGTAGCCATATCATCCACAGAATAAACTCATTTTCCAAGAGAAACATCACTTTCAAGAAATTCTCATAAGGAACATAAGAAACCAATCAACAAAAGTAAGAAATGGGGCATAAAAAAATTTCTCATCCTACAAATCTCAACATATGCAGATCCATACACAAAGTCTTCATCGATGATTGAAGGGAACAAATGGCTAAATCATGTAGCTCAAAAGATTGTTTCAAAGTGGAAAATGAGCACAATCTGTCTGACTACATGCAGTTAGGGTTTCTTGCATCCCAAGAGCGGAATTACTATTGGCACCACAGCCAACATGCATTATTGAGGGTGCTACTTTGTTAAAAACAGAAAAAAAGAAAAGTTGGAACTCTTCCAAACAGAAATATTTGACGCCAAAAACACAGTTTCGATAAAAGCTGCCACTTCTGCAGCTTCATAAAGCTCCTCTTCAGTCATCTCTTCAATTCCGTTCCTCCAACTAACACGTTGAAATTGCTCATCAGTTCCCTTAATAACAATCCACAATAAATAGCGTCTTCAGGATATTAAACAATCGCCCAAACTGAATCATTCACAAAAATATAAAACTTGTCCAAATCTGAGACAACGCAGAACGATAACATAATGCGAGTCATTATTCGTTAAAAAAAAAAGGAAATTAAAAAACAAACCAGGCGGTTAGCGTCAGGAAGCGCAAGCCACTGCTCAAAGAGCTGCTGAGCAAAGTCAGGATAGGATTTGAAGGCCATCGGAGCAACCTCTGGCAACTGAAGCAAATCGGCGTCGAAAATCGCCACATCTCCGACAACACCAGTGCTCGCCTCCATGCCTAATAATGCCAAATCGGACCAAGCCAAACATATAGATCGCCTCAAGCCCTAGGTTTCGGTAACAAGAACTCGGCCAACAGCTTGATCGAATGAAATTCTAAGCTCTTTAATCAATTGAATAACAAACGATTTACAGCGATTGTGAATCTCAGATTCGGAGCACCAGAAGAACGAGCAACCCTAGATCTTCCGCGGAAACGAGGGAATTAGTGGTTTGGATTTGGAGTTTTGAGGGGAAGAGAAGTGATTGGGAAGCGAGAAAATGAAGGAAAATGCGGGAAATGAGCGAAGGATGCGAATGAAAGGACGAAGGATTAGCTGTGACTGTGAGATTAGAGCAAAGAGTCGGGAGAAAGAAAGAGTAATTTTTGATAAAAATGACACCTGAAAATGGTGAACTAAAGAGGAAAGGACACGTGTCCCGTCCCTTACGTCCTCTTTTTCTTTTTTATTTTCCCCTATTATGAATTTTTTATGCGCTTCGAAGACTACTTTCTTTCTCTCCTTTTATTTACCGAAACAAGTTAACAAATTGGTAGGGAAACAAATGTCTGTTCCAACTATAAAGTCAACACAAATTTCAAAGACTGCACCGTCCGCGGACGCGGAGTGAAAGTTAACAAACTCAACTTTCATTTAACATCTTAATTTATAAAGTCGATTTTATGGACTGAATCAAAGCTGCCTTCAGATTTTTACCAATAAAACCATGTCACTAAGATTGTGTCTTTCCAGAGTTAGTGATGATCCGACGTAAATGTTTATATGTCCAAGTCCAGAGCTGTTTCTATCTTGCAGTTATAAGCAATGTTTGAAATTGAGGTGGTTCTAGAACCTGGGATCCACCTAACCATTATTTGCTACAACTGAACGGGGTAGGAATATCTATTTTGAAGCTTAAGATTACAAGTAATGTCTAACCATTCTTACTGCACACGCTTTCTTTCTCTTCAAGACTTTAAACAACTCTATTAGAAGGAGGAGTGAGTAAAAATTTGTATTTGGTGTCTACATTTCTTGCAAAGAAGACATCTTTCGGGAGTAGGCCCGTAGAAACAAAATCATGTGTAAACTTTCCTAGAAGGAAAAGTAAGTCGTCTTCATCTTTATCCAGAAGTAACGCATTTGTGTTCATCGCTTTCGTTTGTCTGTGCCAATAGTGAGGTTCTCCAAGCTCCGAATCTGGTCATCATGAGCCGCCGCAACGTGGGAATGTGATGCTACTTTGGATTCAGCTCCAGAATGGATTCTTTGAGTGGTGGAGAGAGTGCTACTGTTTGTGAAGAGCCAGCTTGATCGACTCTCACTGGGCGCGACAGTAGAACTTAGCCTACTGCTTGAAGCAACGGCCTTCCTGGACAAATTGCCATTTCGGGAGGACGTACTACGGCGTCTCTCTAACTCAGCATGCTGGAAAAGGATTAAGATCTATAAACAGTGGTATTTTGCAGTATAGACTAGGAGCCCTAAAGCTAAAAACCTGTCCGAGTCACTAAGGGTGCAGAAATCACTTTCATTTACTTACTGCGTCTCTAGACAATGTTGCATCTTCTGATGTTCTATACTTGGCACGATCACCATGAAGCCCAGAAGCAGAAGAATTTCTCCTGCTGAGGAATTCAGTTGTACCTGAAGGTCTGTCATGGGAGTCTTGTCCTGCAATAAACAACAAAGAATTGAGTATTCTGAAAGAGGAAGGAGAAGCAGTTGCAAAAATCAATCCTGGTGAAAAGGACTCTCAGAAGGATCATAAACTTGGGGGTTATTGGCGAAAATTATACTGTACTAGCTCATCCCAAGAAGTTAATTGTATATTTCAATATAGATGCGTCTATCCACAGTATGCGCAGTTCAAACATATCAACATCACAGGTTCAATATTCCTCTGTATATGTTCCTATCTTGAGAAGGGACATACCCGGAGCCTTTTCTGTTTTCTCAAGAGGAGGTCGGGGTCTTGAACCTGTCCTACCGCCTTGATGCTGAAACAGACACAAGTTATCCAGAAGAAGAAGTTAAAAGAAAACTACATTACAGATATGAAGCACGTACTCGTTGCCTTGAACTGGAACCAATTTGGGGATACTTCAATATTGTCCAGTCAAATACATAGTCAAATTGATATCCTGCACAACAAACCCTGTTACAAACTCAGACAAGGCCAATCATCTGATAGCCTAAATACCATGCCTTTTTCTTATACCCATTTTGAGCTATCAAGGACAGAAAGCTAGTAATTGCTACTATGAGGCAGGAAGAGTAGCTAATTATCAGAACAAATTATTTTCTACCGCCTAACCATATTAAATTTTACCTTCTCGAACAAATAAATCTCGAAAAAGCCTCTTCAAGTATGAATAATCTGGCTTATCTTCAAATCTTAATGATCGACAATAGTGAAAGAATGATATGAATTCTGATGGATATGACTTGCAAAGAGCCTGAGGAAAAAATACACATTTAAAGTCATAAATACAGAAAGAGTTGTACATTATAAGATCTAGCTAAAGTAAAGATGCCAAAGAAACAAGTGTAGCATTAGATATTGTTGCAAGTCAATAACTAAAAGGATTAGTCTGCTTTAAGTATACTTCTGTATTAGATGTAATCATCAGTCTGTCAGTTTGAAAATTGTGATACCTCAATAGGAGTTAGCATCTTTTTTTCACTGATTTTATCATACTTCTGCTTTTTCGTCCCTGCTTTAAGGCCCTGCCAAGGAAGGCTGATGCCAAAAATGCATAAATTTAGATGAAATGCTCCAAATAAGCTACTGCAATGAATTTATAAATAATAAATGCTCCAACAGACTTTTAAGTATAGCTAGCATAATAATCTTTCTTTTTCCAACCTTCCCCTTAGGAAATACATGAGAACATAACCAAGAGATTCCAAGTCATCTCTTCTGCTTTGTTCTGCATAGAAAAGAAAAGTGTACGTTTAATTGAAGCATGTGTAACTTAGAGCTGAAATTCCTCAATTAGTCAAAACCCCAATAAGAAATCACTCCACCCACCAACTCCAAGATGAGTGTTAATACTAGCATAACGAGCTGTGCCCGTAAGATTCTTGTTTTCCCTGCGATAGTCCATGAAATCCACAGCTAAGCAAGCAATCAGTCCTATCTTTAGTTATGCTTCAAAATACGAAATAATGCAAACCAGCATCTTTGACAAAGCATCAATCACACAAAGTGAAAAGACTCCTAGGATTGAACTCTGGTAGAAGAGGAGGCTTTTAACCCTCTCTTCCATTGAACCACTAAGGACCAATAGAGTACTTAATACAGTTTGACAAGGAAAATTACAACATCAGATTTTTCAAAATAACTTTCCATGAGAGCCAGCCAAGCTCAAAACATCTAATGGAAGATAATCAGCAACATGCTTTTTGGCGTTGCAAATTACACATGCAACTCTAAAGCTTAAGCTGTTAGTTTAGGTTCGTGGATGGAAATACACTATTCTAGCAATACTATGTCTTTGACAAAACTAGCTGAAAACCTACCATGCAATAGAAAATGTTTATAATGCAATACAATGAAAGCATAGGTAATACCTATATGGTATGTGTTTATGAGTTTGAAGATCCTTGTACTTTTTTGCAAGGCCATAATCAATGATGTAAACCTGTTACACAACCAACAAGAAATAAGTTGCTGCATTCTGATTAAGGAAAAAAAATCCTCATACAGAAACGATCTGGAATACTGTGACGCAACACTCATTACCAGGAAACTAGATGAAGAATGAAAACAACTCACATGTTCTAAAGCATCAAAACATGTCAAGAAATTCATGAACTTCCTTCCGTATTTCATTCAGCAATTGCATAAAGGCCCAAATATTTCATAATCCCCCATCTCCAAGATATATGGGGTCAGTAAATGATCTCATATGCTATTGATTACAAAATAAAAACATGGATTTCAATTACCATTTCCTATGTTTCCACACTTAAGCTTGGGTTGCTTGACATGTCATAACAATGTGTCTGTTTGTTTAATATGCTTACATTTCAGGATGAGAACATTAAAACATGACAGACTGATGTGGGATCATCTACAAGGCAATCAAACTACAGTTCATATATAATGGAATTGCTGCATGAGTCTTTACCTGATTGGCTTTGCGTCCTAATCCCATGAGAAAGTTATCAGGCTTTATATCACGGTGGAGAAATGCTCTTGAGTGCATATACTCGACTCTGTTAATCTAAAGAGAAATATAAATATTACAGAGGTGCTTATTTAGCTATAGAAATAACTACCATAAGAGAGAGGCATGTCCGTACCAACTGATCAGCAAGCATCAATACTGTTTTCAGAGAAAACTTCCGGTTGCAATAGTTGAACAAGTCTTCAAGACTTGGCCCTAGCAGGTCAATAACCATGCAATTGTACTCACCCTCAACTCCGAACCATTTTAGCTCAGGGATTCCCGCTTTAAAAGAATAAGAAAGTTTATCAGCAAAAAGTAGAAAATAGCATCAGTTCAATGTATTTCTATTTTTTTTTTAATCACAATTTGATCTCAGCAAGGCAAGAGATCAAGAGCTCACTCCCTCCTTGAAGAAGCATGTAAACTTTAGATTCATAGTGAAGCTGAGGGTGCTTCGTCTTCACAGGTTCCTTAAAATTGACAGAAAATGAAACGGATCACTAAAAGTTTGAGAAGATCAAAGCAATTCCAAGATAATACCAAAAACTTAATCATAGCCACCTGTCAAAGTTTGGTTTTTCCATCAAATTATTCTTGCACACATGGTTATCCCAAGTTATACGCCATTAATCCATTAAACCAAATCCTTGAAAACATGTTCAACATTTTAGCTTTTGTGTATTTCTTATAGACACGGACATAATTGTATTGATGATAATTTTTTCCTTAAACATATAGTTAAATTTCCCTCACAACAACCAACATTATTCCAGAAGGAAGATAATAAGCTTACAAAAATGAGGTGAAAGATGTTGCTAATTCAAAGTAATTTTTGCATATGCAGAGGCTTATTATTAGCCAACGGCTGGATTCACTAGACAGAGAATCACCAATTAATAGAACACCCAGATTACAAATTTAAATCAAGCTTTTGGTCCCCTTACCAGCTTTATTCCAACTTCCTCTCCACTCTGTATATTAACACCTGTATGGAATCAGAAACAAATAACTTCATGATTGCCTCTTTTTTTTTTTTTTTACAAAGGAACTTCATGATTTCTTGACTGTATGCAATGTGATAGAATTGGGTTAATGAATGGACAAACAACTCACCAAGATATAGCTCCCCAAAAGATCCACCACCGATTTTCCGCCCCATTTTGAATTTTCCTCCAACGATATGATCCATGATTGGAATTTGACTCTCACCAAATTGCAAAAACAACTTAAAATAATAATATCTTTCAGCACTGGGTTTTCAAAACCTCTATCAGTAATAGAGAAAAAGAAATGGCAGGGGAATCAACAATTTGAACATATGAATATAAAGAACAAAAAGAAAACGAAAAAGAAGAATGAGGAAGAAAAAAAATTACAAAAGAAGAGATTTAATCCAAAAAAGTGCAAAATTATCATGAACGGACCACATTGGCATAGAAACCATCAACTCGGAAATAAAAGAATTGTGGTGGGATTAATCAAAACAAACATTGGAATGGTGGAAAGCTTCCATCTTTCTTGAAGCTTTTGACATTAACATAAACGAAACCAGAAAAAAGAAAGTAGAAAGTAGAAAAAGACAAAAAAAAAAAGAAGAAAGATGGTTGCTTTCCTAATCACAAGGAAACGAGTTTCATTCTCTTCTCTTTCTATTTTTAAGCAAAATCACTCTTTCTCTCTCTAAGCTATTCACGGTTGAGGATGCCGGCCTCAATTCATGCACGTGCCTGAGCCCTGGCACGTGACATAGCACATTTTGAGTGATACAACAGATTCCTCACGTTCTTTGTCTCTGCCTTTCTCTATCCGAAACCCTCTTCACCACTTCATCAATCTGCAATCAACAACTCGTTGAATACTTACCTGAGGTTCGATGACCCACTGTTTAACACGAGCTTTTCGCTTTCACTGACATGGGAAACCGACGAATTTTTTGAATTTCCCATAGTTGAGGAATCGTTGTCGTTCCACGGTAACTATGTTGCTTTGAGCACTGTTTTCGTAATTCTTTATTCGTATTATTTAAGAGAGCAACCATATTTTTTCCCTCACAGATTCCGGCGTTTTCAAAAGGTCAACTTGATCCTGACTTTTGATTGCGGATTGAACCCAGATGGGTGGCGAAGATACTCTCTCAGGTTCTGATTTGTTAAACCAATTTGAGCTCATTTTGGAGTCTGATCGACTAATGTAAGTGTTTCTTTACTACTTTAGGACTCTTGTGTACTTGCTGTTATTAGAAGCATTAGTAGAGAATGCAATTCTAAAATGGTTATTTCGGCTAGTGAACTTTTATTCCTTAGCATTTTGGTTCAAGACAAACACTAAACTGTGAAATGTGCTGTTCTAAGTAGCCTCCTCAGAATCTTTCACTATTTTCTTTAAAATGTCCCAAAAAATGCTAATTTGCTTTTTAAAGATTATTCGATATTGTGCTAGTGGTGGACCATGACTTCTTTTATAATCTTTCGATCCTTTCTTCATGTGTTTCTGAAATTTGAAATGGTTTTATTGTTCATTCGTGGTCGTATGTTGCTGTTGTTTCTGTTGCTACTTGTTTCTTGACTTTATCGTATTTTGATACAGTGATGAAGTTGGATTCATTCACCCATCGCAATTTGAGCTATTAAATTCAGAAGCAGACTCCTCCTTTTCTGAGACACACATCGGTGACTCGAAAGAAGAGAATCCAAAATTTTGGATTAGAGATCATAAATTGGGAATTTCAACCCTTATTCTTTTTCAATTATATATGGCAGCTAAAGATGCGTTTACAAGGGCACTTGCACAATATAGAACATTAGAGGGCAGATATAATGCGTCTTCATCTTCACTGGACACTCTTGAAAGTGAGGTCATGAAGCATAGCAAGTCAATCTTATTGTTAAGCTGTGATTTTGGTACTGCATGGAATTCTAGGTATTCCTTATCTGAAATCTGTTCTATATGGAACTTACATGAATTTGCATGCATTTTCTTTGATCATCTATTCTTAAATGCTTTCAAGCATTTTTTTTAATTTCCCGCTTAGTTATCTTTTAAAGCACTAATTATACCATTTTCTTTTGTTCATTTTAAATAGTTTAAATTTGATGAGAGTATTTTGCTTTTGCTTGCAAGGAGGCATGTTATGCTGTTGTCCTTGTTAATTATTTGTGTGACGTTGTTAAATGTCCTCTTATTAGCCTTTTTTTCCCCCTAAACATTGAAGTCTTCTCATAATGAGAAATTTGATAATTTCTTGATGAATGCAATGTGGCCTTTGGCTACTGTAGAAGGCATACTCAAGAGTATGGTTTATTTCTCTATAATTTTATGGTGTAAAGAGGTACAGATATTTGCAGAAACATCTGCAAATATGATAATATACTTATGGTTATTGATCGGTATTGATTCTCCTAATCATAAGGGATGATCTTCTGGAATAACTATTCTAATAGCTACAAATTTAGTAAAGATCAAGGGGTTTAGGTTGCTTATTCTTAACAAACATTTGGATGACGGAGGATACGTTGGACTGCTAAGTTACTCAGATAATGTCATGTGAATTAGGACAATTTGAAAGGACAAACTTTGAGGGCCTATTTCGTCTTGTAATATCAAATGAATTGCATCTAGGTTTCTCCGTAGGGTCTAATGATCAACCATTAATGTTATCCTCAATGGAGAGTTAAGCCTTGGCCGAGAAAAAAGTAGGCCCTTGTTCCCCCACAAGCAGAAGTTGAGTACACAAACAACCTACAAGTTCAATGTGTTCAAGTTGTCACTATCACATGTTTCAGGATACATTCAGCCCAAAAGGTTTGAACTGTTGGGTATTTGTCAGGACTATATCATATTGCAAGTTAATCCATCAGTATTGACCTAACTATGTGTTGAAGCATACTTATTAGTCACTTGGTCACAGGAAACTGATAGTTTCAAAGAAGCAGCAGCTTTCTGTGTTTATTGATGAACTTTCCCTCTCAGCCCTTGTTCTTTCATATTCACCTAAAAGCGAACAAGCATGGTGCCACAGGTAATATTTTCATTTTTCACTTGCACGTATGAAAGGCTTCAAACTGTTTCTTCTTTAATGTCGTTTAAGGAATGACTCTTATCATCTTCTACTATTAACAGGCGGTGGGTAATAAAGAAGATTGCAGAAAAATGCTGGACACTGGAAGAGATTATAGGGAAAGAGTCAAATCTAGTGCAGAAAATAGCCGAGGTTTAAAAACTCAGTCAGGAACTGGATACTTTGAGTTAAATAAGGTTTAGATACTTTTCAGTGTAAAATTTCATCAAATTTTTTGAGAGTTCCATTTTGTAAATTTGTTTCTTGTTAGGATATCACCTTTAATTTATATAATTAGGGAACTTTTAATGGGGAATGTTCTGCACAATTATAGCTGTTGATTTATTCTTTAATGAGCTTGTGGAGCCACATTGCATGCAGTTCCTGATTCTGGGCTCATATGGCACCATATTTGTTAAAGATTCTCTGCATCAAGCAAAATGAGCAAGGAGAGTTTGTCTTTCATGAGGTCTCTTAGTGTTTGTTGTTAACTTTGTTCAGAGATCTAAAATGAATTATCGCGCGTGGAACCACCGTTGCTGGTTAGTTACATACATGACAAGAGAACAGGTTATTTTCTATGATTATCATGTCTGTGCTTTTGATTAAAGCCTAGCCAGTCATGAATCTCTTTTGACTAAAGCCTAGCCAGTCATGAATCTTCATTTAAAAGCTGATGATAGTTACTTGCATATAAGCTTCATTTCTTTCTTGTTTCTGCTTCCAATTAGTTTCCCTTTGGTGAGTTTCATACTAGTCTTGGAAAATTGTTGTCCTTCAGTTCCTTTACTCTAATTTTGCTAGTTATATATGTTGGTTTGTTCAGGTGCTAGATGAGTTGAAGAAATCTAGAGATTGGGCTCGGCTACATGTTACTGATAATTCATGCTTTCATTTCCGCACGGTGAGTTTTTCAGAAACATTTGAATCTGGTATTAAAGGACAAAGAGGATAAGGGAGGGGTGGACAACAAACAACCAAAGTGATGCCAATCAATCTAGTTCATACCAGATGTGTCATCTGATTATCTTTCTTCTGTTTATTGCCCATATTTAGATGCTTCTAGCATTACCCAGTGTTCAATTTCAAGATACTTTCTGTGTAATTTATAAAAATAGCAGGCCTTTTGTAAATTTGTCTGAATTTTTCAACTTCTGTAATGGAAACAATTGTTACTACTTCCCTCATGGAAATCAGGTGCAACATTATCTTTGACAATCATTTGGTAGTCTGAAGTCAACAGTTGGAGCAATCATAGAATATGGATGGCTTTTTCTTTGATGATCACATTTTGAGTTCTGTCAACTTGCAGCGGTTGCTACTCAGGATTCTAGAAGAGTTCTGCCATAGACAGGAAGATGGAAATGTCAATAACACGCTTAAAACTTATCAAATATGGCAGGTAAAATGTTTATGCATTCATCAGCAAGTTTCCTTCATCTTTTAAAAGCCAGTACTGTGTCTTTGTATGTCATGCACATGCATTTTTGTTATCCTACCTTTAGTGGGACTAATGTTGATGCAACGACGATCATATGTTTCTTCAAAACTTGATCATCTGTCCCCACTTGATGATTTACATTTTGCATTTGTAATCTTTTTGAATCATATCTTTTCTTTTAAGTGCACAATAAATATGAAAGGCTATCCAGTTAATAGTACTGGTAATGTTGTACATATTTCACCCATTTTGACTTAGCTCTCTGTGATCTTCATAATATGTGCATGTGACAGGAGGAGCTTGATTGGGTTGCAGTTTTGATAAAGCTCTATGCAGGAAGAGAGGTAAACTCCTCTCCCTTTCTTTCTCCCCTTTGCTATGTAGTAATGTCTTCAGTCATGTCAATGGATTGATTAGAATAGATGTTAAGATCTTTTATTTTGTAAAAAGTAATAATATCGGGAATTTGGGGGCAGTTACTTCTTTATCGAAGAAGGAATTTTACTCATTCAAGTAAGTGCAAAGTGGGCCACTTTTACTTAGTATGCTCTAGGCTTAACTTGTTTGGATGATATGTTCCTTCTTTAAACAAGAGCAAATAATAACAGTTTCAATAGAGTTGAATAATTTGTATGCAGAAATGGTGAAATGATCTCCTAATCCAAGGGCCAACTTCCAGTAGTGCTGTACTGATCCTTGGATTACCTATGGTTTTATCCATTCAAGGATTTTTTGTCTTTCTACAGGCTCTGTGGCTTCATCGCCGTTTTCTCTCTTTATGTTGGATAAGGCATTTAACGACTGATGTCGGTGACTTACCAGATTGTTCTCAGCACGACTCCAGCATAAACACAAATATCTATATGTTTCTGGATAATGAGCTAGCTCTGGTAAATTCCTGTTCAACCATACCTGATAATGAATTTGAAGATTTTCAGGCCCAAGCATTACATGCTGCAACTTACATATTGTGGTTGACAAAGGTAACATGAGTTATGTTTGATTGCCTGCTATAGTGTTAAATTTCGTTCTTCTAATAATGAAGAGACTAAATGCTTGCCCAATTTTTTTGTTTGCCAGCAAATCGCCAAATTCCGTGACATTAGAATCCGAGAGAAGCTATCAGCAACTAATATGAAGTCCCTGCTTGTTGTAACATGCCCTGAGAGGTCCTCCCTTTGGGAGAGTTTAGCACTAGATTGATACGAGGTCCAAAAGTATGTAATACTAGTGTGATATTCATGTTCAAATGTGGGACTGTTAGAAATTCTTTTCTAATGCAGTGGCTGTATAATTCCTTCAACTTCATGTAGATGAATAATAACTTGAGGACCCGAGATTTACATGTTAGATATTCCTTTGTGCTCTATATCCTATTTACTTTGAATTTTCTAATGCTTGCCAAGATATTCGATAATACTTCTTATAGTGATCTCTCTTTTCTAGATGATTCTCTTACACCCTTTCCTTCTGATGTTGCATCGAAAGCATAATAAAGCCAAGGCACTTGAATGCATGCAGGCAACAACTTCACTCCTTTTTGACTTCCATTACCATCTTCCTGGCTGCTCTTTTTCTGTTTCCAAGTTGCTGTAACACAAAATATGAAACTGCTACCTTTTGGACGCATCAGATTGCTTCTTGCAGTCTATTTTATGCTAGCCTTTTGCCACTTCTACATTGTAAATATCAGAAGGCTCAATGCATAACCATGTCCTTCAAATATGATGTGCTTGTTCCAATTAAGTTCTCCAAGATTAAATTTGTTTTATTTTATACATCACTTCAAATTTTACAGTGGCAAGTGGACGGTAGTGTATGTTTAGTGATACAAAATTTAAAATATTTAAGCAGTTTGAGGAAAAACATATTTTTAAGGGTTATATGTGTTTCCACCTCCACATTTGTTTAATGATTTAACAATGCTGGAGAAGGTTGTATTTGTGGACCTTCAAAGCTTTTCTATTTTAGATTTTAATTACAGTTATAAGGAGATCAATAACCTTCAACCTATCATACTTAACAGACTAACATCCTTGTTATCCAAGGCATGAATACTTAAATTTGTGTAGAATTGCCAAATTTACTGGTGAAACTTCCAACTTTAAGGTGGTAACAGGACTTGCACACACCCGAAGAAGCAAATAGAAACAGGCTCATGGACTCGCCATTGTTAGTCATTTTTGTTTCAGCAAATATGTGACCATTTACAGGCCTTTAGACGTCCTGATTTCCATCTTCTAGCGACGAAGGGAAGATCCAATAGTTCTTAAACCGGTTCTTCACGTCGTGGCAAATGACAATGTTATTGAGTTAAACCGATAGCATTACTTGGATGACAATTATGTGAACTTTGGCCCTAATCAATCTAATGAGATTTTGCATATCTAATTAGCACAGAGGAATGTGCCAAGGAAGCGTGAAGATCAACAATTCAAGTAGGGATGAATTAATGTTTTACAGCAGTACAAATCAATGTACGAATGTTATTGCGAAGTACAAACAAAATAAAGTTCAGGTAAACTCGGGAAGCAAACTAAAGGACTTTGCTTTGCTCTAGACATGAGAGAGTTCCAGGACTGAGGAGCTGATGAAAAGAAAACCAACTATGAGAAGATGGCGATGAGAGGCTGAAATCAAGCAAACCGGATTGCATTATGGCACCATCCAATGTCTTCTTGTGTTTAGTATCCATCGTCTCAACCATGACCTCCTGGTTAAGAGTAGAAAATGAAATTTTGGCAGGTGACAAATTATGGAACTGTAGGTGCCCAGGAACGTCTGCACCAAATGACACAGGTCTTTCAAGATGAAGCGGAGGTGGTGCCACATTGTGGAGTCTCTGCTGAGACTGTGACGGCTCATCTGCACCAGTGAGCTTTTGAACCAGGTCCCTGAAGTTAGCAGGATCAACCTTGTATACCCTTGGCCTTATCGGTGGCAATGGTGCTATAGGTAGTTTCCATGGCTTTACTTGAGGCTTACGAACTGAGTGCAACGATGATTGGAGACACCCTGGAGCTCTGGACCTCTTTCCTACATTATATGCTTCCATGACCAGAACCTTAATTATAACTACTAGATAGCTTTTGGTGTATGAGGCTCTGAGTGGCAATAACTATATATAAACTCGCATAACGAGACTAAGATACTCTAGATAAATGAATATGAAGGCTTGAAAAAGACAAGGAGTGGCAGTAACCGAGACATGAAGTTGTTGACGGCAGAAACAGGAAATTCAAAACCAATAATTCGGATAGTAGCATGACGGCTAACTTGAGTACCTACAAGAGCAAGTTGTTTGGCCTTGGTCTTACAAGCTGAATTATTGACCATCTTACGCATTTATGATGTAAAATAAGCACTACCCTCTTCTTCGCTGTGGTGTATATGATGCAGCGAACTCCTAGACCAACGATAGCCTAGCCTCCGTAAGGAATGCATCAGTACTGCGAAGGGGAATTAGTCACCAGTCGGGTGGATACACTCAAAAAAAAAAAAGACTAAAGCCGCCTCTCGTTAATAGGTTTATGTCACCAAGTGGGGTTTCTTATTATGTTTATATGATTCTTTGACCAAACTGGTTGATTGCTCGCTCTGAGTAAAACATGTGGACCATTTCTTGGTCTTCTGTTGTTTCTAGTTCAACTGCTGGCGGCTGGCGACAGAAACAGTTAGGGCCTTCTCTTTTTCATTATTAACGTTTAATATATTTGAACTATGGTGCCGATTTGAATTTCAATTCAACCAAATCATCGTCGTCATCAATTAAGTTTGACTTTTAGAAGTTCTAAAGCAAAATACGAGTATTTTATTTGCAATTGAATTAGGGATTTAGGGTTCTGTTTCGGTGAAGAAAGGGAGAATACAGAAGGAGAAGAAGAAGCTGAACAGCAGAGAGAAAAACAATTACAATTATTCGTTAACATCTGGCACCCACTTAACAGCTATAATATCAACTAATACACCCGTTACTACACAATTATCTCGCCCGCGAGCTTGGCCAAAATTGTATATTATAAATAAATATATTATTTAGTTATAATATATTTATTGAATAAAATAAATATATTATAAATAAATTTGTAGTTCAGATTCACTATATTACTAATAATAAATAAATGTATAATTTGAAATAAAAATGTCTATTATTATTTATAACATTATTAAATTTGATATTATTATTAACTGTTGTTATTTATGTAATTATTTATTTATAGACAACTTAACGTTAAGGTGAAAATCCGACGACTTAAAAGATTTTTCCGACACCAGTATCGACAGAAATGTCGGTCGGTAAACATTGGGGCCTGATTTTAGCGACCAATTATGTTACCGTCGTCAATGTATATTTGCCTCACAACATTACCGACGTCTACATATTTTCTGTTGGTAATTACCAACAGAAGTCTGTCCATCAATAAAATACCGTTGCTAATGTATATTTTCCTTGTAGTGGAAAGTTCGTAGTTTTGGAGTCGCTTGAAGATGAAGATCAAGAAACTGGTAATTTTAGTAATGGAAGGAAGTAATGCCAAACTTATTGCAAGATGAGCCCTCGAAAAGTACGTAAGAGAAACAAAGGATGGTGTCCACTCACTTATTGTGATTTATTCTATCCACAAACTTGGTCGTCAGTACTCAATAAAGACAGTGACAGAAAGTTAGATGGCCACCGATAGAGAATGACATAGAAAGTCAATATAATTAGGATATTTTTGTTCGAATCCTTAATTTCTCAATTAAGGAGTTCCTAATGCGTGGGATGTTGGCATGGATGTCTGCATTAAAAGTTTATATCAGACTTAATTAACATAATTTTAATAAAAATTTGAAATTAAGTCAATCAATAATGTAAATGATATAATTTTTTAAAAAATAACTAATGTGAATTGCGTATTTTTTTGTCAACAATACGTCAGTCCAAGTTATAAATTCCTTGACAGACGCGGGCGTTGCTCACAATTCACTAATTGAGATCACAGTGCCACTAACCAATACAAACGACAAGAAGATATCTGCTTGAAAATGAAGAAGGGGTCTCTCTTTGGGCCTTATGTGGCGGTGACGGCGGTAGTGTTGATGCTAATGGTGGCATTGGTAACTCAAGCCCCAACTTCAGAGGCAGTATCATGTGACCCGCTAGAGTTGAGTTCATGCATAGACGCAATCACTTCCTCAAGACCACCATCTCCGACTTGCTGCGCCAAACTGAAGGAGCAGAGGCCCTGTCTTTGCGGGTACCTCAAGGACCCTATTCTCAGGCAGTATATGTCTACTTCTGCTGCTAAAAAGATTTCTACTGCCTGTAATATTCCCTTCCCCCGTTGCTAGTTAACTAAAGCTGAATAAAACTAGCTTCTAGCCTTCTATATATATATATATCTTAAGTTCTTAATGTCTAGCACCCTCTTTTCCGATTCGCTCTCGTTGATATATATGCATCATATCATATAGCTTAAGAAGTCCCTGCAGCAGCTTGTGCAAGGCACTTTCGTTGTTCTGTCTTCTTGTCCTAATTGCTCCTCTAGCTTTCTCTTCGGCTAATTTATGTATAAAAAAACACTGCGTCAGTATATTAAAGAAAAAAGATAGGATGAGCGCAACGAGTTTAGGCCAATTATGGACGTTATACAAAATGAAAGTAGTGACAGCTTTAGTATAAAGAGGACTTAAAAGTTTTTATCTGTATGTTCATGTTGCTTGTGTTGTTAAAGGTTACTATAAGATTATGTTTTACCAACAAAAATAATTTGATTGCAGTATGAATAGTTATAATAACCATTGACTTGGTTGCTATAAGATTATTTTTTACTAACAAAAATAATTTGATCGCAGTATGAATAGCTATAGTAATCATTGACTTGATTGTTATAAGATTCTTTTTTAGCAATAAAAATAATTTGGTCGTAGTATACATAACTATAGCAACCATTCTAACATTACAGCGATCATGAAATTTTACATTAGTAAGTATAAATTTGGTCTCTAATAATTCTATCTTTAGTGACTAATTTTAAATAGTTGTCAATAATGCATTTTTAACGTTCAACGTAATAACTCTTCACTGAGCATTTTTAGTAACAACCTTATAGTGACCACTTGTGACCAACCCGATTTTGGTCGCTATAACTTTTAACGATCATTTTCTTATTTTTAGCAACCATTAATAATAGTTCTTTAAACTAATTTTTCTTGTAGTGTCTCTGGATGTATATGTATAATTAAGATTCTAGTAAATTAAAGATTACTGTAGTTAAATCTCTAAAAACTAATAAATCCTTTGAAATTGCTCAGATAAAAGGGGACAGAGTAGAGACAGGATAGTTGGGCTAGAGGATCTGGTCCCCCCTCCCCCCCTCCCCCCCAAAACTCATCTCAATGAGCTCGTATGGTGGTGAAAGTGTGACATTTTCGTGTTGAAGGGAGTTGACTCACATCGCTATAATGTATTAAATAAATTCAGAGTAGTTGGTAATAACTAATAAACTCTGCATTAAAACAGTCTACCTACCAGCACAATTTTCAACACGAAACAATCTTTCATTATTAAAGTCCAAGATGTAAATGGCTCATTTATAACGAGATCAGCACGCTGTCTTATATCACAGATTCCTGCGGTAGTTAGAGTATTTGTTTTTTATATTGCTACTTTTCTTGTATTAACAAAAAAAAAAAGTCCAAGATGTAAATAAGGGTTTTTACTGCGATGGAATAATGGAGGTAAAATTTTTATATAAAAATATTTTTAAAGACTGAATTTAAATTGCTCAAATAAAGTAAAAATAAAATTTTTACATAAGCTCTATCGTACATCTTTTAATATTTTTCTGTATATAATATAGATCAATCCTATTAATGAATTCTTAAAAGCATATACTGCCCACTACACAGGTATTAGTTTATATGTTTTCTCCTTTTCAATGCAACGCAATTCATCTTCACTTTCAATGGGCTATAGTTGAATATAAAATGATTTGACTACTCCAGGTCTTAAAAGGCCGGAACCAATCAAGGTCAATGTCGTTGTCATGTATGAATGTCAAGATGACAACCATTCAACTTATCGGGTGCAGGCTATTTAGCAGCCGGCCAAGTATGAATATAATAGTATCAGCAACGAATTTGGTTATGATTCATATCGGTTAATACCAAGTGTTATTTTGGTTAATATTTTACATTTATAAAGAAATTTTTGTTAAAATAAGAAAGAATATAGTTTCACACAAATTATAAATCAACTGTTGCAGTTACAAGTCTTCTGAAAAATATGAAACAAAAAAATCAAATACAAAATAAATAAATAAACATTCGAGATTTAGTAATGCAGCTCAGCACATCTTATCTACGTCTACAAGGCCTTCATCCAGTTTAATCACTTTTGCTAAAGAATAATAATAATTTTATTCAAGACATAACGGAGCCGACTCACCCAATCCTTGACACAATCAATCATCCTCACAATTCGTGAAAGTAATTCATACCTAAGAACATGGCCACTTAATGCTAACTTCAATAAAGGATTTTTTTAAAAATGTTTAACAATAAATAAGAAATAAATAATTCAAATAACTAAAATAGTAAAGGGCATAAATAAATACACTTGAGATAAGCAGAATAACACTCCTAATAATTCTAGCTTCTTCAACAAAATATCGGAAGTTATCCACTAAGAAATATAGTCTTTCAATATTATCACCCGAACATTTCACACACAGTAGTAAAAAATTCACCAATATACATGAACGTTTCTAGCAAAACGTCACAAACATCAGAGCTGCAAAATTCACAAAAATTGTTGGAATTTTTAACACACCACCACCATAGCTACGAAAACACATATAATCAATACCCAATCAACCCAACAAAAAATCACACTAACGGCCAAAAACAACAACAGCAAAGATCATGAAAGCGTCTGGAGATTTTGTATATGACATATCACAAACAACAGCGACCAAAACTATCACATCATCGACAATATGCAGCCTAACGTAATCACACAAAAACCACAAAATCCAACTACTAAAATTACGCAACCTCAACGAAAACCACATAACAATGATCGTTCAAAGGCCGAAAAGATGCAGCAGCAAAGTTGGATAATAATAACGTAAAGCTACAAAATAATATCCAAGATATCCTTGAAAATTTTAGCTCCAATTCACTATATACCCATCGTATATTCACCCAAAACAACAATAATACAACCCCAAAACACATGTACCATAGTTGTAATCCAACTGCAAAATAGTCAATCAAATCTCCAATAATTTAGCTGCCTTAGATAGCTATTATCACCAAAATAGGCTATAAATTACATCATATCTTGATTAGAATTTTAAACCTAATCAACCTTATCTTGAAATAGTCATAAATAAGATAGAATGCAAAATTCTAAGTATGTTCAACTAATTCCAATTTCAAATAATGCTCAAAATTAAATAATAAGATATCATAGCTTATATCTTAACATTTTGAATTTTTTTAAAATTATAAAATAGTCCCTCAATATACGGATCTATATGATATATAATTTTATATCAACCATATCTCCAAAAATTATACTAATAGAAATTTAAAATAACAACAATCTATTTATTTTATTAATATTACTTTTCATATTTTCACATATAAATAATAACTATAATTACTATAAAATTATTTAATCATCATACAAATATAAAATTAATGACAATATAAATTACATAAATTATACATTTTCATCATATAATCAATAATAATTACATCAAAATATCAAATAAAAAGAATAATAAATATTCATGACTTAATAAATATTCATGACTTTCTAACTGTTATAATTTACAATGATAATTTATGAAGAAAAATAACTAGAAGTGAAATCTGAAACAAAAATATTTACAATTATATTCCAAATCCTCATCATTGACCTCCATTCTTATTTAGTACACAATCTTTGTCATCACGATCATTAAAATTCATTACACTAAATGATATTGATTCTTATTCAATATTATCTTCTAATTCACTCTCATCTATCAAACTTAGTTTCTCAAAGACTTAATTCGCCAAAAGATCTATACAATCAAGGCAAACTAGATCTATATAACTACTTGTTTTATTAAGAGTCCTAGTAAGCAATAAAATTAAATTAAATTTAATAATGACAATAACATACCTTTCTTGAATCTTATTGTACCGAATAAAGACCAAATCGTTCAATCTTTTGTGCTCTAATTTATTCGTTTTCTTGGAATGAATGAATTCAAATGTCATTCGATTCCCTTCATACTCTGCTACACTCACACATTGACTTAGAATTCAAATTGCAAACTTTTATAATTCTAGAACACCACTTTTGAATTGGACCCACTAAGCAACTGTAAGTCGTAAGACAATAAAAATAGCATTATTGTTGGACCCCGAACTTTGATTGGACGTCAGAACTATTAAATGAGGAATTAGTGATGTTAAATGTTTATTTGGGTAA
>JAOSBK010000003.1:27079585-27090476 GCA_027568895.1 Erythroxylum shatona
TCTTTTGGGTTTTAAAATGTAGTGATTTTTATATTATGGTTTTATGAATGTGATGCCAAGAGAGTAGTATAGTGATCAAGCGTAGTACTCCCTTATTGTGGGACATGCGTCGGAATGACCCACGGGCGTCCCGTTGTGTATCCTGCGGTAAGGGGGCGCTACAAGTCTGATAGTTGATGGTTTAACCACAGGGCTGAACGTATCCTCATAATCTATTCCATATCGTTGTTTGAACCCCTTTACAACTAACCTGGCTTTATATCTGTCAATGCTTCCATCTATTTTTTTCTTCAACTTGAATACCCATTTACACTCGACAACATTCTGACCAGAACAAGATGGAACCAATGACCATGTTTTATTCCGAGAAAGAGCCATCATTTTATCATGCATAGCTGCCTTCTAATTATAATCTTATAGTGTTACAGTATAATCAAGAGATTCAGTTATAGCAACCAAACAATCATATCAAACATTACCATCTGTGAACCGCTTTGGCTTGCGAATATTATTTTGGAGCCCAGTTCACATTTGATGTCTGGTCACTGGATCATTCCTTTGTTGAAGTTGAGAATCCTCGGTAGCAACACTTGATAATACATCCCCTTGCTAAGAATTCTCTGCAAAATCAAGATGAGTTTGCACAAAAACAGGATGACAATTACCATTTTGGTCACTGGAAGAAGATGCAAAATTGTTGATAGTTGAAGGAGAAGTATGTTGAATCGATACAAAAGAAAGGACAACAGAAGGTTCAAGAGGACTAGTGGAAGGAAGAGTATAATTGATTTTGTTAGTGGAGAAAGGAAATTTAAGTTCATCAAAAACGACATCACGAGATATGTAAACTCAACCAGAGCCACAATGAAGACATTTATAGCCTTTATACATGTTGTCGTACCCAATAAACACACACTCTTGAGAAAGAAATTGTAGTTTGTGAGCATTATATAGATGAAGATTAGGCCAACAAGCACACCCAAATGTCCGAAGAAAATTGTAATTTGACTTGGAAACAAAAAGCCTTTCAAGAGGAGTGTCAAAATTGATTATTTTACTGGGAAGTCGATTGATAAGGAAGCAAGAAGTTAAAAAGGCCTCATCCCAAAAATGCACTAACATTGATGCTTGTGACAAGAGAGCAAGTCCTACTTCAACAATATGCTGATGTTTACGCTCAGTCGCACCGTATTGTTGATGGGTATGAGGGCAGGAAACATGGTGTGAGATGCCTGTTGCTTAAAAAAAGAATTAAGCCGTTGATACTCCCCTCCCCAAACAGTTTGAACACAAAGAATTTTTTTTATTCAATAATAACTCAATATGCTTTTGAAATTGAAGAAAAACTTGAAACACATCAGATTTATTCTTGAGCAAATATACCCAAGTGAATTTACTAAAATCATCAATGAAACTTACATAATACTTAAACTCATTAACAGACACTTAAGCTGGGCCCCAAACATCGGAGAACACCAAATTAAGAGGAGCACTAGAGACACTACTTGAGACTGGAAAAGGAAGTTGATGACTTTTAGCCTGTTGACATGCATTACAGACAGAATTATTGGACTCTAAAAAGCACAACAAATTATTGGAATTCAAGACTTTGTGGACGATGACAGAAGGAGGATGGTCAAGGCAGCGATGCCATTGCTCTTTAGAAATCTTTATACTAACAAGTGCTTCCTTCAGCAATGCTATTTGCCTTGGCTTGATAGGATATAGACCTTGCTCACATTTGCCCTGAAGAAGTGGCTTCCTCGTAACCTGATCCTTAATGATAAAATGGGAAGCATAGATTTCAAAGAAAACACCATTGTCAACAGCTAGCTTATGAATCGATAAAAGATGTTTGGATAGTTTAGGGACACAAAGAATATTATTTAGCTTTAAAGGTTTGGAGAAGGTGGGCAGAGAAGAGTGACCAATATGGGAAATTATCATACCTGTACCACCTGCATTCTGAACCTGATCTTTGCCATGGTACTTCTCTTTGAATGTTAGCCTGTTTAGATCGCTTGTCATATGATCAGTTGCTCCACTATCCATATACCAGTTGGGATCAACAGAGTATGCGGGAGTTGTAGCAGCAGCAGCAGCAAGCTTGGTGGTATCATCAGCTTGGATTGAGTGATCAAATCGATGGTAGAATTTCAATGCTACATGTCCTGGCTTTCCACACACTTGACATATCGGCCTGTTCTTGTTCTGACGATAGTTGCTTCTGTCAGACTAAAATTAGTTATTGTTCCTTCGCTGGAAATTACCTCTGCCTCTTGGCATGTTTTGACTTCTTCCTCTTGTCATCTTGTTTGTTGAGTGTTCAGTGACGTGAAAAGTGCTATTGTGATGTCTCATCCTCATCTCATAATTTAGCAAGTGAGCATACAAATTGGTCAGGGACATGGTGTCAGCTTTTATAGTGATTGAAGCCACCAATGGTTCAAATTCTGAACCTAACCCAGCCAATAGATAACCAATAAATTCCTCATTTTCAAGAGGTTTGCCAATCGCGGCCAAAGTATCAGCTAAGTGTTTCACTTTATTAAAGTATTCTACAAGTGACATTCCTTTCTTGTGTATGGTTGACAATTGCAAATGAATCTGCATTGTACGAGCTTTAGACCTCGAAGAGAACATATGTTCTAGAGTTTGCCAGACTTCAAATGAGGTAATACATGATAAAACTTGAGATAGTACCTCTTCTGTGAGAGAGGAGAGCAGTGCGCTTAAGACCATCTGGTCTTGTTGCAGCCAGATCTTGTAAGCTAGATTCGAAACTTATGTGGCGCTTGCATCAGTGATTTCTGTGACCCATTTTACTGGAGCTTCAGTGCCGTCAACATAGCCTAAGAGTTGTTGGCTACGGAGGTATGGAAGGAACTGGGCCTTCCATAGGAGGTAGTTCTCCTGTGTGAGTTTCAAATTGATGAGATGGCTAAAGGATGGTGTTGGAAGAAGACCTGTAGGTGAGTTGATGGTGGTGACAGAAGGAGAGGAAGAAGATGAATTGTTTGACATTCTCGATTAGAGACGTTATGGCTCTTATACCATATAAAACTTACTAGAAAAGTTGTGTATTCAGATAAGAAGATGACCCACTCAAAAGTCACATGCTGGTTCTCATTGTCTATATATAGTTGTACATGTCGTAAATCAAGGAACAAAAAAAATGAAACAAGAGATATGCGTCACTATCAAGAGATATGCGCCACTCTACCTGACACCTATTACGCCACTATCTACCTAACACCTAAAGGCTAGAGATTACACGGCTAAGTCAAAGATTTAACAGAGAGAAAACTTCCAATACTACACAACCAATCATAGCAATAAATTGTAAGATATTTAAATCTCCTACTCCATTTAATGCTTAATCCTCTTCTTCATGCACACGTTAACGCCCCTGCTTCTGAGTTTCATCCTTTGTGATGGGCAGAGGTGATGAAACGGTTTAAAACCCGATTTTGGATTCCTATCATCCAACACATGCAAATAGACACCATCGTATTGTGTAAGAGTAAGGCTACAAGATTCAAAACTCAAAGACATTACTGGATCATTACTTAAGCAATGGCTGGAGGTATGTTTATCCGTTATGCTTCCGAGTTGCTATACACATGAATAATATGCATGTGTCTTATGTAATGTTGTTGTATTATGAGATACATGCAGTGTCTATTATATTTGGTATCAAAGACTTAGTATCTTTGCCTTCCTTATAAACTGTTGAAAAGCATGTTCCTGTTATGCTCTGTTCTTGTTAAATTTTTGTCATAAGACATGAGCTTGAGATTGTTGAATATTTCAACGTTTTTTGTTCGTGAAGGACGTTAGAATCATGTTTTAATACTCTATGAAGCACCCAACAATCTTATATTACATGGCATAACCATGGCAGATATTATGCATGTAATACCTAATTAAGCCACATCATGTTTTTTTCCCCTTTTTGTTAGATTTTTTAACACAAAATGACTTTAGGAAGTATAAGTGAAATAAGAATCAAACTTTAAAGGGTATATGATCTTTTTAAAAAAAAATCAAGGACTAAAGTCAAAAAGGTGCAAATTGAGAGGACTTCTAATGTAATTAAACCTTTCATACAATTTTAACCATTTATCCCACACATAAATGATGTCATGACTTTGGACGATGGCAGTAACCATGATCGTGTGTTACATGAGTGTTGTATTCCATAAGACCTAATCAAGAACATTATGTCATTTGTCCATTTTTTGGTTGAATTTTCTAATAAAAATAATATCATTTGCATATAGGTGAAATAAAAATCAAACTTTAGATGGGTATATGATAACTTTTAAAAATAAAGTACTAAAATGAAAAAGGTGCAAACCACAACTGGTATGATGTAATTAACGCTTTTATAGAATTTTGACATATTTTGAGTTAGAAGGTAACTCTTTTCAAGCATTTTGATATCCCATTGATATTTTTATAAAAAATTACAAAGGAAAACAAAATTATATAAATAAATTGTAGCATAAATAAATTCACTCAACTTACTTTAAGTAAAAAAGTTGAAGTTAAGATTGAAGTTAGTCATTTAAATCAATGCCCTAAGAGTAACTAAGAGCATTTATAATAAGGTGTTTACTTTTGTACTTAAAGGTTAAGTAACTTTTTAAACAAGATTTTAATGCTTCTTATAATTTCAAAAATAAATATTGTATTTTATTGTTAATTTATGATATTAAAATGTTTGAAGGTTAAAGCTTCTTCCTCATTTATGATTACTTTATATATTAGGTTAATTTATATGAATTACATTAAAATTTAAAACTTTTATGGGTTGAATTTGAATTAATCTACATCTAATGCAAATATCTAAATACCTAATTACTTGATGAATAATGCAATTGAGCAAATGATAAATAGTTTTGATCATTTCAATTGATTTGTTAAATAGTCCTGGAATTGTTACCAATTTAAGTTAAGAGTGATTGAAATTGTTTTGCTTGAGGACATGTAAAAAAGCTTAAGTAAGGATATTTGGTGTGGATAAAGTATGCATATATTTTATTGAGTATTTTGTTTTATTTTTATGTCAAATTACCTTTTTACTTAGTTTTTGATACATTTTCATGTAATTATTCATATTTGACCTTGAGATAAGATTTATCAAGAACTGGGGGTAATTTCAAGCAAAAAAATATGGAGAACTCATAATTAATAGAGGAATACGATTAGGCCCGTGCCCATGTCCAAGCCCGTGCCTTACATAGATTAAGTACGAAAAGAGATACGACTTGGGGAGAGACTTGTGGTGTTGAAAAAAATTAGTAAAGAAATACAATATGAACCACAATCATGTCACTGACCATGTTGTAATCAGAAGAGAAATAGAAGGATCCACCATTTGGGTATATGGGCATGATAGAGACCATTTCTCTTCCTAAGAGGAAACAGAACAATCCTCGATCTAGTTCATAATCATGTCTTTGGATGTTTTAAAACGTATTTAAAGTGCAAAAATAATTTTTATACTTAGGATTTTTCTCTCTAAAAGTTAGGTTTATCAACTGGGCGGTTCCAAGACCCTCGGGAGCTAATTCTAAGGCTATTTTCATTGAAGAATCAAGACCTAAACATCATCTTAACAGATAAAGTTGTCGACAAAATTTTGATTTTCATCTAGATAAAATTTATTATGATTTCCTTATTTTTGCCTATTAATTTTATTGTTTTGACTATAATTTGTGGCCAAAATCTTTTCTATGTTTAGATAGGGAAAATCATAAATTTTATTTTGTGTTGACTAATTTGATTTAATTTATAAAATGGGGTATATTTTTGTAAATTAATTTTTTAATGTATGATTTAATTATACTGGTGACTAAATTTGATGTAACTCTACTTATGGAAGCCTCAAGAGAGTCTGCTTATGAGTGACTCATGGCTTCGATAATATGGGTCAAATATGGTGCTCAAAAGAGAGTTTTGTGATATTATTTAGTATTAGAATAAAAACCTTTCATGGGATTTCATAAATCTTAATGCATTTAAAAGGCTGTTAGCTTAGTGGAAATATAGGATAACCAACTAAAGAGTATATGGTTAGCTCGAGAGAGTATAGTTTTAACATTTAACATATCATATTATTCCAGAACCAAAAGTAATATTAGATCAAAGTATATGTTTAAACGTCCATATAAGATTGAATTCTCACTTGATACTTTACCTTATTATTAATTATCTTGACTACCAAATTAATTTTTGTTTCATTTTAAATTTCATTAATCAAAATCCATCGATATAACTTTTTTTTTTACTAAGAATCAGACAAAGGATCCCTTGTAAAGAGATTTTTGTAGTTTCTCTTGTAGTTAGCCTAAACTTGTAAATAGGTAGTACTTACCTCTTAGGGATTTAGCCTAAGCTTTTTTTTCAACTTAGCTTGATTTAGTAGTTATTATTATTATTATTATTATGATCATCATCATCATCATTATCATAATAATAATAATAATAATTACTACTACTAATAATAATATTTGCATTATTAATTTTCTTCTTCTTCTTCTTCTTCTATTATTATTATTATTATTATTATTATTACTACTACTACTACTACTACTACTACTATTATTATCATCATCATCATCATCTTTCTCTCTCTCTCTTTCTTTCTTCATGTGAGTCATTTGGAAACAGCTTTTATACTAATTAGGAGTAAGACTGCGTATTACTAAATTTTTCCAGACCTTGCGTATCAGTGGGATTCCTACTAGATGTTATTGTTGTTGTTTAGTTTACATTAGTTCATAGTTTTAGATTTTTTAATTCACACTGCTTTCTTATGAGATCAACTCATACTATTATATTGCTTGCCAATAATAGGTCTATTAGCCTTCGTTATAGGTACAAGATTAGTAATAGAGAACACACCCATCAAGGTATCTACCTTCGCGTTAAAAGGCTGGGATGGCAATAAACCTCTTATCCTTTATAAAATTTTCAAAAATACATATGTAATCTTATATGATATGGTTTATTAAGTACTTTTAAGTAGAAAATTATGAATAAATGTGGTCGGGTTGGCCGTGCTGGGCCCGGACCCAGTCTCACACCTAATATCTATGTCAGGCCCAAGCCCGATCTATGCTTTCCTCAGCCCATCTGCATGTGAGAGACTCCCATGCAAACACAAAGATCTACAAACGTAAAGACCTAAACCTAGCTATTGCTTCATATATAAGGTAATGTTCTACCTTGATTCAGGTACGCAATCATAACCTAGTTTTCGGTACATTCAGCTGCCTCACCTCCACAAAAATACTGACTTGAGCGTCGGAGGGGCTAATCGGGAACCCACCCCCGACGTGCCTTCTTTGTTTTGCAGGCACATCGCAGCTGATACAAGCAATCCTCATGGATCTCAACAATGATACGCAACCTCGCCAAAATCCGGCTGAACCAAAATGGTTTTTATTTTAATGCATTTAAAAGGGTGTTAGCTTAGTGGAGATATAGGATAACCAACTAGAGAGTATATGGATAGCTCGAGAGAGCATAGTTTTAACATTTAAAAGATCATACTAGTCTAGAACCAAAAGTAATATTAGATCAAGTATATGTTTAAACATCCATATAAGATTGAATTCTCATTCGATACTTTACCTTATTATTGATTATCTTAACTGCCAAATTAATTTTTGTTTCATTTTACATTTCATTAATTAAAATCCATCAACACAACTTTTTTTTTACTAAGACTAAGATAATGATATTATTGTAGTTCCTCTTATAGTTAGCCTAAACTTGTAATAGTAGTACTTTTCTCTTAGGGATTTAACCTAAGCTATTTTTTCGACCTAACTTGATTTAGTAGTTATTATCATCATCATCATCATTATTACTACTAATACTACTACTACTACTAATATTTGCATTATTAATTTACTTCTTCTTCTTCTTCTTCTTCTTCTTCTTGTTATTGTTATTGTTATTGTTATTATTATTATTATTATTGTTATCAACTTCTTGAATTCTGTAGAATCATACTCTCCACTATTATCAGACCTTAAGCAATTGATCTTCAACCTTGTCTAATTTTCAACTTCAGCCTTCCACCTCTTAAAGGTAACAAACATATCTAACTTATATTTTAGAAAGTAAACCCATTCCTTTCTGTTGAAGTCATCAATGAAGGTAACGTAGTACCTCGAACCACTAAGGGAGGAGACAGGAGATGGCCCCTACACATCTGTGTGTACTAGTTCTAACTGTTCTGCCTTTGGTTCTTTGCTAGTCTTTGTGAAAATGACTCTTTTCTGCTTCCTCAGAACACAACTCTCACAAAAACTGATATCAACAGATTTCAAACCTTGCAGATACCCCTTTGAAGCTAGCATCTTCATCCCCTTCTGACTCATGCGTCTTAGTCGATTATACCACAGATTCGAGCTTGATGTACTATCGACTACAGTAACCATGTTCAAACACCCTACAGTACTGTATAAAGTTCTAGATTTTGTATCCTGTGCTATCACCATAGCTCCCTTCACAATTTTTCAGAAACTCTCATCGAACACTGCACTATAACCCGTGCTGTCTAACTGACCAGTAGAAATCATATTCGTCTTCAAATCAGGAATATATCTAACATCCTACAGCTTCCATTTACTCCCATATGAGGTCTGGATACACACATCCCCCTTTCCAGCAATCTCTAAAGCTTTATTATCAGTAAGATACACCTTCTTAAAATCTCCAGACTTGAAATCATGGAATAACTCTCTGCTCGGAGAAGAGTGGAATGACGCATCGGAATCAAGTATCCAGGAGTCAATCGGACTGTCCACACTAAAAATTAAGGCGTCACCAATGTCTTTCACAGAACATACAGAATCATCATCTTCATGGGGCTTATTGTTTTTCTGGCCTTTTTTCTTCTTAGGCTTAGGGTAGTCTTTCTTGAAGTGTACTTGTTTACCATAGTCCTATCAAGAGACCTCGTTCCTGCCTTTAGATTTTCTCCACCCTTTTGTTTTTGATCGACCATGTTTACTATAGCAGCCCTTCGACTTTCTCCTACCCCTTCCCTCGACACTGAGTGTGTTACTAGATGAATCTCCGATTTTTCTTTTGCGAATGCTCTCGCATAAGATAACATCTCGGACTTCATCAATTTTTAGATTCTCAGACCCACGCGAATTGCTAATTGTGGAAACAACAGTATCCCACGACTTGGGTAGAGAGGACATCAAAATTAAGGCTATAATCTCATCATCAAAATCAATATCAACAAAATTTAATTGACTGATAATCATACTAAATTCCTTAATATGATTTGCGACAGATCTACTTCCAGATATCTCCAGATTGAACAAACGACGCATCAGATATACTTTATTAATAGCTGAAAGTTTTTCGTACATGTTTGTCAGAGCCTTTAGTACTCATGTAGTCGTTGCCTCCTTAACGATGTTGAAGGCAACGTTTCTCACCAACGACAAACGAATCAATCCTAGCACCTACCGATCTTTCAGATCCCAAACCTCTTGTCTCATGGTTTCTGGTTTCATCCCTGACAAAGGTTCGTGGAGGTTTCTCTAATACAGATAATCTTTCATCTGTATTTTCCAGAAACCAAAATCGTTTCCATCGAATTTCTCAATTTGAATCTTCACGGTTTCCATCTTTTCAAATTATTGTGATACGAACCAAGCTTTGATACCATTTGTTACGAACGGTCAATCACAATAATCAAAGAACAAGTATGAAAATCACAAACACACACAAATTTACGTGATTCACCAAGATTTAGCTATGTCCGCAGACGGCTAGAGTTTTTATTTCATTGTGAATTGTTTTCGACATCGGTACATTAGAAGAATAGAACATATTTATATGCGATCGTGGGCTTAGTGTAAAGTTCAAAATATATTATCAGGCTCCATATCTCAACACTACTATCATTCTTTAACATCATCAATCACTCCAATCCAATATATAATAGTTATTGTATTTGAAGTTGTCAAAAAAGAGAGTAGCTAAAAGGTGGGATTTCAAGTTGTAAAGAAGATAATTATCTGAGGATGACAGTGTCTATTTGAATATGCTAAATTAGGAGAGTGGGTTCTCGGAGCCTAAAATAGAGATTCAAGTTCTTATACAGGGACAAAGTATGAGCTTCGGGCAGAGAAAACGGTTAAATTTAGGTAGGGTATTTAGGTTTTGGATTGAGTTGTTTCAGTTCATATTTGTCGCATAATTGCTAACATAGCCAAAATTAAAAGAGAAACATAACAAAAGAACTAATTTCATACTCTTTATAAGCCATATGGACTTCATATAAGATTTTTAATTAAATTTAATCAAATCGTAAGGATGTTTATATCATTTATCCTGATAATAATAAACTAATTTTCTTATTCTGGTTATTATTTATTACCATTATTAATACCCTCTCTTTTGAGGACAATTTCATTCTTAAGAAAAGATTATTTTACTTCCCTTTCATTGTTACATAGATAAAAACAAAATTTATTAGAAATTATTCAATTGTAATTAAATAATTACTTAATAGAGTTTTGTACGACTTCCATTTGTAAGCTTTCAAATATTAATTTTTTACATTTTAAAAATTAATTAAAGATAAAAAAGTAATAAAATATTAATATTTTGTCAAAATGGATGTGTACAATTACTATTTAGTTGCCCATATCAGACACTCAAGCTTTTTTTTAATTCTAACCCAACGTTATTTTCATTATTATCTTTTATTGCCACTTTTTAAAGTATATATATATATATATATAGATTAAGTTGGGTAATTAGTTTAAATTTGATTTAATTAAAATAATTAAAACTAATGAAACTATATATATATATATATAGTTTCATTAGTTTTAATTATTTTAAT
>JAOSBK010000003.1:27092055-27104719 GCA_027568895.1 Erythroxylum shatona
ATATAAATAAAATAAATAAATAAATTTTAAATATAAAATTTTATATTTTATTATTAAATATATATAATTTATTATTACTAATATAAAAATATTATTATTAATTATTTAATAAAATTTATTATATTAAATATTACTATATTTTATTTAATATATTAATATTATGATTTGGTCAGAAGTTGATATTAAGAAGAATTGTTGAGGGTATACTAGGTAATATGTATTTATTAGTTTACGTTCCATCCTAAACCCTCCGAATCGGAGGTTTTTTATTTTCACTGTTTAAGATAAAATGGAACGTAATATGAAACTCTCCGCTTCCATCCCAGTCAATTCCATTCCATTATGAAACCTTCAAACAAACGATAGAAGTGTGTTACGTTCCATCTCATCCCATTATTAACCCTCAAACCAAACAGAGCCTAAGGCGAGGGTGAATGTTTTGTTAGGCAAAACAATTCAGTTAACTATAATATTTTATGGATTTATAAAATAATTAAAAATAATTTATCAATTAAGAAAACAATTTTATTAATTATAATAGTTTAAAATTTATTACTGAGTCTATTAATATTATTATTTTGCCGACGTAGTAAATGATTGACATTTAAATTTAAATATTTGTAAAATATTAAAATTTAATTTAAACACAAAAAAACACTACAATTTAACTTATATCACGTTAAGGTCTCGGAAGATCCTTGACGCGATCCAATATCCAAAGCCTTATACTACATAATATTTGACTGCTTATCCAAAACGGATGTACTTGATCCAACGAAAATATAGCGACTAGATTCTCCGTGTCCAAATCCTTGGTAAGAATTCTTAAGACGAGACTACAAATAGTTCTTCACGACCTTGCCAATCTTCAGGTACTTCTAAATTTTTCTTCGCACAATTACTTCTGTAGAAATGTTGATCCATGAAAGCTAAGCAGTGAACTCTGCCCAAGCCCCATCAGCATGGCGCTGTTGTCAACTGAGATAATTCCTCGCAGCCTTGTTTCCACTACCCAGAAACCAAAATCCGTTCCACATTCACTCCAAAGCACCGTAATTTACTGTAAAAAACCTATCGATAATGATACGAAGAACTATCAAATCCAGAGAAAGGCTTCCGCTGAAGCCAGATCACCAGCTCATGTCTTGTCTTTTGATTTTAAGGAGACCCATTTGATGAAACTGCTTAATAGGTCTTGCAAGGCCGGCAAGTACAATGAAGCTTTGTACTTTCTCGAGTGTATGGTAGCTAAAGGTTATACGCCTGACGTCATTATGTGTACGAAGCTCATTAAGGGATTCTTTAATTCGAGGAACATCGAAAATGCTGCTAGGGTCATGGGGATCTTGGAAACTTATGGAAAACCTGATGTTTTTGCTTATAATGCGCTGATAAGTGGGTTTTGCAAGGCTAATCGGATTGAAAAGGCTAATAGCGTGCTTGATAGAATGAAAAGTAGGGGATTTTCTCCGGATGTTGTTACATACAACATAATGATAGGTAGTTTTTGCAGTAGGGGGAAGCTTGATTTGGCATTTAAGGTTTTTGAAGAATTGCTGAAGGATAAATGCGAGCCTACTGTTATTACTTATACAATTTTGATAGAAGCGACCATTCTTGAGGGTGGGATTGATGAAGCTATGAAGCTTTTAGATGAGATGTTATCAAGAGGGCTTCAACCAGATTCTTATACTTATAATGCAATAGTAAGAGGAATGTGCAAAGAAGGGATGGTCGGTCAATCTTTTGAGGTGGTTAGGAGCTTAAACTCTAGGGGTTGTGAGCCTGATGTAATGACATACAATATATTGTTAAGAGCACTTCTTAGTCAAGGGAATTGGAGTGAAGGGGAGCACTTAATGAATGAGATGTTCTCAAGTGGTTGTGCACCAAATGTTGTTACCTACAGTATTTTGATAAGTTCACTTTGTAGGGATGGGAAAACTGACGAAGCAGTAAACTTGCTTAAAGTTATGAAGGAAAAGGGTTTGACCCCGGATGCTTATTGTTATGACCCGTTGATTTCTGCGTTCTGTAGGGAGGGGAATTTAAACATGGCAATTGAATTCTTGGATCGTATGATCTCTGATGGTTGCTTGCCTGATATTGTTAATTACAATACAATTATGGCCACTTTATGTAGGAATGGAAATGCTTATCATGCATTGGAAATCTTTGAGAAGCTAGATGATGTGGGTTGTCCTCCAAATGTTAGTTCTTACAACACAATGTTTAGTACATTGTGGAGTTGCGGATATAGGTATAAGGCCCTGGAAATGATCGTGGAGATGCTTAGTAAAGGGATAGACCCAGATGAGATAACTTATAATTCACTCATTTCTTGCTTGTGCAGAGATGGAATGGTAGATGAAGCCATTGGGTTGTTAGTAGACATGCAGAATAGCAGATTTCGGCCAACTGTTGTCAGTTATAATATTGTTCTTCTTGGGTTGTGCAAAGTACATAGAATTGATGACGCCATTGAAGTGCTTGCAGCAATGACCGAAGAAGGATGCCGGCCTAATGAAACAACTTACACACTGCTGATTGAAGGGATTGGTTTTTCAGGATTTCGAGCGGAAGCACTGGAGTTGGCCAATGCACTTCAGAGTTTGGATGCTATAACTGAAGGATCGCTAACTCGTTTGAATAAGGTCTTCCCTCTGCTAGAGGCTTACGGAGACCTTGCACATTCAGATGCTAAGAATTAACTTTACCTGTCTAGTTACATGGTTTTGGAACCAGAAGAGGTTCTGTTCGTGTACCTGTTCCTTTCAACTTTAATCATACAAGGGCAAATGCTAGTTTGTACCAGTGCTAACAGACTGTGACCATGGGATGATTTTGGAACAGTATACGGGTGTGTTTAGAGGTGAAGTACGGTATGATGTGTATGAGGGGATTAAGTCTCATCTCCAGCACTCAAGGTGTAGTATGCATTGCTGTTCGAGAAAGAAGGCTCGTATCACGACAGAGTAACATAAAAACAGAAAACATCCACACTTTGATCGGATTCTCAACATTTTCTTTTGCACGAACCGAAGAATTTACAGAATGCATAGGTTATGAAGCTCCCACAGTTTTATCATTAACTTGTACCGAATGATCATACCATTTCGTGAAGAAGTAATGAACCTGATGGAATCATTCATCCTCATGTAGATCATGTTGAGTGACTAGTTTCATTAACGAGCTGGATATTCTGAATATGTATTAGGCTGTTGATTTGTTGAACATTTACTGTTCGAAATACTTGAACTGCCATTTCCTTTTTTGCTTCCATGGATAGAGTAAAGAAGATCAAGTAGACAGATAAAATAGAAATTCACATCCGGATGACTTTAACAAAATAATCTTAACATACCATCTTTAATTAACATGCTGCCAGAAATTCCTCGAAGGTTGTATATTCATCTGTGTGAATTATACATAACAATCGTCATTTTGACAAATATATTTTACATGGGTTGGTGATGACTATGTCTAACATCTATAGATATTAATTAAATTCAATCAATGCTTTAACTTTTTTTTTAATGATAATTGAATATATCAATATGTTAGCTTCTTTTTCTAAGGTGCGAAGCATTCTAATAAGATTTGACCAAGTAAAATTAGTTCACTAAGTTTGTAAAACCTTGCATTCTTTTATCATAACAGACAATTACCTATCCTTTTCAAGACTACATGGTCACTTGAAAGGTAGTTGGATCCTTGGTTCTACCATACTAATGCTCTTTTCTTTATATTGATCTATTTTCTGAATCAAATTTTCTAGCCCTTTTAGCATTTATTCCTTTTTATTCTATTTCAACTTATACCACCTTTAAACTAATAAGGCTCTCTATTGACCTTGACACATTCTCTCTATATATTTTCCTTAATATATGTTGCTCTTTAAACACTTTTGCGTTTAAGGCTATTCTATACTTTTTATTAAATGCATGAAACTTGCAGAAGTCTAACTTCTAGTGCTTAAAACCCTTCAATAAAATCCTTTTGTAAAGTTTTGTCACCCATTACTCACTAGGATGACTCAGCTACATGTGTCAAAATGTAGTATTATCATCGTTTAATTTACTAAAACAACCTCTCCACTTAGAACTATGATCCATATTATTTTTCAGATATTTCTTGTTAATTTTGGCTTTTTCATCATAATCATTACACCCTTTACCATCTTAACGTTGCTCTATCAATTTTATATCCAAACGTATTCGCATGATGCAGCTCAAAATATCTGGACCCAACAATTAAGCTTATAATTTAGTTACTATCTTGAATTTTACTGTTAAAGTATGTTACCGTAACTATGAGGTAGATAGTAGTTGAGAAGCAAAATCTTAGTAGACCCTACTACAAAGGCGTGTATTAGCCAATTGGTTGTTTATGGAATAACAAACTCTCGTTTTCCCCTTCTGTCCTCTTTCTCTCTCTCTTCCTTTCCTTTCTCTGCAATTTATAAACCCACACTCGCTATAATACTGATCCTTAGTTAAAGTTAGAGTGAGCTCCCTGTGTAATTTAAAATTTGTGCATCAATATTGGTATCAGAGCTACCGATTGTTGGACCTAATGGCTGAGGAGACACGGTTCAAACAGTTGGAGAAGCAATAGAAACAACTCAGTAAAGAATTCTCAAAGAAGATCAACATAGTCTCTACTTGGCAAGAAACGTTTGGTCAAAAATATGATCAATTAGAGCAGTTGGTATTAGAAACCCAATCCTCCATGGCCCATAAAGAGGATATGGAAACCCTGAAGTAGATGTTGATGAATATTCAACTGGATCTAAGCCAAGTTGCTCAATCACAGCTCAAAGCTTCAGTTAGCAATGGGGATGGTCTTCTTAGTTCCAATACTCTCTCATCCCTAATGGTCACCATGACCACGACTGGTTTTCCTTCTAGAAGTTCGGTTTAACTAGGAAAACAGACCATGGAAGGAGTAATGTTAGTGGATTCAATTCCTGTTACTACAAGAACAAGCCCATCGTATTTCTGTCCACCATACAAGCAACCGACGTTGGCTCCCGTACATGTTAGACATCCAGGGTTTTCTCAACTACCTAAACCACCCAAGTTAGATTTTCCTAGATTCCACGGTGAAGGGATGTTTGATTGGCTTTAACAAGCCAACAATTATTTCGACGTTGCTAACATTGGAGGGATGTTGAAAGTGAAGCTGGCTTTAATGTATTTGGAAGGAAATGCACCCAAATGGCATCACTCTTACATGTCGAGAAAGAAACATTTACCTTTCGTGCCTTAGGAAATTTATACAGAAGCAATTGGGACTAGGTTTGGAGGAGGAGAAAACGAGTACCCAATAGTTGTGTTTAGGCAGATTGTACAACAATGCAACTTCTATGAATATTTGGCTACTTTTGATGATATGAGAACTCGTATTCCTCTGGATGATAATGCTATTTTACAAATGTATATTGGGGGTCTAGAACAGGACCTGCAGTTTGATGTGGTGCAAGGTGCTCCTAAGACATTGAATGAGGCAATTAGGTATGCTGAGGTAGAAAATGCCAAGATCCACTATTGATCGCCATTGGCAAGAAACAAACTCATTTTCACCCCCAATAATAAAAAAACTCCTTTGTATAAACTATCCACAACTGCCGTTACCTCAAAAAATGCCACATACAACTCTATAAAATTTACCAAATCACACTTTTCCACCACTCAAAATTTTCTAGCCCAGTATAAGCTTACACCAGAATAAATAAGGAGGAGGAAGGATAGGAGAATGATGGGACTGTGTTATTAGTGTGATGAAAATTTTAATATCAACCATAAATGCAAGCAAAAACAAATTTTTTGGTTTGAGGTTGGAGGTGAGGAAGAGGATATTGGATTAGAATGGAGTGAGGAGCTAGACATTAGAAATGAAGCAGGGGATGATATGCAAATCTCCGTGTGGGAATCCCTAGATTTAAAACTATGAAGGTCTAAGGTACACTAGATCAGCAGCCGTTGTATATACTAATAGACACAAGAAGTACCCATAATTTTATGGATGAGGATACTGCAAGGAGATTGAAATGTATGTTAACTCCAATTAAGCCAATTTTTGTTAAGACTGCAAATGGTAACGCCACTACTTGTTCTTTTGTTATTAGAAACTTTAAAATGGGTCATGCAGGGCAAAAGCTTTTGTGCTGGCATCTTTGTTTTGCAATTGGGAGGATATGGAATAGTCTTGGGCATTCAATAGTTATCCATTTTAGGCGATATTTTATGGAACTTTAAAGAGCTTAAAATGACTTTTACTATTGACGACACTACTATTGCCTTGCATGGGAATGAACCGCTAGAGCTGCAGTTAATTGATGGGAGTAAGATGTCCAAATTGCTTGCAAAAATAGGGGAAATCACTAAGATACAACTCTGCACTTTGCGAATTGAATGGAAGGCTTCTATTTCCCAAATAGCCACAAGAAATGAGATGCATTGCTGTAATACGGAGGCTTTTTCTTCATGGGATAAACAGCTACACGCATTACTCTTAGAATATGGTGATGTCTTTGAAGAACCAAAGAGATTACCTCCTCGACGCAAGTATGATCATAGGATTGTGCTCAAAGAAGGTACCTCTCCTATTAGCTTGCGGCCTTATAGATACTCTAGCTTACAAAAGGATGTAATCGAAGAGATGGTTAAGGAACTATTACAATCTGGTGTTATTCAACACAGTACAAGCCCTTTTTCAGCTCCAGTTGTCTTGGTTAGAAAGAAAGACAATACTTGGAGAATGTGTGTAGATTATCGGGAGTTGAACAAACACAATATCAAGGATAAATTTCCTATTCCAATCATAGAAGAGTTGTTGGATGAGCTAGAAGGATCTGCAGTATATTCTAAGATGGATCTAAGACTGGGTTATCATCAAATCCAAATGTGGCTAGAAGATATCCCTAAAATAACTTTCAAAACACACGAAAGGCACTATGAATATGTTGTCATGCCTTTGCTTAACTAATGCCCCTTCTAGTTTCCAACATTTGATGAATGAGGTATTTAGAACCTACCTTAGAAAGTTTATACTTGTATTTTTTGGCGATATCTTAGTTTACAGTAACAGTCATGAAGAGCATTTGGAGCATCTAAAACTAGCTCTACAAGTCTTACATGACAACACTCTTTATGCTAAGAAAAGAAAATGCCAATTTGGCATATCACAAGTGGAGTACCTAGGCCATTTTATCTCAGCATCAGGAGTCTTTACTAACCTTAAGAAGCTTGATGCTATACTAAGTTGGCATGTTCCATCTTCACTTAAACAATTGAGGGGTTTCTTGGGATTAACGAGGTACTATAGAAGGTTCATAAAGAATTATGGAAAGATCTACCAACCGCCAACCAATCTGCTCAAGAAGGGAGGATTCCAATGGAACAAGGAAGCTCAGGTGGCTTCTGATGAGCTAAAGGGGGCCATGATGTCTACTCCTATTTTAGCTCTCCCTGATTATTCCAAAACCTTTGTTGTTGAGACAGATGTAAGCGAAACGGGAATTGCGGCTGTCATAATGCAACAAGGCCACCCACTAGCCTTTATCAGCAAAGGGTTGCCTCTAAAAACTCAATTACTCTCTATATATGAAAAGGAGTTGCTTGCTATACTTTATGCCATTAAAAATTGGTGTCACTACTTAGTGGGAAAACCGTTTGTCATTAGAACAAATAACCAAACTTAAAGTACTTGGTGAAGCAGAAGTTGACTACCCTCAGTCAATGCACATGGTAGGCCAAGTTAATGGAGTTCGATTATACAATCACATATAAAAGGGTACTGAAAATAGAGCTACAGATGCTTTATCTCGGGTTTCTAGTTAGGAAATGCAAGCCATGGCACTTTCGATGGTTTCGTCTGACTTGTTGGAGCAAGTGCAGAAAAGATGGGAGTCGGATATCAAACTACATCCTTTGATACAAAAGTTGAAAGATGGGGACTGCCCTAAACCTTACTATACACGGCAAAACAACTTGTTGCGGAGAAAGGGCAGATTAATGGTGGGAGATGACAACTCTCTAAAAAGCTAATCATGATACTCTATCATGATTCAACCCAAGGAGGCCACTTTGGAGCTGCTACCACTCTTAAAAGAATCAATGTTGTGTTTTATTGGAAGGGAATGCAGAAGGATGTCAGGAACCACGTGCGGGAATGTGAGGTTTGTCAAAGGTGCAAACCAAAAAATGTAGCTTACCCAGGCTATATTCATCCTCTACCAATTCCCCAAACACTTTTCTTGGATGTGAGCATGGACTTCACTGTTGGGCTACCTAAGTCTAATGGTAAGCAGGTAATAATGGTTGTGGTGGATCAACTTAGTAAATATGCACATTTTTTGGCCCTATCGCATCCCTACACAGCTCCATCGGTTGCACAAGTCTTTATTGATTATATCTACAAACTGCATGGTCTACCTGAGTTGATAATAAGTGATAGAGACCCACTATTCATGAGCAACTTTTAGCAAGAAATTTTCAGTTTGTTAGGGGTTCAATTGCGCATGTCTTCTGCTTACCACCCTCAAACGGATGGTCAAATAGAAGTGGTGAACAAGTGCTTGGAGACATACTTGAGATGCATGTGTGGAGATGCTCCTCATATGTGGACTAGATGGTTGCCTTTAACTGAGTGGTGGTATAATACTAATTACCATTATTCAACCAATATTACTCCATTTGAGGCAGTATATGGCCTCACACCACCAGTCCACATACCTTATTGCTCTGGAGATGCCAAAGTACCAGCAGTTGATAGAATGCTAATCGACTATGAAGTAACTATCAAATTTATTGAAGCATCATTTGTAGAGAGCTCAAAATAGGATGGTGCAACAAGCTAACAAGAAGCGGTCTGACAGAGAATTCTCTATAGGTGACTAGGTCTTCTTGAAACTACAGCCCTATAAGCAGTAAACAGTGGCTTTCAGGCGTTCTCAGAAGTTGGCAGCAAAGTACTATGGACCTTTCCAGATTGTAGCAAAGGTGGGAAAGGTAGCATACACTCTTAAACTCCCAGAAGGCTTACAAATCCATCCTACCTTCCATGTTTCACTGTTAAAAAAAGGCTCATGAAGACTCTCTACCTAGCTCATCTATTCCGTTGGACTTGCAGAGTCCCAACTTGAATCCAATTCCAGTGGCGATTTTGGACAAAGCAATGATGCAGCATGGTAGAAGAGCTGCCACAAAGTGGCTCATCCAATGGTCGAATGGAGGACCTGAAGATGCTACCTGAGAATATATTCATGATCTGATGGAGAAGTTCCTAAGGTGCAACCTTGAGGACAAGGTTTCTAAAGGAGGGAGGAAATTGATATAGCTCGAAATATCTGGACCTAATAATTAAGCTTATAATTTAATTAATGTCTTGAATTTTACTGCTAAAGTATGTTACCGAAACTATAAGGTAGCTAGTGATTGAGAAGCAAAATCTTAGTAAACCCTACTACAAAGGCATGTACTGGCCAATGGGTTGTTTATGGAATAACAAACTCTCGTTTTTCCCTTCTCTCTTCTTTCTTTCTCTCTCTCTTCCTTTCCTTTCTCTGCAATTTATGAACCCACACTTGTTATAATACCGATCCTTAGTTGAAGTTAGAGTGAGCTCCCTGTGTAATCTAAAATTTTTGCATCATCGCATGTATAGGCCCAAAGAGATAAGGTTCTTCCTCAAATCTAATACATGATGGACATTACTTAATGTCCTAACAATGGCATTATACTTCTTAATCATAACATATCCTCTTTTAACTATTTTACAAGCTTTATCATCCCCTAACAAAATATTGTTGAAGTTGTTTAATGTGTATGATGTCCTGTAATGTGAGCATCTCATATTCAGTATCTTTGAGTCCTAACGTTGGTTGGTTGATTGTTTGTAGTATATTAGCAGACCATAAAGAATCATCGTTTTTTCTCTCATCGCTATGCTCCTTCTTGTTTGGGCAGTTCCTCTTGATATGTCTAGTTTGCTCACATTTATAGCATTAAACCATCATTTTACCCTTAGGTTTAGATATAGAACTCCTTTTAAATGATTCATCCTTAATTTGCTTCCTCATATGATCCTACTTTTTTTCCTTACATATAACTCTTCACGTTGATAACTTTTAATAGTGCTTTGTTTCTGTTCGTGTTGAGCCAATATCACAACAATGATGTCTTTCATACTAAATGTCCCCTTATCCAACATGAACGTGATCATCAAATGATCATAAGAATAATTTAAAGGACAAAATAGAATAATTGCTTTATTCTTATTGGTAATAGTCACCTCAAGCCTTTGCAAGTCACTTACTATTTAGTTGAACATATTGATTATTCTAGTTGTGTCCCTCCTACATGTTCAACCTATATAATCTTTATTTTAGACACTATTCGTTTATGAGAAACCTCGACATCTATCAACTCTCCAACTTCTTTATAAATCTCTTCAAGGGATGTAATCTCTATGATGTGGTTACTTATGGCTATAACCATTCCAATCGAGTCCATCTATATGTTTAGGCTTATTCTCTTATAACCCATTTAGCATGCCTTACTACACCAACAAATCCTTCAATGTTCGTTATCACAATTTAAAATTCCTAGTTCTACTGAACTTTTCCACTTTAAACCTTACAACTAGATTTGTTCTTGCCTCAACTATGATCTGAAACCAACTATTGAGAAATAATATGTAGTAAGAATAAATTAGTATGAAAAGAACATAAAAATATTTTAATTAGGTTTGGGCAATTTTAATGTGCATAATCCTCATGAGAAAAAAATGACTAATTTCAATATTTAATATAATCTTTAAATAAAGATAATGTATTTTCACTTAAATAAAGAACTAATTTTACAATAAGTATATTAATATGTAAACTCCAATTGGTATAATTCTACATAACTTGCTCCTTACCATACTCAATTTAACTTACATATGATTGTAATAAGTCATTGAATTCTCCTAGAGTTTGAAAGATACTAAAAGTGCACTTCTAGAGTTTCTATTCACATATAGACAAGAGTTCTAACGTGCTTGTGTATTAAGCCATGTAACTTACTACTTCTTTGCAAACAAAGACGTGGCCCTAAAATGTTCATATCCTAGGCTATATACTTATTTAGAAAAACCACTATCACACCAATATGATCGTATTTTAGCTTGTGTCTTCACTTCTATATTCCAGAGAAAAACAATTTTGGCACAAGTCCATATGTTAGGCCATCTTCGCTTAATGACCTCTAAAAACACGTGTTTCTTTATGAACACTCCAAGATTATACACTTATGTAAATAAGTCATAAAAATGTTATTATTTTATTTAAATTTAGTTTAATATTATATTTTTATGAACTTAAAGAAACTCATTTAAGCTTTAATTTGAATAACTCAAAAACCAAATAGTGAATTTAAAATAATTTGGACTTGGGCCTTTGATGCTAATACACCTAATGTGTAGGTCTAAAATGTAAAATTAACTAAAAAAAGAGAAGCTTTTACTTTGTTGTATATTTTCATTTTATTAAATGATTGCTTAGCCTAATAAAAAGGATGTGTGGAAAGAAAGAGAATTCAACCTAATACCAATATTTTCAAGAAAAAACTAAAAAAAAGGAACAAGTTAAGCCCCCAAAAGCCTAAAATCCCTCTAGGTCAACAAAATAGTTAGACCTACAAGTTTGTTAATGAAAGGACCCATCCTGGAGTTCCCCTTCAGAAACCTGAGTTGAGCCCTCCTAAATAACCTACAGTAGCTGTAACATATCACTACCCATGTTAAGGCAAAAATAGTAAATGAGAAAATTTGCTGAAAATTTAGGAAAACACATTTCATGCTCATGCATAATATGTTATACACATACACATGAATAGTGATAATTTTTACACATGAAAATAATTGTACATGCATTTATGAATAATTCCGGGTATAATTAGACTGAGTTGTGATTTTTGAAAATTTTGTAAATTTGGTTATTGATTAGTGGATTTGAAATATTTTTTAATTTTGGATTTATTTTTAGAATTTATAGATAATTATGAAATTTTATGAAAAATAGGAAAAAGGAATCAAATGAAGATTGGAGATAGTTGTATTGTAAAGATAGAATTAATGGAGTTAGTTTCAAAAGGAACTAAATTAGAGCTTAGACCATAGGGAAGTGACAAGTGTCACTAACTTAGTAAGTGGGTTTTGTATTTTGTTGAAATAAGTTATAATTATCTGAGAGTCGATAAAGATTTAGCTATATATCTAAGTTCTTCCTTCTTCATTACCTTCTTCGGATTTTCTCCCAACACACAAAGTTTTCATCAAATGTCCTCCTGATAGCTTTCTGTGCTTTTCCTTTTCCTTATCAAAACCGCTTTGCTATTGGTGTTTTCTACCTAAAGAAAAACCAAAAATTGGTCAATTACACAGAGGAGTATGCAATTTTGTATGGAGATAAGGCTTTGGGATAGTTGAAGCTTTTTGGATTTTTCAACAAATAAGTAGTGAATAAATTCTTTAGAGTTGGGGATTTATGAAATACATTTGATGAATTACTATCATATGCAGAGAAAATGATGTTCATATGTTTCATGAACACAGTGTAGATGGGATGAAATTTTGGTTTTAGTGTTAACTTAGTATTTGATGGATTGTTAGTGATTAA
>JAOSBK010000003.1:27104819-27125291 GCA_027568895.1 Erythroxylum shatona
TGGTCTGAAGTGAGAAAGATTGTATAAATGATAGTTAGAGGAAGAGAGTTAAGAAAGTGCAGAGAATGTAAAATGCATAATATGAAGAGTGAATAATTGATATTTGGTTTTTGATGATTTTAAGATTTTTAAGTAAACTTGTATATTTAAGGGTAGTGTAAATTTGTGATGAATGAGTTTAATGAAATGGAGTGGAATTGAGTTGAAGTGTTGGATTTTGAAAAATGGAAGTCTGAAAATTTTCTGGGAATGAATAGTGACAGTGTTGAAATTTTCGATCTGAACTACCATGAATTTTCTGTGTTGATCTAGGTAGATTTTGACAAAATTGTCTTCATGAAATTTGTAAATATTTCTTTTAGCTTTTCTTTGATATACAGTTTGTAAAATTTGGAGTTCTGGATCAAAAGTTATGGAGTTTAGAAATTAGGATGTTGGTAAAGAAAAAGAAGTAGAAAAGCATCGTCGTGCAAAAGCACGATGGTGACTTTTAAGATTTTAGGCCAAAATCACCATCATGCTTAGCCAAAAAGCACCATCGTGCAAAAGCACAATGGTGACTTTGGAGATTGGATAGCGAAAATCGTTATCGTGCAATTGCACAATAGCGACTTTGAAGTTTTGAGAGGGTAATGAACATCCGATAGGTTTTTGGCTATAACTTCTTCATCCAACCTACAAATGACCTGATTTTTGAAGCATTGGATTAATAACACATTCCTATATCTTTATATAAAAATTTATAGCCTTTTATTTTGATTCAAAAAAGACTGATCGAATCGAAGTAAGGGTATCGATTGGAAGAGCATGAACTGGATATTTTATTGAACATGTTCCAGTATTGTGATCATATCTTGATCTGTAGGATTCCAAATAAGATGATTTTAATTTGGAGTAAACTAGGGAAATAGGCCTACAAATCATATCGAGAAGTCAAATTATGATTAAGTCTTTAAGATATTCAATTTTTGGATGGAATTTGTGCATAGTACACTATTTTTGAATATGAACAGCCCAAAATTGTTTGAAGCATATCTTCCAAATTACTGAACCAAATTGAGTGATTTTAGTGTCAATGGAAAAAAACAATAGAAGAACACTGTTCTAGAAGATAGTTTGGCCAAATTATATTAGTTTCACCTTCTAATTGAACGTAAACAATAGACTCGAAAGGGGTGTCTTGGAAAAATTAGAAGTGATTCAATGAGAATGAAATGTGATTTTAATCGTTGTTATTGAGGTATAAACCTAAGTATAAATTACACTTAGGTGAGTTTTGATATGGGATTGATTTTGTGATGAAACTAATGGATAAATACTCGAGATTGTCATTAAACATGCATTATACATAATCCATTTATGCAATTGTGCATAAATAAATGCTTGTAAGTGTGCAATTATTAATGTATGTGCAACGTGTGTTTTGCATAAATGAGTTGTGCAGGTTAAATGTCTGCATTCAGGCGCTTCTAGAATTTGGAAGCAAATGCTAATTTGGAGCGTACTGTGAGTAGACCTAGATGGTCTCATTTCATTGCTTGTTTTGTTTGATTTTTGTATTGATTGACTGTTGAATGTTGATATGAATGCGTCTTGACTGTTGATTCCGGACAGAAGGTCTGATGATTGTGATGATGGATAAGATATTGAAGTGCTGCTTGTATGTGAATGAGATAAACTAAGTGTACTTAATGTGATTGTTAAATGTGTTCTGAATATGCATTTGCATGTAAGTGAAAGTGTGATTCTCAACTTAATGTTGGATGCCGGACTAAGGTCCGATGATATTGGAATGAGATTGAATGGGATCATGCAAATGTGACTGATGCATTTCATTTCATGAATGCATGAAATATAATAGTTGTTGTGATCAGAGTAGTTACCGATTAGAGCTTAAAGCTCAATGAGTGAAAATAAGATTCAAGCTCAAAAGTGAATCAGAGCCTCAAGCTCAATGTTTAATGAGCCTTGTATCCTCCAAGCGGATAAGCGACAGTTATCAATGAGCCCTATATGGAACATTTTAGGCACTCGATCACAACAAAGTAATAAATGAAAAGTGTGTCTCATGTGCATTGCATATGCATAATATGAGTGATTATATCTATTGAATGTGAAGTGTGAAACGTTGTGAATGTGATAATGTGTTATGTGACTAGGTGAGCCATAGATGATGGTCACTCATTAAGTTCGCAAAACTCACCCAAAATTTGCAATTTTTTTGCAGGAGTCAGAAGAATACCCCGTTAGGTAAACGGGAGTATAATTACTGCATGCAAGGAAAAGATAGAGGTCAGGATCAGTATGCGTCTGCATTAGTGTTATCCTATTCTTGTATAAATTTGTATTCCGCAATTTCTATAGAATAGTGTTTTGTATTTGTAATGAGCCCCAATTAGTTATTGAAATTATATTGATTGTAATGTGTTGATTGAAGATGTTATGAATGAAAGTGGGCCAGAATTGAATATTGACTTCCGCATATGTTTGATTGTATTAAAAAAAATTTATACCTATTTTTGAATGATTGAGTGCTTTAGCATGCCACCCTCGTCGGGTACGGACTTGAATATCACCCATCGATGTCGGGTTTGGGTCTTGCGGGAGTGGGGTACTATAGTAGCCCCCTGATCAAAATCTAACTCAGCTGAATGGTTCCCGCAAAGCCAAGTCGTTCAACTATTAAAAACCTTTTGTATTTTAACTGTTACAAGCGCGAAAAATAGTGAGAACTTTTTTTTCAAAATGTTTTATTAAAAATTTCGGAGGTATAATGACTGCTTTTCTAAGATTCCCAAATCTTAAAAACCTGCATAACATATTTTAAAACACTTTTATATTCACACCAATTTCTCAACTATAAATTATGGACTTTAAGTCCACTCACAAACAACTCAAAACAAATAATTCTCAACATTTTAAAAACATCATTGAGGATCAGAACCCTCATACTTCACTAAGAAAAGATATTTACAATTTCACTAATAGTCATACGATCACACTTTTGAACTCTTTCCAAAATAACTTAAAACATATCATATACATAGGAAAAAGAACACAAACACAACAGCACTCGACAATACAACTAATCTTGAGGCGGAGTCCTAATTACTGCAACACTTGTACACATACTTGAGGTGGTTTGTTTAAAAATATAAAAATATGGGTGACCTAAACGAGCTCAGTGAGTTTAATCAGTTTATAAGAAAATTGAACTTTTCATAATAATATAACTGCAATATTCAATACATTCATAAAGATCATGGTAAAACATTTTTAATTACAATTTATTCGTGCATCATCAAATCTAGTAATAACATAACATTTCGTAAAACACAATTTCAAAATTTTGAAAATATTATTCCAAAATGATTTTCGACATTAAACTCATAATATACAATTTTCCTTTTTCCTTTTTCCAAACAATAAATAGTGTTGACAATACGTTTTTTGAAAACTTTTATACTAAAAATAAGCAACCATTAGAATTGATACCATACGGTGCCTCTCAAATCACTTTTAAAATAAATAGTGGCGATGTCATTACTATAATGAATTTTCTTACTCGATATAGCGCACCACTAGTTTCTTTACCATATGGTACACTAGGCATAAAGTCACGGAATTGGTTTTGAATCGTTTACCCATGACTAGTTAACCACTGTTTATGGAGTTGGCTCTGCATTGCTTACCTGTAATAGGTTAATCGCTATGAACCGGTAGTTACAGAGCTAGTTCTACATCACTTACCCGTGACTGGTTAACTACTATTTACGGAGCTAGTTTTACATCGCTTATCTGTAATAGGTTAACCGTTATAAATATATTGGTATAATACTAGGTTAACCGTTATAAATATATTGGTATAATACATGTATAAAGCCTAGTGGTGTACCATAGGCAAAAGCAACTCTTACATTTATGACTCATCTTATTTTCTAAATTAAGTATGGGAGGATTCATAATTGAATTATTTCAACGTAACTCCCAATCTTATAAAATTTAACTCTTAAGTTAAAGTTCATATTGCTAAAGCATACACTTATGCTAGCAATATTCATTTGTAAAATATCATTTGCATAAAACTCAACATAAATATTTATTTCACGATCAAATGAAAATTTTTTTGCATAAAATCAATTTAAAGAATACTCATATGTCACTAATTCTTTTGCAAAGAATTTAGTCATATAAAATAATTAAAATACACTCATTGTTTTGCGAATTTATCGTCAAGCACATTTACGCATTCGGTGCTTCTCCTTTACCTACACAAAATGTATTTCACTTAGGCATTTATGTAATATCCCATTATCCCATGTTGCGGATTAGGACCCCAGAAAAGAGTATATAAGAGTATATTAAGAAATTAGAAGTTCATTTCATGCTCATGCATAATTGAGTATACACATACACGTGAATAATTATTTTTGACACATTATAATAATTATACATACATTCATTGAAATTTTTTAGGTATAATTGATTTATAAATGTGATTATATTGAGAATTGTGGTTTAAATGTGTTAAAAACTGATTCGATGTTAATACTTATTATTTTCAATTTTTGGTGAATTTTAGGAAATTTTCAAAAATTTTGTGTACATTTGGACTATGACAAATGCTAAGTAGTAGGTTAAATTGATGCATGAAAATTTTGAATGATTTAGCCTATAATTGAGTGACATTTGACATAGTTAAATTGGTAACAAATGGACTAGTAATTAATTGACAAATGGATCAATCATTGTGTGACAAATGGGTCAGTAAGTTGATGACAAATGGCATAAGTTGATTAATAGACAAGTTACCTAGTTAGTTGGAGACATTTGGTAGCACTTATGGTTGATAAATGCTGAACATGCCATAAGACATATGGTCATTCCATTAGATGACACCTAACACATTAGGTGTAAGTTTTAGCAGGAGCAACTCCAGCTATGGTCATTTCTCTTCTTCCTTCCTCTCACACTCCACAGAAACACTCTTGCTTGCACCTCCCTATGTTTTTTTATGTGCCTATCTAATTGTTGGACCAATAATCTGTGCTTCAACCTCGCAAAGTTAAGTAGAGAATCAGAATATAGTTGCCTTATTGTCCTAGTTGAAATCCTTCTAAGTTCCACCTTGAATGTGTGATGCTTCTGTATGTTTAGAGTACTAATTTAGAGTGACTTTTGAGCTGGGATTAGAACTAAACAAGTAAGTAAAAGATTAGTGTTTATGACATGTTATAATAGCGAATTGATGATGATGAATTAAGATGAATTCCATATGATGTTAATGATTGATTGTGTTGGAATATGTTAGCTATATCGTTTTCACTGAATGAGATGATTCTTGATTTAAATTGAACTAAAGACATTTGGCTATAATTTTTAAGAAGAAATTGAATTTGAATTCTATCCTTAAGGGTCTTGAAATTTAGCTTAAAATTGAGTCTTGGATTAGGTTGTAGCATTACTTGTGACAAAAATTATGTAATGTTGTTATCGAATAAACTATATTGATATAAGCTAAATTAGACAAAGTTGTCTTCAAAAAAGTTGTAGCTTATTCTCTTAGCTTTCAATTAGTATAAAGTTTGTAATTTTTGGATATTATAATTGAGATATATGAGTTGTACAACTTTGAGTGCATGATTATGCACTAGCCAAAATTTCAAATGTACTCAGTCTGTAGCATATTGAGTATAACTTCTAGACTACTGAATTAAATTGTATGATCTTAATATTATTAGAAACTTAAGACATGGAAGAACAATTTTCTAGATGGAAATGTTATCAAATTACTTCACTTTCCTGATGAAAACAAACATGCAAAGTGGACTCAAAAGTATATTTTTAGATAAATCTGGATTGATCAATTGAGTATTGATATATGAATGAATACTGTGACAAGAATAATGATAAGGAACCCGAAATTATCATGAACATGCATTGTACATATTCTGTATACATATATGTGCATAAATGAGTACGTGTATCATTGTGAAAAATAGTGATATGTATATGTATTGTATGATATAGAGGAGCACATTGAGCGCCACCATCTAGACATTGCCGGGACTTCAAGACAATAGCTATCTGGAGCGTACGGTGAGTAACATAAGATAGTCTCACTTTGATTTATTTTGTTTGATATTAAATTGAATTTATTTGTGATGTATGTGTGTTAGATTCCGGACATGAAAAGTCCGAGGTGTTTGATGTATGAATCAAACATTGGAAGTGCTACTTGTTATATAGTATGTTCTGAATGTGAATTATTTATATTGATTCCAGACATGAATGTTTGAAGATTTTGATTTATGAATGTGATATTGAAGTGTTCTTTGAATGTGAATTTGGTGAAATAAAATTTTCTCAACATGCTTGCTGAATGCCAGACTAAGGTCTGATGATAAATAGAAATGGAACTGTAAATATGTTTAAACGGGATTGCGAATGGGAATGTTTGAAACAATGAATTATTGAATATGAATGTGATGCATTTCATACACGAATGTATGATCAGATAATGATAGTTGTGAAATGAGTAGCCACTGAATATGAGCTTAAAGCTCCGGAATGTGGTATAGAGTCAAAGGTTTGATGTATACAATGAGCCCTGTATCTGCAACAGGTAAGGGACAGTATCAATGAGCCCAGTATCCACAATGGATAGGCACTCAGTCACAACAATATAATAATTAAAAGTGGGTCACACAAACAATACATATACTCTTATTTAGTGGGTTTGACTAATTGAATTATAATGTGCATTTGTATTTGTATGAAAATGGGTATGTAAAGTAAATGATATGTGGTGCAATTTGCTAAATGAAAAGATGTGAAATTACCTGCTTATATGATTTGTTATATGGTATGAATTGGGTGAACCATCGAAGATGGTTACATCATTAAGTTCGCAAAATTCATTAAAATTTTAACGTTGATTTTTTAGGTTCGAGAGAGGACACTAGTGAAAGGGAGACACTACATGAAGATTAATTCTTGTACTTTTGTGAGGAAATGACTCAAAGATAGGTCAGTTGAGACTGAAGGATTATATAGAAGTTTTTGTAAAATTCCTCATGTAATGTATTTAGTTTTAATACTGTATATATTCAAATGGTTTGTAAAGCTACAATGTAAGTTTGGTTTTTATGAAATGAAATGAGGAATGTAGTTTGGTTTTAAATTTTGGTGACTTTTATGTATAATAGATGATGCCATGATTAAGATGGATACGTGTTTGCTCTAACATGTCATTATTATAGGTTACATACTGGAAAGTCCACAAGGTGTTCCAGTATGTAATCTATGGTAGTGGGATGTTACAATTTATTTCCAACTAGGAAATAAGACATTAAAACTATATATTCGGTTTAACCGAATTCAAGATTTATATCTAATCGTGTAACATGCATGCTAATCATATTTTTGCTTACTTCCATAAACTAACCTATTAGTCATGGTATTCAAATCTAACTTCAAAAATCACTTAAATACCATATTTTATCCATTCTAACTTACCAATTCCTTCAAAACACAATCTCACTTAATTTAATTCACCATATCATAATCATGCATGATGGGTCACGGTTATGACCTATGTCTAGAATCCATACCTCTAGTTTTTCCTTAATTTTTATATAGTAAGCATTTAAATTAGGTTTTGAGGTCTTCTAGACATTTGTTCTCCTATGTCTATAGTTTCTATATCATTAAAAATCATACCATTTCAACTTGTAAATCGTGAAAAATGTACCAAATATCATAAGCTATTTCAACACAGGGGTAGTATCAGGTTACATTTTAAATCTCAAATTTCAATATCATTCATCTTGAATTAGGTCTAAGTTTCTTCTATATATTTTTATTAATATGTCTTGGGATTCAGTTCCAATTAGAATCACCCAATTTTGAGGTATTTAGGGCGATTTATGGCCAAAACATGGGATTGGTTCATGTTATCCTAAGACATAATCCCACTACACATTCTTCTCTTGTCATATTCAACTAGTTTTATGCAAAGAAACATCAAAGTAATACCAAGACAACATTGATCTTAAACATATCCATGTCACTCAAGAAATCCCATAATAATTAGAAATTTAAGCTAAGAAACTTACCACTTTTTCCTCCAGTCTTTTGAGTATTTGATGAATACTTCAATATTTCTCCAAATCACCATCAAATTTTATTTAAAAAAATGGCTACACTCTTCTTCCTCCCTCCTTGGCTGATGTTCACCCTTGGCTTCTCTCTTTTCCCTTTCTTTTTTGTCTCTCACGTTACTCTCTCATCACTCTCATGTTTATGTTGAAAGAAAGAAGCAAAATGTCTTAAGTTTTGCTTTTTATACTCATTTAATGAATTACAAATGTCACCTTCTTATTTGTCATCCCTAATGACTCATCAAACGCATGTCACTATCTCGTTGGTCATCTCTAGTAACTCATCAATCCATTAATATCATGTAAAAAGATCAAATTGCCCTTAATTAGTACAAAAATACCAAACTATCCTTTAATGCATTTAATTGATCAACTAATCAAATTAAATCCCAAAAACATTCCATAATCATCTTATTTTCAAATTGACCATGAAATACTCTAATTAGGGTCAATACTTAATAATTGGATGCTTTTAGAAATTTTGAACGGGTTTAAAATCATCAATACTCATTATTTTCCAAAAAGGGCATTTTAGTCCAATAATTTCATATTACCCAAATTCTATTCAAACAACTTATGTTTTGACATGTTTTAGTTCCTATGGACTCCAATCCTAATCCTAGAGCTTTTCATCATATTTGGAAAATATTCGGTAACTTTTTGGTTGCCAAACAAAATTTTTGGATTGAATCCAGAAATCACTAAATGTCATTGAAATTGTCCTGATTTCATTCAAAAGTATCACCTAAATCTCCAAAGCATATTTTGTGGCTTTTAAAGCTCGTTCGAACTCATTCCGTAGCTTTTCAGAGTTTTCAGAAATTTTTCGTGAAATTTGTTATCAAGTCTAGAACCATCTCTAGTTTATCTGTGATCTCTGTTATAATCTCAATAATACTTTAAATGCTTAAATTACTCTAGTACATCATAAATAAAGCATACTCTATAAAATGCATGTACAACACATTACACAGTACAATAATTAAATTAGGATATCACAGTTAAGATTGATTACATTTTCACAAAAAAATGAAACTTGTCTTATAAACTAAAAATTCAAGACTATTTGCATTCAAAGTCCAATGCAATAACTCTAAATATCTCCATTTTATTTTTAAAGCCTTGGGTAAAATGACAAACTTCTAGGCGTTTAACCAAATATTTATTTCTAAAATTTTAGCATGTTTTTATTTTACAACCAAATTTTATTCTTTTTCAAAATTCCCCAAATATGTAAAGATCTTTTTGAACATAGATAACCACTTAGGTGGTAAGATGAGGTTCCTAACACTTTTCTTATCTTACAATTTGACTATTGAAATCAATTTTTTAGTTAGGACTCCTAGTTCCTTTTCCTTAGTGTTTCCTATATTTCCTTAAATTAGATAAGTAGCAAATACATTGAATAAAGTCAATTTATGGTTACTGATTTTGTTAAGGGTGTGTATCGCATGTCAATGACATTCACTTTTCAAATTGATCTTATAAAACATATATATGCATACAATTTATCATGTATATCTTTTGACCTAGAAATATGATTAACCATTATACTAGTGATAGCTGTAATCAACATACTTCTATCAAGCATCATCTTTCTTAGATACAAGTAGCTTATGATTTCCCACACATACCCATACCCCTTTCCTAGTACTCATCCATTTACTTTTAAACCTCCTTTATCTCCTCAAGATTACTTCTAAATTTGACTTTGTTAAGTATGGCAAACCTTAGTACTAATATTATTTAATGTTTAATCCCTCTAATTGATGACAATTTGTTAGAAATCTCTATACAAGACATATCATTAAACTCATATAATAAACAATCAAGTGCACTTAGAAAAGAGTTAATTTTGTTAGTATAATAATAAGCCTCTTTTGTTATATAATTACTAGCATGAACTTGCTAACATAATAAGCATTCCTAAACTCACTCTCCCTTACAAAAAACTCTCTCGTCCCTTTATTTTTCACTTTCAGTTTTTTTCCTTTACTCTTGAGCCTAATCTTAAAACTCACTTGTTTATTCTTTTCTTTGCTACATTTCTCACTTTCACTTTTTTCTTTTGCTTGCATTCTTGTTTTAACCTTCTCTTTTTGTATTTAATTAGTATCCATACATTTATCAAGCCTTAGAGGTACAAGAGTAATGATCTTGTTTTCCTTTATAAAAGTGTCCATATGCTTAAAAACATTATAGATACCTTCCCTATAATGTTGCCACAATCTCACCATCAAATATGACTAGCTCGTATAGGCACTACATCAGTAAGAACTTTGTGCTTATATTTCCCAATGGAGAATAAAATAAATACTTATTTTCTTACCTTGATCTCTCTAAACTCATTAAGCCATTACAACTTGTATGAATTTTGATGTTTCGATATGGATAAGTCAACTTTTTTCACAAATGTTGTACTACCTAAATTAATACAACTCCTCCATTAATAATGAGGCTACACACCTTTTTTCATCATATATTATGTGGAAATTATTTTCTTTACAACTCTATACCATCCTCTTTTATTATAGCACTCAATGTTCTTCTTGTCACTAGTGTTTCTCCCATTATTGGATACTTATATCATCATCATTAATGATGTCAAATGGCAACATAAACTTATTATCATTAAAATCACTTTTCGTTTCCTTTACACGATCATCTCTCATTACTGTAGGTCTCTTATTAAGGCAATATAAAGTTATAAGTAATATTAACAAATAACAAAATAATCATTGTTATGATTTCTTAAAAATCAAAATTACTTTTTTCCTTATTTGAAGGCTCCTCCTTACACTATATAGCCTCAAGATTGCTTATAAATAAACTTCTATCATACTTCTCCTAATCTTACTTCTATAAGAAGCTTATACTCGAGGCTTATCTAACTACTCCCTTTCTCTTAAGCTACATATCTACCTTCACGTCCTTATACACTATGCCTTGCATCTCTATATGATGCTCAATTCAACTAAGTTAGATATATCCCTATTTAAGCCATTAGAAATTGAGACATTTTTGCTTCTCTATTCTACGTCATAGTATCCTTATTATAAATACTTTTTATTTTTTATGATACTCCTCAACACTCTTGACCTTTGACTTAACCCTTATAGCTCTTGATATAAATCCATATAATACTGATTTGATACAAATATCCTCCTCATAAGAGCTTTCAAGTTAGCAGATATCTTTATATGTCTCTTATCATCCTTGTTCTTATTTGTCACCAATTAATGCTACTAATCAATGATATAATCAGCGAATTCCACTATAACAAGTTTCACTTTCTTTTTCTTGGAATAATTTTTTGATCATATATGAGTTTTTTTTCTCCCTCTTATGCTTGGTACATTTGGTAAAGAAAATAAATTTCTATTCACTTAAACTTGAATGGAAGTGTATTCGTTTAATAAGACCACTTTAATAGCCTCTTATTATGATCCTTTAAATTTTTATTCTTTACTGATTGGTTTCAATTTTAACATTATTCCCATAACACTTTTTAAAATAGATCAAAAATTATGATTTTTTTTCATATGTTTCTCTCTTTCTTATTCCTTTATAAAGCATACTTAATCTCCAATTATGCTTTAGGATCAGTCCTTCCTTAGAAATAAGGGATTTTAATCTTAATACTCTCTAAATTTTTGTCTAAGGCTACTTGTCCTTCATATTTCCTTCCATCCCTTTCTTGGCCTCCATACATTCTCATCAGCTCTCTTGCCGACTATAATTAGTGTAAACATATCTCCCGTTAAGTTCAAACATCAAAGTAGCCTCTTCTTCACCCATCTTATATATTATCTTCGTAATCATCAACATTTTGTTTAGCCTTCCGATTATATATAACATCCTCTATAGATTAGAAATTTGCTGCACGTGTCCCTTTTGTAGTTAAAAATTCTTTTGGGATCTGATCGTCTTTTCAGAACATCCTTCATAATAATATAAATTACGTCAGTTAGTAAATAAATGAAATTCTTATAAACACTTCCTTATATGTTTGAGGTGTGATTCACTCGTGATCTTAATCTTAACTTTTATCAAGATGTAATTTCACTTTTTCAACCACTTTGCTTCCTTTGCAAGTCCCTAAAAGAACTAACTTCAAACTTAATATAAATTGTAAGCAGCCAAAATCCATAATAGAAATTTTTCCATAGAAAGAAACAAGGAAGTTTAGATGAAAAGAGAAAGATACTTTAAACGTAAGAAATACAAGAATGAAAGAAACAAACACAAATTCATATAATAATTGGAATGAGTTTTCTTGAACCAAATTAGTTATTCACAATTAGCAACTATTTTAGTCTCAAGATATCATAATTTATGGGTTTATCTAGAAAGATTTAGCAAATATTAGTTCACTAACAATAAAAATTCATTAAGATACATCTTTTACTACGTCTTCTTTTCTTTTCTTTTCATGTTTTCATTTTTTGTAACTATATATCACTAAGGTGAAGGCCAAAAGTGCAATTTGCACCTCAACATTTTACAAAAGGTCCACATGATCCCTTGCCATTTTCTATGATAATATTGCACACTGTAACATTATTAAAATATTACATTGCAACCTAAATAAGGAGTAAAGTGGGAACAAAGTTAATGATAGGGGCTTATTTAGACCTTTTGTGAAACATTAATGTGAAAATCACAACTTTAACAAATATTTAAAGAAATTATTTTAAAGATTACATCTAAATTGACAACCCACATACTAGAAATTTCCAAAAATGCATATTTTTAGGATTTAGAATGCTATCAGTACTATTTTGAAAATGTTAAAAGTATATGTCACTTAACTAAGTTGACTACGTGCATTCTCAATAAGGACTACCACCCTTTCTAATAAACTTGATTACCTAAATAACTAGTATTTGATTTTAAAATTCTACACAAAAGGCTCAAATATCAAGTTGTCGATGCACTTTTAAGGTTGCATTATTATAATCTTTACATTATAATGGTGTATATTGTGAATCCCATTATAATTCCAGAGGTGAGAAAAGGTTGTGGGATTTACACAAAAATTGATTACAAAGTTGGAATCATAGAAGTTGAATTCCTTATCTTATTCTTGGGTCTATAGCATAGTTATGCAGAGAGGTAGATTAATTGTGTGATACGACTTGCAAATGAGGAGAAATTATTATCAAGTTTCCATGATAGTGCAATTGATAGGCACTCTAGTATATTATGCACATTTTTAAAAAGTGGAAGTTATTATTCGTTTGGAAGGTAATGCAAAGGGACAATAGACATTACAGAGAAAGCATAATTTATGTCAAAGGATTAAGCATAAAGTTACTGCAACGTGGAGATTTTTACAGTTATTATTAATCTCCAATTAAATGTTTTTTTTAGGAAAAAAGTTGTGAGATTTTATTAATAATCAAACAGTACTCATAATACCAGGAGATGGTATATCAAGCCACTCTCCTAAGCCTTACTTGGAATGAGCACCCACAGCAACAATATGTGCGGCTACATTCGCAGACGTATACGCAAAACAACTAGATACTGATTCTAGCTCACTAATGAGAGATACAATCTTGAATAAGAAGACCAAACGCAGAAATATCCGTTGTTGAAGAACCATTAATAGCTTGAACCACTAACTTCGCATCTAATTCTACGACCACATTTATCCATTGAAACTCTTTAATCCAGCTCAACACCTCTCGAATCGCTACTGCCTCTGCTACCTTAGCTGAAAAGAATCCAACCATACGCTAAGCTCTAGCGGCAATAAAACCTCCATCTGCTCCACGGACCACTGCCCCAATACCCACATAATCGGTACTCGTTCCTGTTGAGGCATCTACATTGATTTTTAAATAGCCAGCAGGTGGTGGCTTCCATTGATGAATTACTTGAGAACTATCAGTAGATATAGGCCGAATTTTAGCAGCAGACCATTCATCAAAATAGCTTCTAGCCATATGAATTATAGGCCATGCATTACACCTCTTTCCCTGCCATACCACTTGATTTCGAAAGGTCCAAATAGCTCATAGCAACATTAACACAGCACCAGCATGTACATCAGACATTACTACCCAAACTTGTCCACACCAGTCCATAAACGAATCCACGGGAAACAAATTAACAGAAAATCCAGGAAGTCTCCATATATCAACAACAAATGGACACTCCACCAACACATGTATTACCGTTTCATTGAAACCACAACAAAAAGGACAAGAATCAATGACATGGACTCTTCGTTGCACAAGGACAGAACGGCAAAGAAGAACACCAAATAGAGCTCGCCAAACAACGTTTTGAACTTTCGGCGACACACGCAATTTCCAAAGTTTTTTCCAGACTGCTGCCTCCATTTGAGCGTTTGTTGTAAATCAACCCACAGCAAAAGCATAAGCCAATTTTACTGAATGTTCACCTTATTGTTCAAATCTCCAACATAGACGTTCAGGGGTTGTTCTCAACGATAAAGGAATGGACAATATCTTGTTTTGCTTATCTTCACTAAATAGATCACGTAATTTGCCTCTATCCCATTGCCTACTTTGGATTAAATCTGACACTAAGTAGGAAGAGCAATTCGATGGCCGAATAGAAGCAAGTCTCATATTTTCATTTGTTGGTAACCAAAGAGTATCTCAAATACCAATATTGTTACTACATCCCACCCTCCAATACACACCCTCTTGAAGAAGAGTTTTTGATTCCCAAATACTCCACCATATATAACTTGGATTCGATCCCAAAGAAGAAGAAAGAAACGATGTCGTTGGGAAGTATCTCGCTTTTAAATGTTAGATATATATCAACTTTGATTTTATTTAAAGGTTGCGATTGAGCAAATATTGTTACATAATTCCATAATCTCTCCCTCATTTAACAAGGATAATAAGTTGAACATCTGTGACTTAAGTTTTCCAATTACATACTATGCCCAAAAATATATTAAGTGATCACGATTCGGTTTTTACTACTTTTAACATGAACTTTTTAGAATTTGAGGTGTCAAATTACAAATTACAAAATTTGCTTCTGCCTTTGACTCGTAAACAAATTAAGGTGCTTAACATAACTTTAGAGACATATCTGAAGTGCATGGTTGGTGATTATTCAAAGAAATAAGTATAGTGGCTGCCTTTAATTGAATGATGGTATAATTATTCAACCCATGCTATTTGAGCTTTTACATGGAAATCAATCCCTTATTCCTGTATCCTACTTTGTTGGAAACTCATAAATAGAGAAGTTTTTCTTAAAATGACAATTTATTCGGTAACAAATAGAAAATTCTTAATTAGAGATAAGGTGTTTGTGTATGAAGGCTTAGAATTTTTATAATTTGTTTAAAATGATTTAGCACACTAAGAATATGGCATATAGATTAGACTTGTTTGAAACAAATAAAAACTTCATATTTTACAACTTGAAAGCCATGTCCAACTCTGTGTGTCTATCAAAATCTGCAAAATTGGTCCAACTCTGTCTATCAAAATCTACAAAATTGATGTATAGGAAAATCAGGTAAGTTTTAAGAGCAAAAACTTCATGGTTATCCAACAACTCAACCAGTTCAAGGTGAAAATGAAACGAGGGACGAAGGGTGCCAATTCCCCGACCAACACTCCAACGTATTAGTAATATCCATGGCCATATTCCCGTTCCTGTTATGGTTTCATGGACGCAATTTAGGTGTTACCTATGGAAGCATCTGGACAATCTTGGATAAGCAATTACAGAAGAGCCTCTAAACCGAGTCGATATTACACACTCATGTGCATAATGAAACAAACATTAGACTTTTTCCTGATCGAAAACACTTGTTATCTACAAGTCTGCAAACAAAAGGGACCTGGAGTTGATCCAAAGGTAAAGTTATATCACTGAAGCTTAGTCACCTAGGAAACCATACATCAACTTTACGTTTAAAGATGATACTTGTCAATCAATCCCAGCTTCACCTAGCATAAGGGAGCAGGAATCAACAGTTAATCAGTTTTGACACCTCCTGTGTACTATTAGGAAGTATAATTATTAAGTACATTCGCGAGGAAATTAAACACAATAATTGACCAACAGTCATAAGAATGACTGCACCAATCAGCTGGAGTCCATTTAGAGAGATGCTACATGCAAGCTAAGATCTCTCGTTTTGTTTCAGGCGGACAAGGAAAGCAAATGGACTGGTTAAAGAAATGAAAGGCTTCATACTTAACTTTCTATTCAAGCTCATTTTGTTCTAAATTTATTACAGAACCCCTACACTCGACCAACAAGAGAACTCTCGTGCTGCTTGTGGCCAATCAAAAGAAAATTCAAATAGCTAGAATTATGCCAAAGAGGTATTTTTCAGAATCTGAATACGAGTCAGTGCACAGTCCTCGTTGGCAACCCATGAACAACACAATTTCAAATTTAACCATTTCTTTGCAGCATATACACAAAAATATGGGAGATAGATAACCGACTTACAAGAAATAAATTGTCTGCACAACTTCCCGCAAACAGTTTGCAAAGGAGCTAGCAAAGTCATAAGCCTTCTACATCCTTTGCTAACCCAGCACGGTTTTTTCTTTAAGAATCTTACTTTCTATTAACTTATTACGCAACTCATAAGCCTCTTGTGTCATACCAGCATCTGCTATGCCTTTAACTAAAATAGAATAAATTTCCTCATCTGGCTTACACTGACTCGAAATCATTATTTCTAAAACTTGTACTGCAGCATTCACTTTCTTATCCTTACATAAGCCATGTATCACTATTCTGTATGCACTATTATTGATTCTTTGGCCTCTCTTCCCCATCTCACTAAGTATCTCCACAGCATCTTCAAATTGATTTCCCCAGCAACAACCCCAAACCAAAGATCGATGGGTGATACCATCAGGGGTGATTCCACTTCCTATCATTTCATGGTATAATGCCATTGCCTTAGCCGTATATCCTCTTCTAGATAATCCATCAATCACAATATTGTAGGTTATCAATCCAGGAGAGTAATGACTATCCCTTAAAAGGCCAAGTAATTGAAGAGCCTCATCCACCATTCCTTCTTTACATAAAGCACAGAGGAAAGTATTGTAAGTTACAATGTCAGGTGAACATTTCTCAGAAACCATTTGATAAAAAAAATCAATGGCACAATCCACACGTCCACATCTGCACAACCCATTAATCAGAATGTTGTAAGTGATAACTGATGAAGGATGAGAACTTTCTTTCATGATTACAAGTATCTCATCAACCTTATCCCACAACCTGTGGTTACAAAGAGAATGGAGAAGAGTGTTATATGTGACAGTATTGGGCTCCAGTCCATGAGACAGAATGCTGTATATGATCAATGCTGCATCCTCATACTTTCCTTGTTTAGAAAGGAAATTAATCAAAGAATTGTACGTAATATGATCAGGATAACAGCCCTCAGTTGCCATATCGTCCAATACTTCCATTGTTTGCACAGTTCCACAATGCTTGCATACTAGCTCAATGAGAATTGTATAGGTTATAAGATATGGAGGGCATCCACTCCTTACTTGTTCCTTCCAAAATCTAATAGCTTCATCAAAGTGTCCAGCTTCAAACATGGAACGAATTATAGTATTATAAGTGATCACATCTGGAGGGCAACCACTCAAACTCATGTCCTGTAAGAGATCAACAGCAGTCGCCAACTCTGCTCTCCTACAAAAACCACTAACCATCATATTGTATGTAATAACATCTGGAACCCCACCAGACATGACCATAACTTTAAGAACCTTGAAAGCCTTATCCAATTGATCAATTTTGATGAGGCCCCTAATTAAGTTTGTGCAACAAGCAAAGTCAGGAATTTGATTTCTCCGTGCCATCACATCTATCAACTTTGAGGCATGCATTAACTTTCCACGAGTGCATAAGTTTTGAAGAATCCGGTTGTTTGTTACCTGATCATTTTCAACTAGGGGCCCGTCAGGGAACAATGCAAAAGGTGTAGTATTATTTGTATTCGTTTTGTATTTTTTTCCAGTGTTCAGTTTATGTCTACCCGAGCTCCACTCATCTCGGCGCCTTTCATCAGTTGAATCAATGCAAAAGGTGCTATAAAGTGCTCTGCATTGTAAAGAGGAAAAAGTAGTCCCAGGTTTAAGATCTCCTTTCCGCTTTAAACATGTCTGAATCCTGCAGTTTCCCTTCATTGAGCAACTGATTGAATAAGTGGATGCCTTTAACAACAAGCGTCGGTAAACACTGGAACTGCATCCTGCTTGTTTGGAACACCAACATAAGCTCTGGAATTGAGAAACCTCGATTGCAGAATTTTGTGGTGACATTGAAAATCCCATCTGGTTTAAACCACTACAAAAGTTTGAAGTCTACAGTCCCACAAGAAATTACAAAACAATGACCAACAACTAGTGACTTCCTGTCATTTCCCAATCAAATTGATGCAGAGATGTGTTATAGCAAAACCAACATGATTCAGTTTTGTTCATCCTATAATAGATACTTTTCTCCAGCGACTACAAATTCTCTCTTATTAAATAATGGTTCCAACTGTAAAAAAAAAAGAATCTAAAATGAGAAAATATGTAAAGAGGGAAGCAAGTTAGAAACGTAAACCAAAGTTAACATCAAGCAATAATCAAATAGTAACAATATATGACAACAACAACATCCAGTAAAAATCCCGCTAACTCGCAGGGTCTAAAGAGGTCCAGTAGTACGCAACTTTACTTCTAACTAGTAGAAAGATTTCTAAATACAGTGACAATATACAGGAAGTAGGAAATATCAGGGAAACCAGAATTAGGGTAGAATTAAAGGCTATTTCAATCCGGCAAAGAAAAAATTTCACAAAATTAACATTTCTAACTCATCTTAGAACAGCAAAAACTTTTTCAAAACACAAGTAAGATGAATATTTCCAAACTATGAATTATCAGGTCCGGAGCAAATTCACTATATTATCCTCACACAAACAAGAATAAACCAGAAACCTTCAAATGTCAGTCAATTTAGAGTCAAAATTTTCATTCATCGATTGAAGAGGAAAAAAAAAAGAAAAAAACAACATAACCAAACGGAAGACAAAACTGCCTAAATATAAGAACCACATAACATAAAGAGAGTAGACACAGAAAAAAAGCAGAACCTATGAAAAGAAAAAGAGGAGGAGATATAAGCGTCCGAGATGCAGAAAAACCAAAAATTAGAAGAACCCTTTCGATAATATAGCAGAAAACAAAGCAGAGCTCAAAAATTCGATTCTGAGGTACGTGTTCATAAAGTGTAGCATAGCCTATATCCATCCACGAGAGCAAAACCGAAAATGCATGGCCTTAAAGGAAAATTGAAGATGCATTACCTAAAAATACTGTAAAGGGATCCTTGGGAGTTGTTTGTTTAGAAGCCTCCCGTAAGCTGCAACAGTTCACGAGCAGGGAGAGTGGGTTTTGCTTTGGTGATATAGGGTTTAAGGTTTCACAAATTTGTTATTATTGTCTTTGTTTTGAAAAGGTAAAAGTTTTCGATAAATCTATCAAAATTTTATAAGAAACTCTTGCACAGTTGCACTTTGTCTAAAAGTTGTATATGCATTTTTTTGGGGTTACTAGTAGTAACATATGAGTATTTTATCAATATTTCAAAAACAGGACTATACATTTAATTGATCAAAATAATGGTTTAAAGTTTGAAGGTTAAATTGGTATTAAACTGATATAAAATCAATATATAATAAATAAGATGTAAAAATTATAAGAATAAGTAAAAATAAAATATTTTATTAAAATAAAAAATACATCAATATCTGTTATTATATAATGAATTAATAATAAATCAAATCTAATAATTTAAACTAAATTTGAATCGAACATAAAACTTAAAATAATAATAATAACTAAAATTGTATTTCTAAAAGAAGTTGTGTCTCAATATCATCAAAATTTTCAAATTCTCCAATATTATCTAAAGACTCATAAATTACGTTTTCATTCAAAATATTTGCTTCAATTTCTTCTACTACATTCAAACAAATTACAAATTACAAATTACAAATTACAAATTAGTAATGTATGAAATTATTATCAATTGTAATTTGTAATACAATATATTTTAAAGTTAAATATGATTATAATAAGATATGAAATTATTATCAATTGTAAATTTGTAATACAATATATTTTTAAGTTAAATATGATTATAATAAGGTATAAACTAACCTTCAGTAAATGTTCTTAACATGATAAATGCATTTTTTTTGCATAAATCGTCTTTTCAAATCCATTATAATCAAGATCAAACCATGGTTCTTTTTTTTATCCAAAAATCG
>JAOSBK010000003.1:27129038-27151909 GCA_027568895.1 Erythroxylum shatona
ATTGGTGGCACTCTCAACAGCTGAAGCAGAATTAGTTGCAGCAACAGCAGCGGCTAAACAAGTGATATGGGTTAGAAAATTACTTGTGGATTTACAGGTTCATCTGACGGGAGCTACGGTGATATATATTGATAATCAGGCAACTATATCAATTTCTATTAACTCGGTATTTCATGGTAAAACCAAGCATTTCAAGCTTAGATATTATTATCTAAGGGATATACAACAAGAAGGGGAGCTCAAACTCAAGTATATTCATACGGATGATCAAGCTGTAGATCTGTTTACAAAAGAATTTAATGTTTCACGCTTTGAACAATTGAGGGAAATGGTAGGAATTTAGAAGCTGAATTTCTGATCCAAGAAGGAGTATGTAGGAAGAATGTCTCAGAAATTCAAGGAAGTGTGTCATGCAGCGCCATGCAGACGACGTAAAAGATTTGCGTTAAAGAAATTCAAGAAGAGTTAGTTGGATGGTAGTTAGGATTTTTGTAGCTATAAATACTGTAAAATCACAGAAAGTATATACACATTTTTTGTACTTTGATATTGAATAGAATTCAGACGAAATCTCAACAAGTTGTTGAGTTCTTATACCCTGCTCTGTTTGCCCCTGTTTCTGCGTTTTTTCTCTCTCTAGACTTTATTCTCTAAGTTTCCAATAGTGTTGTTCTTGGTTTCGTGTATAATAGATAAATAACTACATAGACCCATTTACAGCCGATGAGATTCTGAGTATTGGTAGAAGGAACGAGATCCCACGTGTGATTATCCATCAACGCCGCATATTCTTCGGCCATTGCCTGATGCCATTCAGGGTGCTAAGAAGCTTTGGAGAAGCAACTAGGCTCAATTGGGTGAGATAATTCAGCAGTCAAAGCCTTTGGTTTCAAAGAACCAATCATGGATCTCGTGACCATGTGGTGTCGTCGATGGCTTGGAGGAGAGGATAAGGAGGAAGGTGGAGGGTACTGTGTGAGATCAACAACCAAAGGAAGGCCAGAAAACTTAGTATTAGTGGGGGTGGGTAGTGGTGGGGTATCATATGAGTAAGGAACGGTGGAAATGTCGGGTGAAATGGAAGAAGATGGAGATGTGGGTAAGGTTGGTGGGACATCGGTAGATGGCAAGGGAGAAGATGATGGTGGTGGTTGTTGAAAAGGAGAGATAAAATCAAATATTTTTATTCCTTAATTAATTGTTAAGAATAAAGGAATTTACAGAGAAGGGAAAGGAAAGGAAAAAAGTGGTTAACATTTTATTGGCAAAAAAGGATGATTCTCAATTACACAATAGTGTCTATTTATACAACTTATTTCACCACTGTAAACTAGCTGTAAAACTAACTTTTAAAGTAACAAACTTGGTAAATAAAAGATTGATTCTGTTAACCAATTTGTGATTTCATTCTCAACATTAATAATTGTAATTTGTTAAATAAGACATCAATATTTTAATAGCTCTGAATGCTGAGAAACCGTTGTTGCCACGTTGAAAACTGCTAAATGTTATAATACTCCCCCAGCTATACTTCTGACTAGCATGCGTTTTGAAATAGTTTTATGGGCACAATTGAATACGGGGAAATGCAATAAATTATACTAATAATTTGATTAACCTCTGATATTTGCAATTTTTATACTTTAAAATTTATTTTTGAACATTTACAAATGATAATATTTATACTTTAAAAAATAATTTTGTTAATTTTTATTAAATATTCATTAGAAAATTGTTAATTCGATGACATATCAACTAAACAACTAGCTAATGAGATATTAATTTAAATTTTTAGTAAATTAAATAAATGAAAATTTTAACTAATTAAATGACACTCAAAAATTAAAAATTTATTCTTTACAAACCTATCGCCTGCTTTAATCAGTAAAATAGTTATGTGTATAAGCTTTGAAAGTTGTTTTCCAGCCCTACAAAACATGTCCGACTTGTGATGCAGCATCTTTCCAGAAGTTTTAATTTCCTGTATAAGTTATTTGGTGAAACCTGAGTAATCAAACCTGCCTCTAATTGCTGATAGTTTGTTTCCTATATCCTTATTAACTTAAATGTTAGGAAATTAACGATAAAATTTAACTTAAATCTTTTGTTAAATATCGTGTAACAAATTTGCATTTTGGCGAAATTTTTATTAGTATCAACAAATGACGTAAAAAGATATATAAATCCATCAAACTCCAAATCTGTTGAAAATTCCTACCCTTTCTGCCTGTAATTGATCCCAAGTAGTTAGTCTGTTTGAAGCCGTGCTCTCCTCTAGGTGTTCGTATTGGGGTTTAAAAGGTCGGAAAGTGTATGTCGTCTTTAAGATACTCTACCAACTCTCTCCCTCCGTGTTTGCCTGACCCGTTTTACTGGCATTAATCCCACTAATTCTCACCTTCGTACATGACCTAGAAAAAACTTGTACACGTGCATATGCAGATAACAATGTGTTCAATGTTCTCATAGGTGAAAGTACTCTTTCTAGTCAATAAAACTAAAATAAAAATTAGCAGTGATTATATTCAAGTATTAGCAAATACTGAGAAAGAATATGATGTAGTATATTGTTTTGAATGAATAATTTTGAAGAGTATGAAAACTATTTATGTATAGTCTTTCCTATTTCTAATACCAACGAAAAGTTTTGAAGAGATTTTGGGAGAAATTGAATCAAGTCTAAGTAAGTCCATATATAATTAAAACATCATATCTCAACTAGCTAAGTAAGTCTAGTTATGTTATCATGTGAAATTACTCCATTTGTAAATTTTCAACAAACAATACTATGAGTCATTATTAGACCCATGAAGGGTATAATAGTCATTATACTCTTGAAATAACTGCAAAGAGTAGTTATTTGAAAAACGCAACGTTATATATATGCATCTGTGTGTATGGTTGTTCTTCTTCTTTAATCAATAAAAGAGTACAGAAACAATAAACGAAGGATTTTACAATTAAAGTTGGTGATAAACTTCTTTAATCGATGGAACTACAACAATAAATCAAGTATATATTTTTTGTTTATGATATGCATATATAAAGATCCTGTTTAACATAATCTATGTGATTGTGTTTTATATTGATGTTTTCTAACATTAGTATTAGAGCATGGTTGTGTTTTTGTTTATTTGCATGCTAACAAATATGTATTAAACTTTGGCTATTGATTGAATATTTGTGAATAATTATATGAATCTGTCATCAAGTTTTCCTCTATTATTAGAACTGAACTTGTCTTTTACGATTGTTTTTTTTATACACAAAAATTTGTTTTGTTTTTCTTTCCTCTTGTTACTTCTCTCTCTAAACATTATCCATGAAAGCGTGACTTTTGAGTGTTTTTCAAATGGCCAATGTCATTGTTAGAGAATGCATGCAAAAGTGAAAATACTTATACTACATTGGTAATATTTCATTCATCTGGAATCCGCAAAGAGTGGTTTTGGATTTTTCTGCCAAGTTTTTGTTGTTATAGTAACAAGAGAAGGAAGAAAAGAAGAAGAAAGAAGAAAGAAAAAAAAACATATCAGATACGCAGAGAAGAGGAAGAACTTGAAAAATAAAACGACACATAAATTTTTTTGATTGTTTTGTTTTTTTAAATAATTTTTTTGAGATATATATTATAATAACAACAAATGGGTCATGTCCAAAATACCTTATGGGCTTTGACTTGGACCCACAATATATATATATCTTTCTTCCATTAGGACTGAAGCCTTAGGCCTAAATATCCATTTTAAGGTTGAACTAGACCTTATTATCTATATTAATAAATTAAATTAAATGTAGCATAAAGAACTAGAAATAAGTATTCTAATTTACAAAAACTAATTTGTTTAGTTAAAATTAGAAAAGAGTTTCTTTAGAAATTAGTTTCCAATTAAATCAAGATAAATTGATTAGTTCAATTATTATTAGATCAGAAATAAGTTTTTATTGATTAAAAATTAATAGCATAATTTGATTAATTCAATAAATTGTTAATTAAATTAAATTAAACAACTTCAATTAAATTATTTCCATATATGAGCATAAGTTCGCTATGTGTTAGACAAGATAATTTATTATTTTGTACTCTCATAATTCCTGAAATTTTTCAGGAAAATCCCTATTATTAAGCGGGCAATTAAGTTTATTCGATATGAGGCACACAAGAGACGCATTAGCAGCATGTATGTAAAGTTAGTTAATATGCGTTTAATGCCTGGAGACAGTCTAACACAATACGTTATTTGAGTTAACAACATGATGCAAGAGTTATATTTTGGAGGTTGTCGATGCTCTTGCAACATTATCTCAATCTCAAGGCGAACTATTACTAATGCTTTGGAATAATATGCCTAATGAGAAGACTTATAGTTTGTTAGTGATGACATTTATTAAAGAGATGCGTAGAAGGGAGTTGATTAGGACTTTATATCCTATAATTCTTCCAATGAAAATAGTAAGAGCTATTGTAAATCAAGCTTCGTAAAATGTGTCACACGAACTCGTGAACTCATTTTTGCACAGGGTTTGTTACCTATAGGATGTTCGTAGGTTGAAGCACAATTAATACAATATGTTGTTTTATAAGAACAAGTCTTAATATTTATATAATGTGTTTACATAAATTGTATATAGGAATTCATCTAGAGTAAAGTAATTAGGATTCGATTGTTGTATGAATGATGATGGAACACATTTGTAGACTTTTGATTTCATAAGCAATTGTGATCGAATTATTTACTCTATGAACGATTAATGTGACATTAACGAGCATATATATTTCTTTCTTATTATAAAAACTTAGTGTTTCAAAATGACTACTGCTTCAAAGAATATTGTTACTGAACTTGATAAGGGTGAGAAACTCAATGGTGACAATTATGAAATCTGGAGTATGAAAATTCAATATGTACTGGAAGAGCAAGAGGCTCGTGAACCATTAAGTCTAACCATGGATGTTCCTAAGGAGGGAACTACAACCCAACAAAGAAGGGACCGTGATGTATATGAATTATGGAAAAAGAAGAACTCTTTAACTTGCATCACGTTGCTGAGTAGCATGGATAATGATATCATACGTGAGTTCTGTAAATTCAAAACTGCAAAGGACATGTGGTCCGCATTGGCTGCTCATTTTGGAGGTGCTTCAGTGACCAAAGTAAGGTCATTTACAATTAAGTATGATACTTATAAGAAGTGCCCAGATGATACAATGCAAAAGCATCTGAGGAAAATGCCCAACATGATAAGTGAGTTACGTGATGTTGGTCATGAGTTGTCTGATGAACAACAAGTGGAAGTTGTGATTCGTTTACTGCCCCAGAGTTAGGAGCATATAAAGATGCACCTAACTCATAATGAAAACATCAAAACAATGGAAGATGCTACGAGGCATCTTATCTTGAGGAAGAGAGTCTTGAAGCCTCAAAGATGTCTTCTGAGACATATGCAGTTTGTTCTAGCTCACATGGAGCTATAAACAAGAAACACAAGCATCATGGTGGATATAAGTGGAAGAAGAATAAGAAATTCAACCACTCTCCTAAGGAATCTAAGAAGGTAAAATAGAACCAACGTGAAATGGGAAAACGTCCCTTCAAAAAGAAGAACATGAAATATGTAAAGTGCTATAATTGTGGTAATAAGGGCCACTTTGCTTGAGATTGTATCGACCCCAAAAAGGTACAGTTTTATAGTATAAACATTTGTTCTGTGAATGTTTCTTGTTTTGTTTTTCTAACTGAATCCACAAAGGACTCAAGAGCAATCAACTATGTAACATCCCGTTTCCATACTAAAGGTTGGAGCTTTAAATTTTAGTAATGGACTGATTCTTGATTTGAAGTAAACTAGAGATATAGGGCTACAAATTATCTGAAGCAATCAAATTCTGAATCAGATTCTAAGAATTTCAATTTCTGGGTGGAAGTTGAGTATAAGGCATTGTCTCAAAATAAAAGCAGTCTTAAAATATTTCGATTATAACTTTCACACTACTAAACCAAATTGAATGATTTTAATGTCATTAGAAATTTATGAGATAGAAGGACAATTTTCAAAGAGAAAGTATTCCCAAATTACTTCATTTTCATTGTCTAAATGATCAAGAACCATATACCCGAAAGTCAATGTTTAGAGAAAAATCTGAAATGATTCGTTGGGTTATGAAATTAGATTCTAATGATTTTATAGAGGAATAAACCATAAGTATAAATGATACTTATACGAGTTTGGGAATATGAATGCTTACGTGAGGTGAATGATAGAGTGATACCTGGGATTGTCATGAACATACGTTATACATATTCCATATACACACGTATGCATAAATGAATGCTTATAATTGTGCAAATATTAATGTGTGTGTGCATTATGTGTATTGCATAATTTTGATGTGCAGGATAAATGTCTGTATTCAAACGTTTCCAGATCATTGAAGCTGTTGCTAATCTGGAACATATTATGAGTAACCTAGATGGTTTCTCTCGATTAATTGTTTGCTTTAAAAATATGTTTTAAATGATGATATGAATGCGGATTGATTTTGTGTTAATGCCGAGCAATGAAGGTCCGAGATTTGATGCATGTATGTGATATTGAAGTGCTACTTATATATAAATTTGATGAAATACATGATACATGATTTGATTGTTAAATGCTGGACTTAGTTCCGGAAGAAAACTGTGAATATGCATATGAATGCAACAGTGATATTTAACATTATGTTGAATGTCGAACTATGGTTCGAAGATAAATGTGAAATTGAATGTGAATCTGAAAGCATGTGATAAACTGAAATTACATGAATGTGATGCATTCCATTACATGAATGCATGAAACCTAAAGGCAGTTGTGGCCGGAGTCGCCATCGAAAAAGAGCTTAAAGCTTAGAATGTGGAAAAGAGCCTAGAGCTCAGAAAGTGTATAAGAGCCAAAGGCTCACTATATAAAATGGGCCTTGTATCCCCAACAGATAAGGAACAATTATAAATGAGCCTGATATCCACAATGGATACAGGACAGTTAAGCACTCAGTCACAACAATGTAATAATTGGAAAAGAGTCATATAAGCATTTCATACATATTGTAAATAAGTATGTTTGTTTCTTTGAAACACGAAATTACCTTACTTGTAAGTGAGAATGTGATAGATGATGAATTATGCTAAATGCAAAGATGTGAATTACATGTTACGTGTATTGATGTATTGCATGAATTGAGTGAACCATCGATAATGGTTACCTCATTGAGTTCGTAAAACTCACCCAAAATTTGCAATATTTTTTTAGGCTCTGAAGAGTTACCCCGTTAGATGAACAGGAGTATACACTACAATCGAGTAAGAGTTTGAGGTCGGGATCAGTTCACATCTGCATTTGTTTTTCTTATTTTGTATCAAATAGAGTTTCTGCAATTATTGTAACTTGGGTATTCGAGCATTTCTGTTTTGTAACAACTTTCTAGATTAGAGATGTTTTGTAAATGATTTTGCAATGTAATGAAATTATGACTACAACTATTATGTATTTGAAATGGGCTCAAATGGCTATCGAAATTCAGATAAATGTATTACTGTGATTGAAAAAGTTTATGATTAAAATAGGCCCGATTTGGTGATTGATTTCTGTGTATGCGTTTGATATTTTTTTAAAAAAGTTATATTGAGTTTTTGATTGATTGACTTTACTAGCACACCACTTTGGCGGGATGCACACTCGAATATCAGTCAGGATGTTGGGTACGTGTCTAGCGAGAGTGGGGTGCTACAAACCATGTAGCGAAGGATCGTGATGCCTTCGTTGAGTTTTGTAAACTCCCACATGGTAGTCGATGGCTTTATGTAGGTGATAATTCCAAAGTTGCTGGGCAAGGAATTAACACATATAAATTTGATATGTGTGGAGGGCCCCTCATCCTACATGAAGTATTATTTGCTCCACAGATTCGTAGGATTCTTTTAACCTTGTTGGTGTTAGCTAAACTTAGTTTCAATATAAATTTCCATAATGGTAGAATGGATTTGTATCTTGGATCTATTAATTATGGTCATGGTTTTTTATTGGATGGTTTTATTGTACTAGATGTGTTAAAGGAAAAGAATAATATTAGTTATTCATTATTTACATCTAGTAATTCCAACAATGATGCAACTTTATGGTATGCTAGACTATGTCATATTAGTCAAAATCGAATTAGTCGATGAGCTAAAGAAGGGCTTTTAGGTAATCTAAGTTAAGTAGATCTACCTACATGTGAGTATTCTTTAGCTGATAAAATGGCAAGAAAGTCATTTGGAAAAGGAACACGAGCTTTATATCCATTATAATTAATTCATTCTGACATCTGTGATCTAATGAATGTGGGGGCTAGATACGGGGTAGTTTATTTCATCACATTCATAGATGACTATACTCAATATGGTCATGTCTATTTGATTTCTCATAAATCGGAAGCATTCTATTGTTTCAAAAAATACATAAACTTGGTTGAGAATCAATTAGATAAGAAAATAAAAGCATTATGAACTAATCGTGGACAAGAATACTTATCAGAAAAGTTCAAGGCTTTATGTGATGAGAAGACATAAAAAAAGCAATTAACAATTCCTAGAACCCCACAACAAAATGGCATCACTGAAAGACAAAATAGCTCGTTATTAGAAATGATTTGGTCTATGATGGCCCAAGAAAATTTACCAATCACTTTTTGGGGCAATGCGTTGCTAGCAGCTACATATGTACTTAATCGTGTGCCCACAAAATCAGTTACTAGCACACTATATGAGTTGTGGACTAGTAGGAGACCTAATGTGTCAAGTCTTAGACCTTAAGGGTGTGCAGCCTATGTTTTATGATCTCTCTCATAAACATGAGAAATTAGGCCTCAGAGGGAGAAAAAGCATTTTTTATTAGATACTCAAAACACTCAAAAGGATACGTGTTCATTAGTGAACAAGGTAATGGAGGTGTAACTGAACTTGAATCATGAGATGTAACATTCTTAGATAATAATTTTCCCAAGCAAGGCAAACTTGGTAAAGACCTATTATTGTATGAGTCACTTGATTAGAATGATTATATTATGAAGAATCAAGATGAGTAACTTCAACCATGTGGGAGCAATTCTACATAAAGGTTCTCTACAATGACTGATCCGAGTGGGAGCAATCAGATCAATCATGAATTTGTTTATGACAAATCTCGGTTAAGATGAAGTAATCGAGGAATAATTCCCCAATTTTGAGATTGAAGGAGAAATTAATATGATTGTTCCGCAAGAGGAAGAAGAGCCAACGAATATAAATGAGGCTCCTACTAGCCTTGCTAAAGAAGAATGGATGAAAAAATAATAGAAGAAATGGCCTTTTTAAGCTTAAGTCAAGTATGAGACTTGGTTGACCTCCCTGAAGGGCGTAAAGCAATTGGGAACAAGTAGGTTCTCAAAATAAGCGAAAAGCTGATGGCAATATCGAAATATATAAAGCACATCTTGTAACAAAAGGATACACACAACAGTAGGGAATTGATTACGAGGAAACTTTTTCACCTGTTGTAAAGTTTGTTTCAATCCATTTTATTCTGGATATAGTAGTTAGTATGGATCTTGAATTACATCAAATGGATGTAATGAGTACTTTTCTCAATGGAGAATTAGATGAAGAAATCTATATGGAACAACCTGAAGGTTTCATCAAGGCAGGTCAAGAAAATAAAATATGTCGATTATTAAAATCAATTTATGGCCTGAAGCAGTCCTCAAGATAATGGTATATTCGTTTTCATAACGTAATCATTTCGTATGATTTACAAATAATCGATGAAGACCATTGTGTTTATGTTAAAAGATCCAAAGATAAATTCGCGATTTTATATTTATACTTGGATGATATATTGATTGTTTGTAATGACTGTGTGTTTCTTAAGCAAATCAAAGATTGGTTATCATCTAAATTTGAAATGAAAGACATGGGTGAAGTGACATACATTCTTGGAGTCAAGATTTCAAGAGATCGTTTGAAGAGATTGTTATCGCCTTCACAAGCAATGTACATTCAAAGAATTCTTGAACGATTCCATATGCAAGATTGCAAACCAATTGATAATCTTATTGCTAAAAATGAAGGCCTTAGTAAGAGAAATTGCCCTTCAACGCCATAAGAAAGGGAACAAATGAAGAATGTTCCCTACTCTAGTGCAGTTGGAAGTCTTATGTATACAATGATGTGTACAAGACTAGATATTTGTTAAGCTGTTGGGATGGTGAGCAGATATCAATCAAATCCAGGCCAAGCACATTGGAAAGTAGTAAAGAGAATATTGAGGTATCTAAATGGAACCGTGGACTATGCATTATGTTATCAAGACAATGATCTATCTATACAAGGGTATACAGATGCAGACTGGGAAGGAGATTTAGACGAAAGAAATCTACCTCAAGATATGTATTCATACTAAACCATGGAGCAATATCATGGAAAAATAAGAAACAATCTTATGTTGCATTATCCACAATGGAAGTTGAATTTATTGCATTTTCAATTGCAATATAAGAGGCCGTGTGGCTTCATCGATTCTTAGCGCATTTGGGAGTCACTAAAAGCGAAATTAATCCAATGACCATCAACTGTGATAGTTAAGCTACAATTGCTTATACTAAAGACCTTAAATCTCATTGTAAGACAAAGCACATAGATACTAAGTATAATTATGTAAAAGATATAGTTGCACAAGGAGAAGTGAACATGAGATGTTTATCTACATGAGATATGATAGCAGACCCAATGACAAAGCCAATTTCTAGAGATGTAAACATTAGGCATGTAAAGTCACTAGGACTACGTAGATGTTGACATGTACTGATAAACATTTCTCTATCTATGTTCACTCAATCTAATGTCATATGTTTGTTTGGATATAATGTATGGTGAAGATTATACATTGTGTATCATTTGATTCAATAATATATATATGTTTGTGTATAAATATATTTTGGGATGAATCATAAATATATGAGATAGATTATAGATTGACTCTCTCAAACGAGAAATCACTTCTAGTGTTTATGCTCACTAGAGATAAGGCAAGTTTAACATTTATTATCTAGGTGATAATTGAGAGCGAGAAACTTTAACCATAAATGCCGCAAAGAAATTGGTTCAAAGTGATTTATTAATCACTATATCTGTCTTACGTTGCCAGATGTGAGTTCTAAATAAGTTTTTGAGTAGATAAGTGAATTCAAGTTAAATATTGAGTATGTTTAAACTATCATCTGTATGGTATTTCTTGAATAAAGATATTCAAGTTAAACTAAGTGGATAAATATCGTAGCACATGACTCGTACCATGTGTGCACAACTGACCACAAAAAGGGATTAATGTAAGTCACAAGATCTCATCTTACATTGTGTGAGACCCTTGAGGTTGAGAAGAACTTCATCATATACCCTTATGACTCTTATTTCATTCTTGAGTATTGAATTTAAGGTTTGCCACTTTAGGTTATTGCCAAAAGATCATGCAAGATGTGATCCTATGGAATAATTCTATGAAAGCAAATTAAATTTAATTCAAAAGAGAACTGAGAACAGAGAAAGGTCATTTATTTTTTATCAATGACTCGCATAAAAAGTATTCATAGATGGCCATCGTTTTTTTAGTAGAGAATTTAAATACAGTTATGACTTAAAAAAAACTCACTAAGATCAAAGAATACAGTCATGTCTACTCTATGACACTTAAGTCCTAGGATCAATTTTTTAATCGAGATGTCATATATTCCTAATAGTTGTATGGCACTGTGCTCTAGTCATATGCTGGTCGCACCGGTTATTGAATAAGTATGAGTATTGCAGAGCTTGTTTTTTTTAGATTAAACCCATCATGTGTGAGTGGGAGATAATGACTTATTATACACCCATAAGGGATTTTTTAAGTACTTAGACTCATAAAATAACTACCAAAGGTAGTTATATGATGCTAGTTATATGAAGATCATTTTAAAACAAATGATATAGACATACATTGGGATGTATGTTTAAAGAGGCTTTTGTTTCTTCGATGCAAAAAAAAGAGAAGAGTAGAAACAGAAAAATTCTCTGCAGTGAAATGTTTAAGCAAAGTTCTTTAATTGATAGAACTACAACAAAAATTCAAGTATGTAATTTTTTTTTTATTTGCATATGAAACGATCTTGTGTTTCACATGATCTTTGTGATTATGTTTTATCATGTTTATTTTTTCTAACAATTTATATGTGTAAAAAGAAGAAGATTTTTTAGTAAAAAATGTTTTGTATTTTAGTGTGTCAATACTATTATAGAAAGGGTTATTTAAGAAGGGATATTAACTTATATAACATATGTGTACGCTATATATATATATATACCTTCTTAAACTCAAAGTGGTAAGAAAGTAGACATCTTAAGTTTAGAAATAAGTTCTTAAAATTGTTAAAATGGATGAGATTTGACGACAATATCTGCAAATTGAGACTATGATGAAATAGAAACAAATTAAATAGTGCCTTGAGTAATATAGTATCGTATAAAGTGATAATCAGTCTTAATATATTTGATACACTCATTAAAAAAAATATTATGAGCAATCTGCGTAACATTATAATTATCACAAAAGAGGAGAGTTACATAACAAGAGGAAATACTCATATTTTGAAACAATCATATCTTGAATTCGATATTTTGTTTTCATATTAATGCTAAAGAAAAATATTTGTTTCTTATTACACCATGAAATGATATATGTGCCAAAAAAGAAATAATAGTAGTTGAGTGTAGATCAACTAGATCTCCAACCTAGTCAGCATCAGAGTATGCTCATAACTCTAATGGAGATGAATGATAAAGTGAAGACACGAAAGAGAGTGCCTTTGATATACCAAAAGATATAAATAATATTGAAGAAGTGAGTTATATGAGGTTCTAACAAAAATTTACTGACAATGTGAATAATATGATTTAACTCACGGAGCTTTAAACAAATGTTGAGATTGAGACCCAAGATCTATCACTTGATGAAGATGTTGAAGGTTGATTCAAATTAACATGTGTTTATTTTTCAATTTGACTTGAGTCCTTGAAGTTTTAGATTTGTATTCTACAATTTTCTGGTTTTAATTGGTCAAAGATGGTATTAACAAATCTGATTATAGTTGAGAAATTTTAGGCTTGTTCAGTTTCTTGTAAACCTATAAATAGGCACTTTCAGACATTGAGTAAAATTAAGCAAAAGTCTTCTACTTCAATTGTCTCTTTCCTCTACTTCATTCATCTCTTCTTCTCTTTCCAATATGGTATTAGAGCTCCAGTTATTATTGGGCTTGTGAGGATTTAGTAGCAACATGACATCAAACAATTTCTTTATTCTAACTCCTATTTTCAATGGAGAAAATTACCACTTTTAAGCTATCGAAATGAAGTTTTATTTGCAAACTGTTAGTTCATGGGAGGTTACTAAAATTGAGTTTAAGTCTACATCTCTTCCAAAAAATCCAACCCTAAACCAAATAAAGAAGAATGATGAAGAAAGGGCAAGGAAACCAAAAGCTCTATCTTGTCTCCATTCAACCGTGATGGAAGGAATTTTTACGAGTATAATGGCATGTGAATCTCCTGAAGAATCATGAGAGAAACTAAAAGAATTTGAGGGCAACACTCAAACTTAGATGATGTAAATTTTGAATCTCAAAAGAGAATTTGACATTTCAAAAATGAAGAATTCTAAAGGTGTCGAGGAATATGGGAGCAAACTTATGTCCATTGTCAATCAAATCAAGTTACTTAGTGAAGAATTTCCTACTTAAAAGGTTGTAGATAAGCTTCTTGCAACGTTTCTCGAAAGGTACGAGTTAAAAATTTCATCTCTTGAAGTTACTAAAGATTTATCAAATATAACCTATGCAGAGTTACTAAATGCTCTTCAACTTGTGGACCAAAAAAGAATAATGAGGGATGGAGAAAATGGTGATAAGGTTGAAGAAACATATATGGTCAAGAGCTCCCCTTCAAAGGTAAAAGTAAAATTATTGAATGTACAAATTTTAAGAAGCCCGACCATGAAGAGAAGACTTGTTGTCACAAAGGAAACCATAGTGTTTCAAGTGTAAGAGATTTTAGGCTTTACAAAAAAACTGCTGATTTTAAAATGAAGAAGAAATAAACATGACACAGGTGGCACAAGAAGAAAGTCTTTTTAAAAATTATTAGTGAGAAGTGCTCCAATAGCCATAAGTTGATGATAATGTGCATTAAAAAGTTTGAATACAATAAGTGCATTATATTAGGAGAGAAGTGCTCCATCCATGAAATTTTAAATCAAGGGGGAGTGTTAAAGGTTGATTGAAATTAACGTGTTTATGTTTTTAATTTGACTAAGTCCTTAAAGTTTCATATTTGTATTCCATAATTTTCTGGTTTTAGTTAGTCAAAGATAGTATCAACAAATTTGATTGTAGTTGAGAAATTTTAGGCATGTTCAGTTTCTTGTAAGCCTATAAATAGGCACTTTCAAATGTTGAATAAAATTAAGCAAAAATCCTCTGCTTCATTTATCTCTTCTTTTCTTTCCAACAAAAGAAACAAGTTGAGAATGGCAAATCAACATGGTTTTGTTTTTATAATTGGTTTGAGCTTGTTAGAGAAGTGCTCTGATTCGTATATGATAGATATTGGCTTCTCGTCCCTAATTTGATTTAGTTAGGATACGATCAACTATGGTGGATGGAGATTCACCTTTGTTCCCTTTAGGCGACAAGGATAATTTAATAAGATGGTAAAGGCTTGTTGTTTATAAACTGGGCAATAACTTGTATGTAATCAAAAGTAAAGGACCCCCTTTAATTTATGATGCGTACAATCTCAACGAAATGTAAAGCAAGAAGGAAAATAAAACCTATTCTAAGCTTATCCTATGTGAAGTAAAACAAAAAATCATAAACTAATCTTAACACTTGATGATTAGTCTCCCATCAGGTCATGTAGTCTCTAAAATATTAATTGAAGTCCATCCAATCCCTTTGGGCTCATTGATTCCATCTAAAACTATGCTTCTTATACTCAACTCTAAAACTAGATCAAACCTTGTATTTAATCCTGAATCAGGCTCCCCTTTTCAAGAAAAGTTGACCTCAAATTTTGCACCTCGGAGTCATCCAAATATGGTGTCAAGTCCCCAACATCAAATGTAGAAGCAACACCCCCATATTCACTTAGTAGATCAACCTTATAAGCACTATCTCTAAATTTCTCAAGAATGTGAAATGGACTATCTCCTCTTTGTGATAGCTTGTTCTTCCTTTTTTGTGGAAAATGTTCCTTTCGTAAGTGAACCCAAACAAGATCTCCAGGCTCAAAGATAGGTTGATGACAATTTTGTTTGCCTTCCTTTGATACAACTCATTCGCCCTAGCTATTTTGTTCGTCACCATCTAGTGCATGCGCTGCATATCTTCAAGGCATCTCTTAGGTTCAAAGGAAACCATCTCCTTACGAGGTATAGCAACTAGATCAATAGGTACATATGGTTTGATGTCGTAGTCCACCTCAAATGGAGACCGAACTGTAGCATAGATTGATGATCTATTGTATGCAAATTTAGCATGTCCCAACTTCCTATCGCAATCTTTAGTTGACTTACTCACCAATGTCCTAAGCAAGACGCCTAAGATGCGAGTTACCACCTCCGTTTGACTATCAGTTTGTGGGTGATGAGTTATGCTAAACAATAACCTTGTACCCAACAATTTCCACAAGGTTTTCCAAAAGTAGCTCAAAAATTTTTAATCCCTATATGAAACAATGGATTTTGGAATTCCATGTAATTGCACGACTTCATTAAAGTACAAATCAGCGACATGTGAAGCATCGTCTATTTTGTGACATAGTACAAAATGAGTCATCTTAGAAGAACGATCCACAATAACCATTATGGAGTCCTTACCTTGTTGCATCTTAGGTAAACCAAGCACGAAGTCCATGCTTATGTCCTCCTGAGGGCGACCTAGAATCAGTAGTGGTGTGTAAAGTCTCTAATGAAAGGAACTTTTAGCTCGATGACAAGTGTCGCAGCAAGCTACAAATGCTTGTATGTCTCTTTGCATGTGTGGCCAATAAAAATGTTCTTATATCAGCTCCAAGGTTTTATCTATGTCAAAGTGACCAGCCAAGCCCACTTCGTGTGTTTCCTCAACGATGATGCTCCGGAGATTGCATTTGGGAATACACAATCTATTTCCTTTAAACAAATACTCCCCTTGAATAATATAGTCACCATGCATTCCTTGCAAGCTAGCCGTATATATTTTCCCAAAGTCAGCATCCTGTTTGTAATATGCCTTTATGAATTCAAATCCAAGGGCCCTTGTATCAAGAGTAGTGAGCACAAAATTCCTCCTAGATAATGCGTCAGCTACGATGTTCTACTTCCCTTCTTTATATTTTAAGGAGAAATTGAACGATTGCAAGAACTTGACCCATTTTGCATGACGTGTTTCAACTTTTGTTGCCCATGGATATATTTAAGGGCCTCGCGATCAGAGCATGGAATAAAATGCTTAGGTCGTAAATAATGCGCCTAATGGTCTAGTGCTCGAATGATCGCATAGAACTTCTTGTCGTAGGTCGAATAATTAAGCTTCGACCCATTGAGTTTCTCGCTGAAATAAGCTATAGGATGCTTCTTAAATGAGTACAACGCCTATCTCGACTCCGCTTGCATCACACTCCACCTCAAAGAGTTTATTGAAATCTGGTAAGGTCAAAACAGGTGCGTGACATAGCAGCCCTTTGATAGTATCAAATGCTTTTTGGGTTGCTCTAGTCCACACAAATTTCCCTTTTTTGGTGAGCTGGGTGAGAGGGGCTGTAATGGTGCTGAATCCCTTAATAAAACGCCTATAAAAGCTTATGAGGTCAATAAACCCATGTACTTCAGTTGCCATTTTTGGGCTTGGCCATTGGCGAATGGCTTTTACCTTCCCTTCATCAATATATACCCCTTCTTTGGAAACCACAAACCCAAGGAAAGTAACTCTTGGTTGCATGAACTCACATTTTTCGATCTTGCCATAAAGTGTTTGTTCCCTAAGTTTCTCAAATACTAGCTTCAAATGGTGCAATTGAGTTTGTTCATTGTTACTATAAACAAGAATATTGTCTAAATAAACAACAACAAACTTACCTAAGAAAGGCTTTAATACTTCATTCATTAACCGCATAAATGTACTTAGTGCATTGCATAGGCTAAAAGGCATCACAAGCCACTCGTACAATCCTTGCCTTGTTTTAAATGCAGTCTTCCACTCATCTCCTTCACGAATCCACCCCTGATGATACACTTGTCGTAGGTCGATCTTTGAGAAGTAACTTGACCCATTCAACTCGTCTAACATATCATCCAAACATGGCATGGGAAAAATGATATTTGAATATAATATTATTTACAGCTTTGCTGTCAATGCACATTCTCCATGTGCCATCCCTTTTAGAGACCGAAAGAGTGGGTACAATGCATGGGCTCAAACTCTCTCTCATGTACCTTTTGCTAATGAGTTCTTCTACTTACCGTTGTAACTCTTTTGACTCTTTGGGATTGCACCTATAAGCTGCCTTGTTTGGAATGGGTGCTCCACGAATAAGGTCTATTTGGTGCTTGATGCCTCGAATTAGTGACAACCCAGGTGGCAATTCAGATGGGAATACATAGGCGTACTCCTCCAATAACGGTTTGAGTAAACAAGGTATCTCCTGCCTATGGCTATCATTTGTACCCTTAACCACCAGCACGTATGCCGCACTATTCTCTTCTAGCTCCCTTTCAAATTGATCTCCCTTAATAATCAGGGTGGAGGTCTTAGTTTGCTGTTTGAATAGCTCACATACCTTTGAGGGTACCAAAGGTAATAAGCTTATTTTCTTGCCTCCCTTCTCAACGGTATAAATATTTCTTTCTCCGTCATGCTGAACTTTATGATCATATTGCCAAGGTCTTCTGAGCAAGAGATGGCAAGCCTCTATGGGGAGGACATCGCACCATATGTCATCTACATAAGTCGACCCAATGGAGAAATTGACCAACACACTTTTTGTTACCTTCAAGTTGTTGCATGTGTTCAGCCATAAGATTGAATAAGGTCGAGTGTGTGGTTCTATTTTTAGTTGTAGCTTCTCCACAAGTTCAGTTGAAGCTGTGTTGGTGCAACTTCCGCTCTCCACAATTAGATTGCATATTTTTCCCTTCACCTTAGCTAAAGAGTGAAAATTTTGATCCCTTTGTGATTCCCTCTTGGACGTCACTTCATAGTTAAGTGTTCGTCTTACTACAAACATGGGACCATCCATAATAGGTTCAGCATAACACACCTTTGGTTCGGGCTCCCCCTCTTCAGTTGCAAGCTCATACACCTCCTCTTCAAGCTCCTCCTCCCATACTTCCTCGCAATCTTGTATTTCTTGCATAGAAAGAATTCGAGTGTTAATGCATTGCGCTTGGAAGTGACCATACCCGCTGCACTTAAAGCATCGCTTGACCTTCTCCCTTTTAGAGGACTCCCTTTGTATTCCTTTTCCTTTGTCATTGTTCTTTTCATGATACTTCTTTTCTATAACAGAGTTGTGAGCTATTTCCTCCTTGGAAAATCCCCTTATAATGGTTTTTGATAAAGTTAGTCGTTTAGAATACTCTCCAACCTTCTTCGCAATATGGCAAACATTCTCAAGAGTGTCGTACTTTTGGATGTATCAAGGCTCTGATACCAAACTTGATTTGAATATGAAGGATATTGGCTTCCCTGTCCCTAATATGATTTAGTTAGGATACGATCAACTATGGTGGATGGAGATTCACCTTTGTTCCCTTTAGGCAACAAGGAGAATTTAATAAGATGGTAAAGGGTTGTTGTTTGTAAACTGAGCAATAACTCTTATATAATCAAAAGTTAAGGACCCCTTTTAATTTATGATGGCAATAGCCTTATATAGGTGTACAATCTCAACGAAATCCTAAAGCAAGAAGGAAAATAAACCTATTATAAGCTTATCCTATATGAGGTAAAACAACAAATCATAAACTAATCCTAACACTTGATAATTAGTCACCCATCAGGTCACGTAGTCTCTAAAATATTAATTGAAGTCCATTCAATCCCTTTGAGCTCTTTGATTCCATCTAAAACCATGCTTCTTATACTTAACTCTAATACTAGATTAGATGTTGTATTTGATCCCGAATCATGCTCTAAAGACAATCACCTTTAGCACTTATTGTACAAATCATTTTATAATTAATAAAGGCATTTTTCATTATTTTGATGTTCATACATTTATGGATTTGATGTTGATCTTAAATTGATTTAATGAAGTCCTTGATATAAAACATAGCATGGAGGAAATCATAATGAGATCATGATAATGAGATTCCTATCATTTGTAATCATGTTAGTATCTAAACCTTCCTTAGTCATGAGATTAATGAGATTAATGAGATGGGATATCATTAATCCGGGTATACTAACACATGTTATACTCCTTGATTGGATCAAGCAGTAGAACTCATAAGCTATAGATATAAGTTGTTTAGAATTAACATGTGGATGCTTACTAAGGTTAGTAAGTACATTGGATTGACCTACTATGAGACAATCATATGGATATTCTATTACAGTGTCAATGATAGTCTCATCATAGTAATAGTGCAAGTAAGTATCATTTGACTTGAGGTGCTCAAGGATATCTCAGATACTGATCTTGTGTTTTGACTCCATTCATCGTCGTCTTTCAGGGGTTACTCATAGGGTGGTAATTGGGTACAGCTTGAGGCATTCAGAGGTAATTGAGTAGTCAATAAAGGATTTACCGCTCCTGATAGAAGGAGATGATACCCACGGTCTCTTGTCGGGGTCATTAATCGAAAGTCTCTGGCTAGAGCAGATATGTGTCATAAAAAGAGTCTTCAATGATAAATAGAGTAATGAGATCCTTAGGACAAGATCTAATATCACTTGGACTAGATGTGATGTAGTCAATCTAGTAGGAGTTTATACTTTGACCATACTCTGAACCACGTAGGACATAAATAGTGAAAGGTTGAATTGGATGGCAACATTGCATATGAAAGAGTTTGAGTTAAACCACCAACTTCTGGTCAATTGGTGTCATGACTTGTTGCTAGATACCGCTCTTGACTTACTTAAATTAAGTGTTAATTCAAGTGGCCAACATAATTGGGAACCTAGTGGGTCACACACATAGGAGATCCGAATGATAAGTAAAATAGTCTTTAATGGTAATTCAAGATATGAGAGAGTGTTTCAAGATTGTATTGTGATGTGATCGTAGTAGAAAACGTTGCATGGAATGAATTAGAAACAAGTGTTGTTGGCTGCTAATTTATTCATTAACTTCCTAAAACTTCCATTAATGCATGTTATTTATGGTCATTAACTTCCCATAACTTCCATTAATATGTGCTATTCATGACCATTAACTTATCATAACTTCCCATTAATGATGGGGTTATGGGATGCCAAAAACAGTAGAAAATAATCATGATTTTTGTGCATCTTGTGCAAAACAAAAGTAAAAGAAAGGTTCTTTTTTACACACACAATCTTTTCTCTCTAACTCTCACAAGAGTTCTTGTCTTTGCTAGCACAAAGAAAGAATTCTAGTAATCTCCTAGTGAGGTTTTATCCGTCGATCTTCATTTGTCATTAGAGATGGTCTACTATTGTGGTTTACGACAACCCAACATGGAGAAGATTAAAGAATGAAGGAGATTGTCGAAAAGGTATGTAAATATCTTACATTTCATGGTTTTGTTTTCTATATCTATATGCATGAGTAGATCTAGTTTTTGAGGTTCCTTTTTATTTTTTCCTACATATATTTGATATATATTATATATGAGATGCATGATTGGATCCTTTCAGTGGTATCAGAGTCATCTTGTGCCTTGTTAAATGTAGAATACATGACATTTGAAAATTGTTTTCATGATTGTGACAACTTAGGGTTCTGTAATGTTTTGTTCCAACTTAATTATAGTTTTTCATGGTTTTCTTTCACCAATCTATTCATAAGATGTAAGTGAAAGATTCAGTATAATTGAAAATATTTTTAATATGATTGAAATATTTTATTTCAAATTTACAGGAACATGCATGAATCTGTCTTTCTACTAAGCATGTGATGTCTATTGGATAAACTGATGAAAGTACACATGATTTTTTTGGAATTTGATTCTTGAAAAATTATGTGAACATATTTGGGATGTGTTTATGCCTATGTAATTTTTGTAAAATTATTTAAAATGTTTTAATAATTTTATCAAATAATTTTCAGATATGGACAATTTTTTAGAAATTATAGGATCTATTTTTGTTTAATGTTTTTGTTTGTTTATGTTTTAGTTACAGAACCTTTAAAATATTTTTAAATGATAAAATTGTGCTAATTTGATGTTTTATGCATGTCTAAATGATTTTACGCGAAATTTGACTTCCCAAAAAATTTTAGAAGTCATATTTGTTGTTTTTCGAATCTTATCAGTGTTTCAGTGATCATAATAATTTTGATTGATTCCTAAATTATTTTGATCATCGTAAAATAACCTAGAGATGCTTGGAATGATGATTTGATATTCTGAAAATTTTGGAAAATTATAGAAATTAATTTTAGTATGTAATAGATTTTCTAGTAAGACTAGAAAAATTGGAATGTGTGACAAAACTGAAGTTGTTTAATTTTGGACATCAAATAATTATTTTAAGGTAGATTAATTATGACTTAATTTCTAGGATTTGGCATTCATGTTAATTAGATTAATATTAATTTCAAATGAAATAACACACAATAGTAATTTTAGCCCAGTTTGTAAAAGGAAGATAGTAAAATCTAAGTGTTGGATTGGGCCTTTCATGTTAGGATCATATGCATTAGAGAATGCATGGTTAGGAGATGGTGTGGGCTTGCATGATGGATGGTTATGGGTTTAGGCCCAATTTGATTTGGTAGTCTATATCTTGCCATGTAGTTATAGTAACTATATATATATATATATATATAAGATCATCTAAGTTAGATGAGACCTCAGTCAGACCTCTCACTTAGAATGTTAAAACTAATGCCTTCCTTTAATATGGCATGAACCAGAGTTCTTTTAAAGTTAGGGTTATTGGGCAAGCCCAAGCCCGCTTTATACAAATATGTTTGAACCATGGAAACAAGATTTTCGGATTAAGAAGCCTTGGTTATATATATATATATAAGTTAGATGAGACCTTAGTCAGACCTCTCACTTAGAATGTTAAAACTAATGCCTTCCTTTAATATGGCGTGAACCAGAGTCCTTTTAAAGTTAGAGTTACTGGGCAAGCCCAAGCCCGCTTTATATAGATATGTTTAAACCATGGAAACAGGATTTTCAGATTAAGAAGCCTTGGTTTATTAGGCAAACCTAAGATCAATATGGACAGAGGCGAAGTTGGGTAGTATATATTAGATGTACACGTGTCAAGAGTTGATAACCTAATGAATGTCCACACATCAACAATTGATAGAACTAGATTCGATAGTTGCATTGGAGATGCAATTGGTATGATCAATACCTACTGGGTGAACTAAGGTGGCTTGTTGGGAAAACTCAAGGTCATTCTTAGGGATACTAGATATCGACCCACTAAGAGAATTTCCCTACAAGTTCTCTTGAATTTATATTGAGGGTTATGAATTCATGCAAAGTGTGTTATTAAAGCCTTTATAGACATGCATTTAAGTACATTCTATGTAACACCCAAATACCCCCTGGGAGGATACATGGATGCCACCCAAGACAGGACAAATAACTCAAAACGTTTCACA
>JAOSBK010000003.1:27161855-27174767 GCA_027568895.1 Erythroxylum shatona
ACCTCACAAAGATCCTCCAACAGATCAGCTTCAGAGACGGATGTGGTGGAAGCAGAAGATCAGCTACGACATGATGAAGCCTACCTTGGCAATGACAAATTGCTTGAACTTTTTCCTTCTGCAGAAAGATTAATGCATTCTCCCGTCAGAAGAAATGACTTCACCCCTGATTTAACAAACAATATAGGATTAGAAACAGCAACTTGGGCAGAAAGTATCGTTGTCATGTTGATATATTACATACTTATGACGTTTTGTTTATATAATTATTGTATTATGATATATTTCGGAATTGCAATTAAATAATACATTTTCTGCTATTATGCAATTACTGCATTATGACTTTCATATTAAATTGAAGAATTATTAAATAAATAAAATTTATAAATAATATCGAATAGTTATTAAACAAATAAGATTAAAAAAATTTTATTTTAAAATATAATTATTAAAATTAAAAATATTAAATTAATATGATTTTCAAAAAAATGGAAATAATAATCATAAATAATACAAATAATAATAAAAACGTCATGGAAGACATTTCGTGATGTTTCTAAAAATGTCGCAGCAGACATTCCGCGACATTTCCAAAAAAACGTTGCAGATTCCTTCACATTCTGTGACGTTTTAAAAACGTCGCAGTATGTTAAACAATCCGTGACATTTTTAAAAACTTTGCGGATTGTCCCAACTTTCAGTGACGTTTTAATAAACGTTGCAAAATGTCAGGATTTTAACATTTTGCCTACACCACATTCCGCGACGTTTTTTGTGACGTTTTTTAAAATGTCGCAAATGGTATTCTGCGACGTTTTTTGACCTTTTGTGACGTTTTCAAAATATCGCAAAAGGGGTTGTTTTCTTGTAGTGTCTTTTAAGATCATAAGAGCAAAACTCCAATGATTCTACAGTTCTGATAACACTTTATTACATATTTATTCATTGAACCCTAATTTTGAATTTGAGAATTAAGTTATAAGACAGAATAATGAAGGCAAAAGCACAGAGAGAGAGAGAGAGAAGGTTCATTTGTGTTCATAAATTTGTTCTTCTGGTTACAATCGTTTATATTATCGCACTAGCCGTTACAATCTAGCCAGCAGGCTTTATACAATTGTCATTTCCTCAACTCCTCACTTATGTGACTGACATCATTTGGAGTTGCCTTTTTACCGTTACACGACGTCCCTTCTTCCTCTTCAGTGTGCACTATTCACTATTCATCATCTTCTTTCCTCACTTAGCTTCCTTTGGTACAAATTGTTAGGGCCATTGAAACTAGTGACAGGAAAAAGCTCTCGACTCTAAAATGAAACATAGCAAGATCAACCTCTTTCCCCTTAGCTTCGAGATATGGCATTTTGGTACGTATAAGCACGGTGAGATGAGCAATAGAACATTGCAATTCTCCACTATCCGGCTGAAGAATGTGGTGAGGAGATGATTCGCACCTGTTTGGTTCAGCTTTGAGAGACTCCAAAAGTACTTTTTTCCACCGCAAAAATTATTTTAAAGAAAAAATAAGTGTTTGGCTGTAAATTTTAAAAGTGCTTTTAAAGTAGAAATGACTTTTTTAAAAGATAAAATACATCTTTTTCAAAAGTTAAAATTTGAAGCTTTTCAGAAAAACCTCAAATTTTAGCTTTTTCGGGTAGCCCAATTTGCGTCACTTACGGATATAACAAAAGTGACTTTCTTCTCATTCCAACAAGTTTCTGTAATTTGAGGTTTGAGACTGAAAACAGTGGTTGTCTTTCTAAATTTTGGTGGGTATCAGTGGACTGAAAGATTCGAACTTTGGAGTGGCTTCTTGAGAAGTTCAGGTCAGGTTGGTGTCAAATGTAAAGAAGAAGGTCCCATTAGGTGGGGCTGCTTCTTGGGTTGTGTTGAGACCTGTGAGGCAATTCTTTCTCCTTTTGGTTTCTAATGGTTTCTGAGTCTTGGTTCTTGGAGTTCTGTGCAGTGGAAGTGGTCTCCGATGGTGAGTCTTGGTCTTGGTTGGAATCTGAAGTTCCTTCTGTGTTAGTGTTCTCTGCCATACTTTGGAGTAAGCGGTGGTTTGTGGCCAGGAATTCAACTATTTAATTTTTATAAATTAAAAATAAATTAATAAATTTTTATTTAACAATTTTTAATTTAAAATTTATTTTGATAAAAACAATTAATTATAATTTTAAATTATCGTTAATAATAATTTTATAATATTCTAATATTTGAACTTAAAGTTAAATATTTTATTTTCTTAAATAAAATATTAGATATTATTTAGATTATGTAATTATGAAGGCGTTTCAAATTACCCTATAACTTTATACATAGAATGGTGGTAAGAAAGTCACAAATTATTTATAAATTTCAAAAATAATAATTTATTTTAATTATTAAATATAAGAAAAACATTAAAAATGGATTCAAATATCTAAAAATTATAAAATTTAAAAGGATTATCGACGTATACTTTAAAAATTGGAAAGTACGTAAAGTTATATTTACTTAAGTAAACAAAAATATATTGTAATTTACAGTTTAGTATACTTTAAACATTATTTAGCATAAATTATTTTATTATAAAATAAAATATAGTTAAAATTAATAAAAATATTTTTTATTTTATGTTGCCAAACAATCTACGGTATGAAGCTCTTTTAAAAAAGCTGTTTTTTTAATTGACAGTCAAACAGTCAACTGGCTTTTAAAAAAAGCTCTTCTCATAAAAGCTCTACTGACAAAATCTCTACTGATAAAAGCTCAACCAAACGGGCACTTAGTCTCTTTAATGCATGCTATTTGTATCTTATACTTGCCTAAATTCTTAACTAATTCCAAGGACTTTCCTGTGAATGTCCTAATGTTCTAAAAGCTTATTCTTATTAAGTCATCTCCTTTTTTATTCCTGCATGCTATGCGCATCAAACTGCTTGCACTGATTCCATTCGCTCGATTTAAAGGCATCCCTCCTACCTCGTGTCTTTCATGTTTCTTGTAGGTACTATCCTAAGAAGTCCTTAAAAGCTGATAATAATAATAACAACAACAATAATAATAAAAATAAAAATACTAACAACAACAACAACAATAATAATAATAATGATGATGATGATGATGATGATGATGATGATGATGATAAAACTAATAATAATAAGAAAAATCAATAAATAATTAAACATAAAATAGTAATAAAATAAAACTAAGATAAATAATAAATAATTTGCTAACTGAAGGGAGCCTCAGTAATGCATAAAGAATACCAACATGAAAAAAAGCATGACTGATTAGAGCATGAAAATCTATTGAAACCCACACAATACAATATGTGGTCCAAGTAGAAACACCCGTAGAAACATACAACGTTCTCGTCAAAGTTGAAGAGCTCACTGAGAGATTTCTGAAGTGGCAGGAGAAATGGCTCTTGTGCCCGGTAAGGAGCGAGTCTATAGAGAGAGAAATTTCTAGAATATGTTGATTAAAACACGTTAAAACCAAAAAAGGCCTTGTCTTATAAAGGAAGTTGCATAAGACAAAAAGAACGGGGTAGTAATGAGAAGCAATAAGAAAAGACTAATGGTTTTTTTTTACAGCAACAGACTTGTCAGGGGGCTCGAAAAAGGTAGTGGAGATAGCAGAATACACGATTAACTAAAGTAGTACCCTAAACATCGTCCTATACAACGTTCCTGATCTATCTTGTTCAGCAAATCCAAATACCCAGTCCATGTTTGCAGAAGATAGTCGAGGGAAAAATTAAAAAAAAAAAACTAAAAAAAGAAGAATCTATTTGACCTTGGTTGCGACCTCAATAGAAATCTAAACCACGAGCTTCATATCACATAGAAGACATGGGAAAAACAAATTAACAACACTACAAACTATAAATAATAACATATTATCTTGTGGAATTGAAATACCAAAAGTAAGTACAAGGTAGGCAAAAGTTATCATCCTTACCTCCACACACGGTTGGAGTCCACTGGTGAGTGTATTCCCACTTAAAGGATCACAGAGAGTAGCTGGGGAATTGGTAAGCACATACCTGCCTGGGTCGATGATTGTGGAAAACTCACTAATGGTGAATGATCTTCAATTTTCAACCTCTAAATAACAATCACGAAATACCCTTTGCAACATAAACTGTAGAAGTTGATCAACAAAGAGCCAATCGACATAAACTTCTTGTGAAGAGGATTCTTCAATGTCTATTTTATTTATAAAATACGTATTATAAATAAAATATGACTAATTGATCATCTTCTAAATTAGTATTAATATGTAATATATAAAAATTGAATAAAATTTTATTTTATTATCATATTGATTATTAATTATTAATAAAAATTTAATATATTTTATTTTATTATCATATTAATTATTAATAAAATAAAAAGAATATATTTATTAGTTGATAAAAAATTAATTACCTTAACATATTTAAAAATTATTATACTTTTATTAAAAATAATTATATATAAATTAATACGTTAATTAATAATTTCTATTTTTGATACATTCAATCCCAATACACGACCCTTTTGGACATAATTGAACCTGCTTAAACTAATGAAAAAGGTTAAAAAATCAATTTTATAGAGAGAAGGTAAATTGGTTTTCGTTAGTCGGGGATAATCATGTAAACCCAAGAGCATCATGTACCTTGAGGTTAGCCTTCAAGAATAGGCTGAATACAAGGGGACATGATCCTATGTCTCCTAGTAGAGGATCTGAGGAGGAATAGAAGGGAGAGGCCAAGGAAATTCCTAGACATTCCTGCGAGGAAAGTGAGTACAAGGATCATCTCTTTTTCAATTGCAAATTTTTGGAACAGGTCTGAAGAAAGATGCAACGAATATGTAATATGGGAATGCAAATACTAGCCGTTATTCTAGCCTTTAGGAGCCAGAAAGCTGGTACTCCCATCATCACACAAGGATAAAATTGTGTATAAAATAGCAATAAGTAGCGCTGTGCCTGCAATCTGGAATGACAGCAAACTAATTTTTTAGAATTCTTCAAAAGTGGACGACCTATTGCACTATAAGAGAACAAATTATTACACATCAACTGCACATAATTTGCAGTCAAGTCCTAGTATTATGACGGACTCTCTAATTGCATACCTTAGTAGCTACTATCTGATGGAAAAGGGTCGTTCAAGCAATCAATACTCATCAATTAAATGGTGACTACCAAGCTAGAAGTTAATTGATCATACACAACTCTGATCAAAGTAAATACTTCAAGAATTATAAACATGCATATAAAGCAACGCGGAGGACGAAGATAGAACTCACGGGCGAGGACTGCGAAGAATCCAATATAATACTCAGTAGAAGAAAAAGCGTGGCAGCGAAGTAGACAGACGTTGGAGATATGTGATGAAGCTACCTCAAGCTATTTAGGAGAGGAACCTGTAAAATGTAGGAACTTGATCAGTAATGATGCATACAAATGATTATAGTTGAACACTAAGCATTCATGTCTTAAAGCTGAAATGGTTTCCCATGGACATGGATTGTAGTAAAAAAGGAATTCTTAGAAGGTAAAATCAACAATAATATTTAATAAAAATTAAAAAATTGTAAAATTTAAAATTTTTTAGTAATATGTAATCTTATCTATAATTAGGAAAAGTCAAAGCAGGTGTATTATAATAGTTAAGAGATAGCAATACTTAATTCATTCAAATATTAATCTCATTTTTAATCAATATAATTTTTTAAATTTTTAAAGAAAACTTTTATTTACATAATTTTTAATAATTACTCATATTTATGCAGATATTTTTTAATGCCTGGAGTTTCTAAATTTTTTTTAAATTATTAGATTTTTAAAACTTAAAAATATTAAAAGAGTCTTCATATTTTTATATATAATAAGATCGTGTTTTAGTACTAGAATAATTGTATTAGTAAAATTTAAAAAGATGATAAAAAACTCAAGGCATTAAAAAAAATCTGCATAAATATGAAACTAATTGATTAAGACCTTCCATTAGACGATTACATTGCTCATGAGCATTTGCATTTTGCGGCCCTGGTCGCTCTCTCTCTCCTTTTTCTCCTACTCAAAGAACAGCTGCCCACTTCACTATTCCTCCTGCTCATTAACAAACAAATAGAGGCAAAAACAAAATGTAAAGGGAAAGTGAAAGAGACCCATCAATCTGATCAAAAGGCATAATTTTCTCCTACTCAATCTTCTTGTTTCTATAAGTTCTGCAAATTGTGTACCTGGAACTGAAACAGAGAGTGAAGGTCAAGGAAAGATGCAGCAACAAGGGGGCCCCTCTGACTTGGCTCACCTCCAGTCCACCATGCAAGCAATCGAGTTCGCTTGCGCTGCCATCCAGGTCCTCTCTTCCTCTCAGTTTCCCTTCCCTGTACTTTATGACTCTGGTACTGACTCCGTCAGTTTTCTTCTCCTTATTCATTTTCTGTTTGCTTTGTTAGAAATTTAAAAAAATTTCAAATAAGAGAAGAAATAAACAGAGAACAGCAAAGTCTATAAGGAATCCGTTCAACTATAATCAAGAACAATGCCTCTTACCCATTTTAATTGTTTTATGTTACAAGTCATAATCTTTCTTATCTTTACTATAAAAAATTATAGCTTTATTATATTTAGTTGCAAAATACAAGTATAATACTTTAAGGGAATAGCTGCAACTATAATCGAGAGCATTTGCTTCTTACCTCCTTTAATTGTTTTGTGGAACTAGTCATAAACTTTCTTCTCTTTTCCGTTTAACAAATGGTAGCTTTGGAGTGTTTAATTGGGGAAATCGCATGCACATCAGCTAGATCCTTTATCATAATCCATTTGGGCATTTCACTTGCTGTTGCGGTATACTTGAGAGAACAAACAGATTACCTGTTTCTACTGTTCTTGTACAATCTTTCGTGATTTCACATCAAGTAGCTATCTTCTGACGTTGTTATGGATATAATTGCATATACTTGCAATAATATGTTACGTATGGGCGTTATGTGTTAAACTTTTTTATTGGGATGTTTATTGGTCTTCCCAAATCAATGACAGATGCAAATGAATCCAACAGCGGAGGCCACTATTCTGGCACTGAATCAGTCGCCTCAGCCTTATAATGTGTGTATATATATACTCGGTATGGAGGTTACTGGGATGACTAGTGTATACATATAAGGTCGCTAAAAGCTATTTGATGTTCATGGTGGATATGATTTTTGTCTATTAGAGAATTCTCAAGTAGCAAATGCAAGGTTTCAAGCAGCTGCAGCAATTCGAGATGCTGCTATCCGAGAATGGGGGTTCCTTTCAAATGATGATAGGAGAAACTTGATTAGGTATATACCTGCAATGTAGTTGTTGATTCCAGTAATGTTCCTTCTCAAAGTCAGAGTGAAAGTATTTCTCTTGTGGCAAGTTTATCTTGGGATTTATGCTACTCCTTAAAATTCCACTCATTTTGTGTGTACACGTTCCAAGCACAACAAATGGGATTAAACTCCCTAAATTCATATGCTTATTATGTATGAAAGTTATTATTAGGTATTCATTAAACCATTATCCATTATGTAGAACTTTTTGAGTTTTGAATTATTTGTAAGAGCACTTACTTGTTTTATATTGGTCATTACATAATGAAAAAACGGCTTGCAGTTTTTGTTTGAGCTACGTTATACAACATGCTAGTTCACCTGAGGGCTATGTTCAGGCAAAAGTTTCTTCTGTGGCCGCACAACTGATGAAAAGAGGCTGGTAAATTCAACATGTCTTTTCATTTTGTATTACTGCATGAGTGAATTGTTTGCATCAGGAGCACTCAGTGCATGTAATAGTAACATGCTTCTTTTATGATGGTCTCATGATAATGCATTCATGGTGTGCTTTGTATAACGTGGTCGTACCCCTTAAGACTTTAAGCATATTTTCATACAAAAAATCATTAAACATTTATGATGTAACCATTTTTGTCACATTGTGAAGAATTTATAAATTGTCTACCCTTTTCTTGAATGTGCTTTAAGTTATAGTGAATAAATAGCACTTAGTTGTGTAATTTTATATTTATGAAGACACCATTTTGTAAGAGATTAATTAAACATACATGGCGGATGATTAGGCAATATGGAGGATGTTATGAAATTGGAATAGACGATGTTCCATCAATTAAAGTACTCATGCTTGTGATATGGTGGAGCCCTTCACAATGATTTTTAATGGTAGTAGAAGGCTTTGCTTCACTTATTAAGCAACGACATGTATAATGTCTAAATGGAAAGCTAGTATTTAGTCTGCAATTGGTGGCTTGCAATAGTTCCTATAAAGATAAACCTAAATGTAGGGTGATTTATCTTTTGGGCAGTTATGTTTAAGGTGCTACTTGAATTTTGAATTATTTTTTTGTTGTTCTTATTTGTAATATCCAACTATGGTGAGATGGTTCAATTTATTTACGCTTAATCAACTCTTATCATTGTTAGTGAATCTACCATTTTTTGTGAACCTTTGATGTTTGCATGGTATTATATATTTTTTGTTTGTTGTAACAATCATTATCTTATAAAATCTCTGGTGTCTTCAAAGTCTTCATATTGGAGACATATATTCTAGATAATTGAAACCGTGCTACTATGTAAACTAGGTTATCATTTTTATGGACCAATTCATTTTTTGATGTTTTAGCTAGTACTTTCTTGGGAACTTAAGTTGCACTACTTGTTCTCTTTAGTTCTTCCATCCATGTAGTTTGAACTTGAAAAGATTAAATATTATAGTAGGAAATGATATCTTCTTTCTATCCTATGTAGAATGTATATTTTGATCCTTAAGGTTTTTATTAAAATTCAAGTCTGACCCCTTGTAGTGTTCAAAGCCTTGTATGTTAAAAGAATAATCCTAGTTGACCTCTAAATAAATAGGATCACAAACTCCAATTAGGATTTTGTTAATCTAAGGGATCATCTGATTTCATTTATGGTTTTTGGTTTTAACGTCCTGATTTTGGTTTTTTTCGTATAACATAAACAAGTCTTATTTGTTTTTTAACGTTAATGTAGTTACACTTTATTACTGTTAACAATTAAATAGTAAATACTTAAATATAAATAAATTAGGTAAATAATTTAACTTTAATCTCTTATAGAATTTGTATTAGTAAATATTAATAAAATTTTTATTATATTTTATTTAAATAAATACTTATACAAATAAAAATATATAAAGTTTTATTTTAAAATTTGAAATATATATATATTTTAAAGATATTTTAAATTTAAAGTATTTTATTAAATAATTAATACTTTTATTTTTAAAAATTTATGTAATTATAAAATAAAATAATTTTAATAATTAAATTATATTAGTCATAATTCTTATTTGTAATTAATATTAAATAATTAAATAGTGTATGTTTAGTTGTTGATAAATCATATTGTGACAGAGAAAAATGAAATCAGAAAATAAAAATTAATTTTTATGGTTTTCACAAGTTATAAAAACTGAAAGAAATTAAAAAAACAGAAACCAAAAGTTCAACCAAATTGATTTTTTAAATTGAATTTGAAAATTAAAGCAGAAAATACAAAAAATGAAAAAATAGAACCAAACAGGCCCTAAGTTTATGTGACATTTTTCATTTTTGTGAGGGATTTAGATGAGTTGGTAGGCCAGTTTCATTTCCATAGTGGCAGTGGATGGATCCCCATTCCCAGAAAAGTGTCATGTAGACTTAGTTTAATGAAACATTGATTGGAGTTAGTGCTTTTGGCTATTTGAGGATTAATTAAGATGATCATAAGATGAAAACTTATTTAAACACTACAAAATGTTAGGATTAAAATGTACCTTCTGCTTATTGAATTTCGTGCTTCCATTTTGATGGCCTGGAATAGAACCCTATTCCATATGAATCTTGATCATTTTGTTAACCACCTCCAGTTTGAACTTTTGATGATGAGAATAATTACAAGATTCTCAGTCATCACTAAATCTTTACTTTGAAATTTATGAATTCTTTGTCTATAGCTGACACTTGCTAACAGCTAGATAGATATCTAAAGTTCAAATACACATTGGTATATGATTAAATGTATACACCTTTGGCATGGGTAAATTACTAACTCAGTTTTATGGTGGAAATATTTCATTCTTAGGCATGATTTTACTGCTGCAGAGAAAGAGACGTTCTTTTATCAGGTATACAGTTTTTGTTTTTTTAGCAGCACATTGGCCATCTGACTTGTTTATTCTTTCTTCTTTTTAATTTCTTTGAATAATGTCTTGACTTATGAGCGTAGATTTCCTCTTTCCTCGTGTCAATTAGATTCTCGTCTTCTTTTATTTGAATCATCAACCTTGGCATTTCTATTATACTTTTAAGGGATGTCCTTATCTATATCTAAAGTTTAGAATTTTACTTGGTGATGTCACCTGTATGGTTCAGTATGTATTTCTGGACTATTAAACTGTATTAATGCATTAACAGTTGAGTGTGATTTTTTGGAGTTATTACTTCTAGTACTAGTACTGTTCAGGATTGGTCATTAATCCACACTTATTAAGCATAACTGTGATTGCTTTATTTAGTCATTGTATAAGTATTTATACTCTGACTGGATTCACAGAAGAAAATGGTTGAAAATGTTTTCATCTGCATTGGTATTGTGGCTGCTTCTTTTTTGCTTGAGGACAATCAGATATTTTGTTTCTGTGCAAATTGATATCTTATAGGTTATCTAACGTATCCAGAATTGCAGGTGAACCAGGCTATTCTTGGCATTCATGGTGCAGACGTCCAGTTCTTTGGAATAAATTTTGTGGAATCATTGGTACGATATATGTTATTGCATTTTCTTAGCAGTTTTTCTTTGATATTTCAATGTGTTGCTATATTCCTGACTTAAATGTTTGAAATATACAGGTGTCAGAGTTCTCACCATCTACTTCTAGTGCCATGGGCCTTCCAAGGGAATTTCATGAGCAATGTCGGAGGTCGTTAGAGCTAGACTATTTGAAGGTTCTTTTGGTTCTCTTTCAACTTTTATTATGGTCATTTCCTGGAGATGATGGTTGCATTTACAATATCTTATTGTTCATGAAAATGTTTTATCCTTTTGTGTTTCCTTCCCTTATGTTTTTCATTGTTGGTAGACATTCTACTGCTGGGCAAGAGATGCTGCTGTAAGTGTAACAAATAAAATTACTCAATCTGATGTTGAGGTACCAGAGGTTAAGGTTTGTAATGCTGCTCTACGTCTCATGCTTCAAATCCTAAACTGGGATTTCCGTTACAAAACAAGTGGCAAACAAAGTGGTATAGATGTCTTTGCATGTGGAGTTAGGGCTGACAGTTCATCTAGAAGGTCGGAGTGTACCGTAGTACAGGTACTGTATTTAATTTCTTGAATATTTTCTATTTAAGTTCTCAAGGTTCTGTGGTGTAAAAGTGAAAACGGTGCAATCTTTAACTCTTTTCTGTTATCTGAATCTTGAGAGTGGCTATTCTGTGCAGAGGGGCCTGAAATTAAGACATTTGTCTCCTTAGTATTACTTATCTAGGGCCGTTATTTGGACAACCTTTAATTAGATTATTCAGTGAATTTGGATATTGTACTAAGTTTGGGAGTCCAAAATTTTCTGCTTGTGATAATAGTATCTGATCTAGCTTCAAGTCTCGAATTTAAGTCATGGTGTCCTTTATGTTTAGTTATGTGATTTCTTGTGATTTTTCCTGAATGAGCATTTTAGACTGAAGTATTTAGTCATTTATGAGCTTTCTTCAATAGCTGAAGTTTCTGTTAAATGGTTTCTTGGCATTACTGATTAATAGTCATCAGCTTCTGCTTTCGGTCTTCTCATAATTTCACCTTTTCTTTGAGGTTTTTGAGAAGATCCAAGCATTGGCTTATCTCAACCATATATCTTTATTCTATTAATTGTTGGAAACAAGGGATTACTGCAGTTCAAAATTGACTTTATCATTTGAGTAATTCAAGTAATTCATGTATATGTTGCTTGTAGCCTGGTCCTGCTTGGCGTGATGTCTTGATTGCAAGCGGTCATGTTAGTTGGCTCTTGGGCTTGTACTCAGCAGTGAGAGAAAAGTTTTCGCTTGGAACATATTGGCTTGATTGTCCAATTGCAGTCTCTGCCCGGAAGCTTATTGTACAGTTTTGCTCCTTGACAGGAGCCATATTTGGTAAGTGATACCAATTGTTGGGCATCTCTTCAAAATTTTTCACATCGTAATTTATCACTCTGTGTGATTGTTTGCATATGCACTTAGAATCATGGGTTTGCACTGAAGTCCTTTATTGGTGAAAGCTAGTTAAACTAAATTTGACCAGAACCTTTCCTATTGATGCTGATATAAAACTTTTGAGCTAGTGGCAAGTGCAATTGCAATCATTTGTTAAAAAATTCCTCCTATATTGTAGTTCCAGAAATGTACATTAACTGTAGGACTTCTTATGCCTTTTGGTGGTTTAGCAAGAAATTTTCTATCCAATCAGTTTTATCCCGTTGTTTGTATATAATGGTTAAGTATATGCTTGCATGCCGTGTACTTTTTATATTAAAAGGATGATGCATGCCTTGTACTTTTATATTAAAAGGGTGATGCATCCTTTAACATAACCTATAAATGGAAGAGTTGCTTCATATTCTTGATGTTTCTGATAAACCTATATTTAGAATTGAGAATGTTGTAACTAGAATGTCATGAAATATATTAGGTTTAACTCATTTGCTTATTTATTTGTAATAGTGCTTTATTACATAATAGTTATCAGTTTTCAATTAGTGTCTCTATATACATAATAAAAATCTCTAACATTCTTCCTTAAGTTGGAGAGATAATAGTTATCAGTTTTCAATTAGTTTCTCTATATACATAATAAAAATCTCTAACCTTCTTCCTCAAAGTTGGAGAGAATA
>JAOSBK010000003.1:27174867-27211289 GCA_027568895.1 Erythroxylum shatona
TCAGATGTGGGGAGAGGTTCCACCCTCTTCACCAGTGTGCTGAAAAACAGCTGAGGTTGTTAAACTTGGATGACAATGAAACTTTGGATGAAAATGGAGAAATTATAGCCTTAGAAGCAGAAGTTGAAGAGGAGACTGATATAGCTTTGGAATGCAGAACAATGGAGTTGTTTGGAGTGAATGGAGCACTTTTACTGGAGAATAAGACTATGCGTTTGGCCGGAAGGTTAAAGGGAGTACCAATTGTTATTTTAGTGGATAGAGGAGCCAGCCATAACTTCATCTTTACTGAGTTAGTGAATGGGTTGGGATTGACCGTAGGGACAAGCAAGACATTGGGAACCAGACTTGGAGATGGCCATCGGGGGACTACTCAAGGGAAGTGTTTGGAAATTCCTACTCGGGTGGGAGATTTAGAGCGGAAGATTGATGCTTATGTCCTAGGTTTAGAAGGAATGGATATGATCTTAGGGGTTGCTTGATTATAAACATTAGGAAAGGTCATGGTGGATTGGAAGGAGATGTCCATACAATTCCAACGTGAGGGACAAAAGGTCCAATTTGGTGGCAATGCAGGCCTTCAAATTACACCTAGGAGAGGCAATGGGAACCATGAAGATGGAGACTCAACACATCAATGGTTGTTTAAAGGGAAGGTCCAAACAGTGGCACAAGCTACAGGGGAGGATGCATATGTGAATTGGAGTCATTTTCCTCACTTCAGCCTTGAGGACAAGGTTGCTCTTCCAGGAGGGGGCAATGTTAGGATCTTCGGGAGAGAAAGAGAGAGTGATTTTTTCCAGAGGAAGAACAGTGGGCCAAGGAGGGAGTTAGTTATCAGCTGATGTGGCAAATTAGTTAGGCATAACAGAATGTACCTTGAGAGGGGGGTTTATAAAGGGGGAGAGAGAAGGGAGGAAAGTAGGCAGAAAACTTGAGGGAAGATGGTGACAGAAGGATATTCATACCTTCTAAGGAGCAAATCTACTCTGGTTAGGGAGAAATACTATACTACTATACTGTAGTGATAAACACATTACAGATATATTGAAATAATATAGGGCAACTCTAGTATTCCAAGACTAGAGTTCTAACAATAGATGTAGGTATCCAAACCACATAAATCCTCTGTTCATCTTTCTTTCCTACCCTCTTTCTTTTATTTTCATATTTAACTTGATATCAGGGCAAGCTGAAATAGGATCTTCAACAATAAATGGAAGAAACATCTTGACTAAATGAAAAAATAATAGGACAAAACAAAAATAAATGGTACTGTTCACTATGATACTGTATTATTGTTCATTGATGGAACTCGGATTCAATCAAATAGTAATGACGAAAAGAACATAACAAAAAGAATAAAGTGGATTGAATAGGACTGATAGTATATTCACTATGACATAAAAGGGAAAAGTACCAACTGCTATTGTAAGGTGCAGCGTCCCTCCAACCCAATGCTCTCCTCAGAGGCACGATTACAATTTGTATACCCAGGAATGAATCTCCCCTATTCCCTGACAGTCCTATTTAAAGATAACTAGCTCTATAATAAACTAGCCCTCCCAAGATAGGCACGAATGATTACGTGGAATATTGTTATAACAAACTAACAACTCGTAACCTCATTGAAAGCATCTAAAATTATTCTATTTCTTTGGCATCAAGTTGCTTTAGCTGGATCTTCAGTAGGTGGACTGAAGGTTGGATCATTCGTGACTGAATTGGGCTTCTTCTTCCTCCTCCCATGCACCTTCAAAGGCCTATCATTCATCTATGACCAGTGGTTCACAGCATTATTCTCTAGGTTTTTTCTATCTAATTTATATTGGCTATGACACCGCGTATAATAGAGAGGTTACACCTAGAATGGATACATATAGGTTTTGGCCATTTATTTATTTATCGTAGTGCTCTAATACACAATTTACCCGCAAATATGTAGTATCAAATAGACATAATAAGAATCTTTGAACAGTACATGGAAGTGATTTTTCAGATTAGATTGAAAATAAAAGTTTGTTCTGAATATTAATTGAGTGAAAATCACGATTGCAAACTTGTTCATAGATTGATAATGTCTTTTAGATTTCATTTATCTCCCATAGACCAAAAATCGTCACACAATCAGAAGGAAAGGAAGACAAGAATAAATGGGAATCAGTCGTTGATTGCTGGATTATCACAATGAATAAAAAGTTGTACTCTTATCATGTAAATTGTCCTCATTTCGTTTTCCAAGTAATATGTTTCATTCCATAATCTAGATAACAGGGAGACGCAAGTGCATCATTGGATTCAACTACTTTCTGGGATAATACGGTGGATTGATCCTCCAGATGTCATCTCTCAAGCAATAGAATGCGGAAAAAGCAAAAGGTTGTTCTTGTTTATTCCCTTTTTTAATTTTATATGTTCTGTTTCTTATGTAGTTCTTATTCTTATTTTCAGTGAGATGATAGACGGCTGCCGTGCATTATTATCTTTTGCAACTGTCACAACCCCCTCTGTCTTTGATCAACTTGCAAAAGCTATAAGGTCAGCATTACCATCTACAGTTCAATTATGTTGCTTCAGATTTCTAGTTCTCCATTTTCTGATTTAATAAGGATGTCTTACATCTGGCATTTTTGACTATGTGAATGTTTTATCTTCATGTTCAGGCCCTTTGGCACTCTTATTTTGTTGTCCTCCTTGATGTGTGAAGTTGTTAAACTTCTAATGAATAATACCACCGAAGAGGAAACATGGAGCTGGGAGGCACGTGATATTTTATTAGACACATGGACCGCCCTACTTGCGGTAAAACGTTTAATTAAATGATCTCTTACTTGATCCCTTTTGACCTCTTGTTTTGTAGTGCAAACTTTACCTATTTAAATTATTGAGCGCTCAGTTTATATCTATGCTTCTGTTTGAGTAGATAGATATGTAGGTGTTATGGCTGAAACTTGCATGAATGATTTCTGTTTGAGCTAAGTGTCGAGGGCTACCTATTTTTCATGTACTGATCTGGCTTTGCTATAGACTGAAGTTCTTTAACTTCTTCAGCCCATTGATAATACTGAAGGGAATGCATTGCTTCCTCTTGAAGGGGTAAATGCTGCAGCCAATCTCTTTTCTTTGATTGTAGAGTGTGAATTAAGAGGTAAACATGCCTTATAATTTGATTTTTCAGCTAGAACATTGGTTATGTTAGCAATATTTAATTATTTCAACATAAGGAACTCTATAAATATTTCTGTAGTGGCTTCTGCATTAGCAATGAATGATGATGACGACTCTGACTACCTTCAGGCTTCTATTTCTGGTATGGAATCAGTTTCTTCATGTAACCTTCATTAAGTTCCTAAATGGCTGATTTCGGTGGATATCCTAGTTATTTTGGTTTGTTTTGCATCTTTGGGTTAAGGCGACTTAACATCTTTGTGGCACGTCTTGCAGCTATGGACGAACGGCTAAGTTCTTATGCTCTTATTGGAAGAGCAGCAGTTGATGTCACAATTCCTTTACTTACAAGGCTATTTTCTGAGCGCCTGGCACGACTTCATCAGGTACATTTAATTAGAAAATGTCATTATTTCCTTTGTTGGAGCAGATATTTCTGTCTCTGTCTCATGTATATATTTGTGCATGTGTGTGTATTTCATGGAAACTTGGATTCGCCTAATGTATCCTGTAGGCCCTCTGGAAAAAGTTTTTGAAACTTAAAACTTTCTATGTTGGTTTCATTTCATCACCAATTAGATAGAAGAGTTCATGTGTTGGATTTGGTCTTTTAAGCCCAACAACCTTTATCATTAGTGTAGCTCCTCTGGCCCATTAGCAAACTAATTTAGTTAATTACTGGTTGGTCAATCATGAATTAGAATGTGTTGTTGGTGCTTTTGACAAGTTCTATAGACAGTTTGATCTCTAACTAAGTCATTGCACACTAGTTTTCTTTTTTGTTAAACAGGCATATACTTTTGCAAGTCTGGCAGGAACCCCCATTGCTAATGAGGACTGTGGTAAACCATCCTAAAGCAAACGGAAAATAATTAGGGAAATTGATTAATTAGAACTTCATTCACTTCTGAGTAATTGCTTTAGTAAAGTTTCTACATCATGTCCATCCTTTTTAATTGAAGCCCAAATATATCATCTACATTAGCTTGCATATTTTTTTACTGCACCTTAAGGTTATTGCCTTCTGCTTCTCATACTTTTCACATCCTCAATTTATTCAAGAAAGGTTATGGAGACAAGAATCATCAATTTTGGTGCAATAGAAATTATATTTTAATCTAAGTTACTTCAAGAATTTGTGGAATCTTAGTCTGCCATGTATGTTGATCTGAACATGAAATGCTTCCTACTGGGAATTAGCCACAAATCAATTTCTGAAATTGGTCCATCTCTCCTATCATTTGATTTCTTTGTAGGGCAGGGACATTATTGAATTAATTCCAACTTTGGAGGAAATCTATTCATTGTTGTTAATAGCAGGGCATGTGCTTGCTGATGAAGGGGAGGGAGAAACGCCCTTGGTATATGACCATACCTTATGTTCAGCATCAGTTGTGCTTAAACATTAATGTTTTGAAAAATTTTCACCTACCTATCAAAATGTTATATGCCACTGCTTATGCACTCTACAATTAAATTCCATTTGTGATGCGCTACTTTTCTAGTTGATTGCTATCAATATATGAGGTATTCTGTCTATTCAAACTGCAGTCTATCTTACTACTAGGGTTCATGCTTCAGTTAAATGTGGTTGGTTTTCCTTATTTATTATTACAAGACTATCCCTCTTCAACAACAGTTTCAACAAGCTATTGAAATGTCAGAACATGATTGTTGAATTTATAAATTTAGCATCTAAAAACTATGAAAAGTATTTGCATGGATTCAAAGAAGGAGATCTGGAGACTTGCAAGAGAAAATTGCATTACTTTCTTTTATACAAGTTTCTCAGTTTCTTGCAAAATAATTTTGATTTTTAGCTGCTATGCTAGAATTTCTATGGCACTGCCAATTGTTTTTAGTTTAATTTGTTAATCTTTCACTTCGTTATGGGATAACCAGGTTCCACTTACAATACAAACTCAATTTGCGGAAGCTGTGGAAGCTGTAAAACATCCTGTTGTTATTCTCTCTGCGTAAGTTTCTGGCTTTCCATTTCGTAAGAGTGTGAAATTGAGGAAAATCATCACATTCTTTAAAAAATATTTTGGTAGTTATACAATGATTGTTTGCAAGATGGGAAACAAAGGAGAATGTCTCCATCTTAAGGTGAATTTTGATATGGAAGTGTTAACCCCCTTTGTAATTTATTTATACGAGCAATTTAGACTTATAATAAGAGATATAAGGCTATATTAGTTGCTTACAGAGAAAGGATTTACTACCATAATTTGGTCAATAGCACTCAGTTTGCTGTCCTATAAATGCTTGAAGACATATAGGTGCAGGCACAGAAAATGGTGACTAATTGTTTGAGTTCTTATGGCTTCTTATGTAAGCAACCATTTATTCTTTAGCTTAAGCTGGTTACTTCTAACTTAATAGATGATACAAAGGAGAAGGGAAAATGATATTTTTCTTCTTAGAAATGATTTAGAATTAAATAGTTATATATATACACCTTAGTGTAGGAAGAAGAATAGGAAACAATCTCTAAGTATATGAGTCAATCTCCTAGGATTCAACACACTCCTAAGAAAGGAAAATGTCTCATAGGATTCCACACTCCCGTAGAAAAGGAAACACAGTCTCCTAGGATTCCACACTCTCCTAGGAAACAAGAACAGTCTTTTAGGATCCCATAATCTTTGGGATATCAAGAAATAGACTTTCCCAAAACGGTATACAACTAATATACAACTTGACACTCCCCCTTAAGCTGAGAAATATATTTCTTCCATTCCCAACTTGGAAATAATATCATGAACACTTGAAACTATTCAATCCCTTTGTTAGAACATTTGCTAGTTGGCTTCCTGATGGAATAGATGACCTATAAGCAAACCCTTCCTCCAATCTTTCCTTGACCAAATGTCTATCAATCTCAATTGTTTTTTGTCTTATCATGTTGAATAGGATTATGTGCAATATTGATGGCTGATTTGTTGTCACAATAGAGCTTCATAGAACCTTCCCACTTAACTTTCAAGTTATCTAGAATAATCTTCAACCGTAACGACTTGCAAAAGCCTCGAGTAATTACTCTAAACTCTGATTCTGTTGATGATATAGCCACAATATTTTGTTTCTTGCTCCTTCAAGTCCCCAAATTACCTCCAAGGGAAGTATAGTAACTTGCAGTTGATCTTCAGTCCACTAAAGATCCTACATTGTTCGCATCGGTATAGGCTTCTAGGGTGAGGTGATTATTCCTCTTAAATATAATTCCTTTCCCTAGTTTGACTTTTAAGTAAGACAATACCTATATGCAAATCATAGATATGAGTCTCTAGGATCATGCATGAATTGATTAACTATGCTTACTGAGTATGTTATATTAGGCTGAGTATAAGCAAGGTATATGAGCCTGCTTACTAGCCTCTGCTACAACTTTTATCAACAACTGATTCTTCTTTCGATTCTCCAAGCTTATGATTTGGTTTCATTGGGGAAGAGACCGGTTTGCACCCAATCTTTCATGTCCTCTTCAAGAGATCAATCACATATTTTTGTTGAGATATGAAAATTCCTTGCAATCAATATGCCACCTCGATATCAACGAAGTACTTCAATTTCCCAAGCTTGTTTATCTCGAATTCCTTGATTAGTTGTTGCTTTAATTCCTATTTTTCTTTTTCATCATTTCTAGTTACAATAATATCATCAGCATACATTAAAGTGCTGCCATTCCTTTATCGATGTGTACTTGATGAAAAGAGTGTGATCACCTTGGCTTTGTTTATATCTCGACCCTTTCATAACTTTAGCAAATCTATTGAACCATACTCTGGGAGATTGTTCAACCCATATAAGGCTTTTTTTCAACCAACAAACTTTATTACCTATGTCAACCTACAAACTTTATTACCTATGTTTTCTTCAAATTCCGGTGGAATGTTCGTATAGATTTCTTCAACTAGATCTCAATGAAGGGAGGTATTTTTCACATCATGTTGCAGAAGTTGTCAATCAAATTGAGCTGCTAAGGATTAAAAAATCCTCATAGTATTCATATTTTTTAATAGAAAAAATGTCTCCTAGTAATCAACCACATAAGTTTGAGTGTACCTTTTAGCAACTAATCGTGCTTTATATCTCTCTACTGATTCATCAACCTTATATTTTAGTGTGAAGATCCATTTACAATCACTATGTTCTTCCCTTTGGTTTATTGACAATCTCCCATGTCCTACACTTCTCTAACACATCCATTTTCTATCTCATAGCATTCCTCTAGGCAGGCCCTTTTTTGACAATGCCTCATAAACAAAAATGGTATTTAGACACATTAATTTTTTTGTAGGTTGGTGACAAGTATTTAAGTGATGTATAATGGGACAATGGGTATAGTTGTCCCTTGGTGCACTCTCTAGTACCTTTCCTAACATCAATAGAAAAGTGAAACCATCCGTGATTTTTTCAACTGATTGTGTATGTAAAGGAGGATCGGTTCTTACTGTGAACTCATTTTTAGAGTTTGCACTAAATTCTTGGACTTGTTTCAAGTTTAGAATAGTTTCTTTTCTGAAATACACCTGTAAGTATCTTGAAAAGTCTTATGAAACATAGATGGAAACAAGAGATATTTCCATATTTTCTAGGTAGACATAGGACTAGAGATTGACGATGAGTATGGCATGGACACAAGAAGGTCAAATGGGACAAAAAACTCAAAAAATACTATTTTCCATCATTGATGTCACCCCTTGAAGATAAGACTTGGTAAAATATTGTTTGTTTTCAGTGAAAGTGATATTAGATAATGTATTAAACTTTTGTGATGAAGGGTTGTAGCATTTGAACCCTTTTTGTGTAGGTGAATAACTTAGGAAGACAAATTTGATGATTCGAGGATCTAACTTTCCTCTGCGACTGTAAACTTGTGCAAAGGTAGTGCAACCAAATATCCTAGGACTAAGCAAGCCCATTTGAGGTTTTGAAGTTCAGATAATATGTATTAAGGCTCTTCTAACGCACGTGAGGGAAGTCTATTTATAATTTATGAGGCAGTCAAAACTGCCTCGTCCCAATTGGATTTAGGAACATTCCCTTGAAAGAGTAGAGCTGAGTTACTTTGAGGAAACATCCATTTTTCCTGTCAACTACCCCATTTTTTTAAGGTGTGTCAACATATGATGAATCATGAATAATTCCCTATATTAGGCGGACAAAATCTGATTAAAATAATTTGTAGCATTTTCTGACCTAAAGCTTTTAATCTTATCCCCAAATTGTTTTTCAATCATGGAAACAGTAGAGGGACCCTAAATGTCACTATGTATGAAATGAAAAGGATGAGGACTTCTTTTAGACTAAGAGGAAAGGATATAATTCACAAATTTCATATTGAAAAACTGAGATATCTAATCCTTTGAACAAATTTGGAAACATAACTTTTAAAACTCTAAAGTATGGGTGACCAAGGCGTAAATGGTAAAGCCAAATGACATCTTTATTTGAAGTACTAAAAAATGACATGTACACATTATTCGTGATTTTTTTTGAGAAGATTCAAGATGATGGAGACTGTTCTTTTCCTTAAAAAGTCCAATCCTCCTCTCCAAACCCTAATCTTGAAGACCGCGATAAGAAGAGAAAAAAATTACATAACATTTAAGGTTGTGTGTAAGTTTTTTGAATAGACACAAGGTTGGCTGACAGTTTTGGCGTATGAAGAATGTTTTCTAGACAGAGAGAAGGTGTAATATATACATCTCTTACTCCTTCAATAGTAGCTAAGAGAACATTGGCCACTACAATCTTCCTTTATCTAGGGCATGAGGTATAGGTACGAACTAAATGTAAGGAGTGACTCATATGGTTTGTGGTACCTTGGTCAATTCTTCAAGCATTATCATAATACATGTTTGAGGCATTCATGCGAAAAGAAAATAAAGGTGAAGAAAGAAGACAAATTAATTCTTAATTTTTTTGTGAATAGTAAAAGGAATATATAGGACAATACAACCTTTTTCTCTAAGTAATAAAATCTCAACTAATTAATAGAATATCAACTAATTAGCTATAGAGAATCAACTAATTAAGATAATTAGTTGATTATTTCTATAATATCAACACTCCCCCTCAAGTTGGTGTATAGATATTGATCATGCCTAACTTTCTTACAAAGAACTCAAAATTTTGTCTTAGTAGCCCTTTGGTGAAGATATCAACAACTTGTTGTGTTGTACGTATAAATGGTATGCAAATGGGTCCACTTTCAAGTTTTTCTTTTATAAAATGTTTATCAATCTCCATATGCTTCGTCTGATCATGATGAACTCGATTGTTAGCGATATTGATAGCTACTTTGTTATCACAAAACAACTTCATTGGGTGCTCCACTGGTTCCTTAAGTTCTTCCATTACTCATTTAAGCCAAATTACTTCACAAATTCCTTAAGCCATTACCCTATATTCTGCCTCCGCACTGCTTCTGACTACCGCATTTTGTTTTTTAGTTTTCCAGGTTACTAGATTTCCCCCAAATATGTGCAATACCTAGAAATTGATCTTTTGTTAGTAAAAGAACCAACCAAGTCTGCATCAGTGAAGACTTCAACTCTCCTTTGATCACTTTTCTTCCCTAGAGTTCCCTTTAAATATCTTAAAATTTTGTACACTACTTCCAAGTGTTCCTCATAGGGAATATGCATAAACTGGCTTACCACACTGACAGCAAAGGAAATATCTGGTCTGGTGTGAGATAAATATATTAGCTTTTCTACCAGTTGTTGATATCGACCTGTATCTATTGGGACTCCTTCCTTAACTTCTTTAAGTTGAATTCGATCGGAGTATCTGATAGTTTACATCCACTCATCCCAATTTCTTTTAGAAGGTCTGGGATATACTTCCATTAGGTGAACCATCTTTTTCTAGTTATTTTTTTTATTCTGGAAGGTCCTTAAATATCACTATAGATTGTAGCAAAGGGTTTTGTGGCCTTGTAAGGTTGTGCTGGGAAAGATAGTTGATGATGTTTAGCAATTTGATAAAATCACACTAAAATGAAGATAGATCTTTATTTGTAAAAACTTCAGAAACAAATGTGTCATATAATGAAAACTTCGATGTCCAAATCTAAAATGCCATAACATAATTGTATTTTCACGAAGTATTGAAATAGAATTAAGACAAGTTCTCTAGGACTGCCTGTTTGAGTCATATCTATTTTCAAGGAAATAGAGACCTCCAACTTGTTTAGCATTGCCAATCATCTTCCCTATGTTCAAATCCTAGAATTGACAATCACATGAAGAAAAATTAGCTTGACAATTTTGGTTAATAGTTATTAATAGTAAGTGTGAGCCTTAGAACAATTGGAAAAGTTGCTCATTTGTGACCATAAGGTCACAGGTTCAAGTTACGGAAACAGCCTCTTTGTAAAAATACAAAAGAAACGTTGCGTACATTATGACCCTTCCCGAAGCGGGAAGCCTTGTACACTGGGTACGTTGACTTTAGTTATTTTACTGTTTGAGAACAAATTGCAGGACAATTTAGGAACATCAAGAACATTGTGAAGTGTAAAATCAAGGGAAAGAACAATTGGTCCTTTCCCAGCTATTGCTGAGTAGGAACTATCTGCTATTTTTTTGTCTTTGATTTTCTACATAAGGACTATAGGAAGAAAATAATTTAGAGAACCCAGTCATATGTTCTGTTGCCTCAAAATCAGTTATCTAAGAATGATCTGAATTGACACCAAAACAAGAGGCAGTTAGATAATTATCTTTCTGAATTAAAGAACAGTTAGGATTTGGACTAGAGAAATTTTGAAACTGAAGAATTTTACAGATTTGCTCTATTTGTTCCTCTGTGAAAGACTATGTTCCCAAAGACGTTTCGGGCCTGAATTTAATAGTATTGGTTTGGGAGGCACGATTGTCTCTGAGTTGCTTTTTCTTCCAATTTTTCGACTTCCCATGAATTTTTAAGCATGTTTTCGGGGGTGTGAATCACGGTTACAGTATCACACCATGTCTTTTTGTTTTTTTTTTCTCCCTTAGTCTCTATTCCTTTCGACATGAGCGCAGAGCCTTCAACCTCTAATTTGATGTTGCCAATCATCACTTTCCACCTCATCTCCTCTCTCCTTACTTCCATGAAAACCTCTTTGATAGAGAGTAAAAGCTTTCTCCCCAAAATTTGGCCTTTGACTTCTCCAATTCTTGATTCAATCTTGCAAGAAAAACATAAACTTTATTGTGTTCCTCCCTTTTTTGATTTCGAACACTGTCATTCAGACGGTCCCGATCATTTTCATAACATAGGTCCAATTTTTGCAACAAGGTTACAAGTTCATTGTAAATCACTGTAACGTTACGACGTCCTTGCTTGGCCTTCCATAGCTTCATTTTTAGTTCAAAAATTTGAGAAGAATTTTCAATATCAGAATACATCTCTTGAACCCCTTCCCGTACATCTTTAGCTGTTGGCAGAAACATATGAGGTTTTCTAATTGCAGGTTCCATGGAATTAATTAACCAAGCTGTGATCAAAGAGTTTTTGGATCTCCATATTGCCATATTTGGATCATACAAACTAGGCCTTGTTGTCTCGCCAGTCAAATACCTAAGTTTTCCTCTACCGTCAATGGCCAACTTTATTGTTTGTGACCATTCTAGGTAACTTTGGCCATTCAACATGTGATTCGTCAATTGAAAAGGCAAATTTGTGCAAAGAAGATCACAATTACATCGTATGTTTCCCATCATAACACCTAGATTAGTCACACTTGAACTGTTGAAATCATCATTGAAGGGTGAGGAGTTTTTCTGTTGGCCAGTTATCTCTAAGCGATAGTCCATTTAGGACTAATTTGAATGAAGGAAGGAAAAAATATTGTAGAAGAGATGTGGCTCTGATACCATGAAGAAAAGAAACCTCTATGGAAAAATGGCGGTTCCTAGGAGACAAAGTAATTCTTCCTTAATTTTTCTATGAATAGTACAAGGAATATATGGGACAATACAATGCTAATCACCTCCTTAAATTAAGAAGAATCAATTTATTCTCTAAGTAATAAAATCTCAACTAATTAATAGAATATCAAGTAATTATCTATAGAGAATCAACTAATTATCTCTAGAGATAATTGGCTTATTAGTTCTATAATATCAACAAAGGGTTTTCCCTAGAGAGCCAAAGAACTAGCACTAGAGAGCCTCTCAAGATATCCTTATAAATTCCTTAGTTTTTGAATCTCCTCACTATTAAAACCTATTTTATCCACACTTCATCTTATTTGGGAGTGGTAATTTTGGATGTAGACATATTGGGCACAAGAAAAAAAATAGAAGAATGAAGTTCGAAGAAAAATGCAGTAATGAAGGCTGCTTGAAGAATTCTTTAGGAAAATTCGTAGGACTTTGATACCATGACTCGAAATAGAAGGAAAATGATTTTTCTTTGTCTAAATGATTTCGAATGACATGATTATATGTACACCTTAATGTATGAAGAAAAATAAGAAACAATCTCTAAAAATAGGAATCAATCTCTTAGGGTTCCACACTCTACTAGGAAAGGAGAAGCAGCCTCCGAGGATTCCACACTCTCCTAGGAAAAGAGAACATTATCCTAGGATCTCACAATCTTTTGGATATCAAGAAATTGACTTTCCTAAAGAGGTATACGACTAATATACAACTCGGCAATGTATTAGATTATATATTTATATTTACGTTTATCTATTGAATTTCTCAATATTAATACTATCATCATACTGTTTGCACAACAATTTTGGTAGTTTTTGTCAAAGTTTTTTGATAAATGGTGTTATTTATCATTTTGTCTCCACAATTTCTCCTGAATCTGCATGCAGTCAGAATCAACTATTCATTTGACTTATATTATTATTCTCATGCAGTTCGGTTATTAAGTTTGCTGAGCAAAGTTTAGATCCTAAAATGAGGGCATCAATTTTCAGTCCTCGCCTTTTGGAGGTACCCAGCATTTTAAAGATGCTTTATACCTATTTCAGTTGTATCTGACTTGGCGTCTTTGACTCTTGCTGTGCGATCTATGGTAAATACTGTGTTTTCAGCTATTTGTAACATGAAGTTTGATATTTGTTGTGCTAATCTATCTTGGGCCAATCATGCTTTTTCTCTTGCAAGGAATGTCACAGGAATCAGGTGTCCGATTGACTTACATTCCTGTTACTTGCATTTTGCCACGTTATTGAGACTATACATGTCATTGCTATCTACATGGAAGATTATACATGGCCTTGATTAATTTGTCTTTTACATTTCCTTAACTGTGTGAAAAACAACTATTCCTGATTACCTTAATATTTTTACTTAATTTTCTCTTATTTAATATGTTTAGGTTTACTTCTTATATTTTGATTTTATGGAAGCTTCATTATATTTTACCTGGCCCCAGTACTTGTACCACTTTTGTGAGTTCGCATCCTTTGTAGGCTGTTATATGGTTTCTTGCCAGATGGTCTCATACCTATCTAATGGCCGAAGAATTCGGAGACGTTAATTTCTGTTCAGGACAAGGTCATGAGGCTCAGTTTCGGCAGTTGCAATCTAGAAAAGCTTTGCTCAGCTTTTTTGGAGAGCACAACCAGGGAAAAGTTGTGCTTGACATTATTGTTCGTATCTCAGTGACAACACTCGTGTCATATCCTGGGGAAAAAGATTTGCAGGTACGGATTATCGGACTATTCCACATTAGATTCTTGTTTATTTCTTGTTTCCTGTTTGTAACTTCCATATGCATCACATTTTCATCTTCATCATGGGCGTGCAAGTGGATGCTGCATCAGGCTTGCATGGCATACATTTGGATCAGGCAGTTTCAAAGAAATGAACTATTTTCTCTGGGAGAGTATAATGTTGACATAACAAATAGTTCAAATGATTTTATTGCTGATACATTCATCTTGGTGTTCTTATCTCAGTTATTCAGTTCATTTTGCATTGCATATTACCTCTTTTGAAATGACATTCACAATCATTTATAGTCTCTACAAAGTTCGCCAACAGTATCATTTATTTAAGGTGCTGATCAGAGGGGAAAATAATCCTGCCTCTCAATTACAATGTTGAATTCAATCTCTGTTCTCAATTTTTTGTCTTGGAAAAGGTGTTACAGCTTTCCTGTTTTTTCTTGCTTGATAGGCACTCACGTGCTACCAATTACTTCACGCTCTTGTGCGACGAAAAAATGTTTGTATTCACCTTGTTGAACTGGTCAGTAGCATACTTTTTCTTTTCTATTATTACTTCATTATCAGTTATGGTTCATTTCAATGATAGGGTTTTCTATCCTTGTTTCTCTTTATACTGTATTCTAACTTTCATGATCCATGTAGAATGGTGACATTCTTGTTTTTGTTAAAGAAATCTCCTCCCATTCCTCAGATTCTTGAGTCAAGATGGACAAAAAATTTGTTTGACAAAGTTATCCTCCAGAGAAGTTTAAGACTTTTCCTTTTGGATATTTTTATACAGGATTCATGGCGTGAACTAACAAATGCTTTTGCCAATCAAAAAGCATTGTTCTTGTTGAATTCTGCTAATCAGGTAGCGATTTAAAACATCCGGCATATCATTTTTTGTCTTTGCTGGTGTTTTGACCATAATTTTATCATTATATCTCAGCGTTCATTGGCTCAAACCCTTGTTATTTCGGCTTATGGAATGAGAAATTCAGAGGCATCCAATCAGTGAGTCTGTTGAATTTTCCTTGTCATTCCAGCTTTTCCAGTCTAATGTCTCCTTACTTCTGATAAAGGTACGTAAGGGATCTCATGACGGATATGACAAAGTATCTTCTGGAATTGACTAACAAGAGTGACCTCAAACATGTTGCACAACAGCCAGATGTCATTCTATCAGTAAGGATATGAAGCTTTATATCATTTGATTAACTTCAGTTGTTGTTTTACCATCGTAACATAGAGCAAATATCGTAGGTGAGCTGCTTATTGGAACGGCTACGTGGAGCTGCCGGTGCCACAGAACCTCGAACTCAGAGGGCTCTCTGTGAGATGGGATTTTCTGTCATGAATCCTATTCTAACTCTTCTTGAAGTCTACAAACATGAGGTACCACAACATATTATAAACTCTATCATTGGTAAATTTGCTTTTACAACATTAACTTGAAACAATGACCCTATTCCCCAACTTCCAACATTAGTTTCACATGCTTTAATGTCTGAAAATTCAGAGTTGCATGATGATTAATTGGTCTCACATGAGGCATCATTAAGGGTAATATTCACGGTAACATTCTTGTTCCTTTTAAATTTGAAAAAAGTTATCATACACTGCTTTCTTGTTGTCTACAAGGAATCAGTGAGCACAATTTTACTGATTAAGCATTTTGGGCCAGATTCAACTGTTTTGAAATTTTAATTTTACTTTCTAATTCTTGCATGTAGCTCGTTTTTCGGTATATAATAGACTGATTATTTTTTAAATACTAATCATTTGAAATTGCTTAGTCTGCAGTTGTTTATCTGCTGCTTAAATTTGTTGTCAATTGGGTGGATGGGCAAATTTCCTACCTAGAGGCTCAAGAAACTGCTGCAGTTATTAAGTTCTGCATGAGCTTGCTTCAGCTTTACTCATCCCACAATATTGGCAAGGCAAGTTTTCTGCACTAGGAGGACATGAAATCTCATGTTCTAATACCTGCATCATTAGTGGCTTCGTGTCATTATAATTCAGGTTACCGAGTCTAGAGTATTGATGGGGCCCAATCAGTTGCGTCACTTGAAAATAACTCCTGTCCTCGATATAACTTTTTTCACTGTTCCTCCAGATATCATTAAGTCTTTCTAGCAGCTTACTGAGTGAGGCAAAAACTGAGAAGTACAAGGACTTACGGGCTCTTCTTCAACTTCTTTCAAACCTTTGTTCAAAAGATCTGGTACTATTTCTTCCATTTGTAGTGGCAAATGATGTGTTGACTGTTCTGTAGCTTATTGAATAACAATATCTATTTCAGGTTGATTTCTCATCAGATTCTATAGAGGCACAGGGCACAAATATCTCCGAGGTAAATTTGTTGTAAAATGTGCATATACAGATCAGTTAATTGGTTTCTATTATACTTATTCTGCAGGTCATTTACTTCGGTCTTCATATAGTTACCTCTCTTATTTCTTTGGAGCTACTGAAATACTTATTTATTCTGCAGGTCATTTACTTTGGTCTTCATATAGTTACCCCCCATATTTCTTTGGAGCTACTGAAATACCCTAAGCTTTGTCACGATGTAAGAGCTTCTCTAGTTTAAGCGAGACAAAATGCTTATATTTATCTATGTGAAATTGATAATTGGGCTGTGATTCTCCAGTACTTCTCATTGCTATCACATATGTTGGAGGTTTATCCTGAAACACTAGCACAACTAAGTCATGAAGCTTTTGCTCATGTTCTGGGAACTTTAGACCATGGTCTTCATCATCAGGTAGATGGCTATCCTTGTTCTTTCTCAGTCTATTTTCCTCTTAGAAATACTGAATGTTCTGTAAATCCGTTGAAGCGAGTATGCTCATTGCAGCTTCTGTGTTTGCGTGATTGTTTTTTATTGAATTAAAATCTTGAACCAAAGTGTATGCATCCTTTTAATATACTTTTTAGCACCAAGAATTTGGTAGAATCTCTAAGTAATATGTATGTTTGGATCCTTGAGAATTGTGGCTAATCTATTTTTGCATTGCACTTTTATGGTACAGGACACAGAAGTAGTTAATATGTGCCTAAAAGCTCTAAAAGCTCTTGCCTGTTACCACTTCAAGGAAACAGGTGCTGGCAGGATAGGATTAGGTGCACATGCTACTGGTGTTGAAGACACTCATGGCAATTTGCAGGAAGGTGTTTTTTGTCGCTTCCTTAAGTTGCTACTGCAGTTACTTCTTTTTGATGATTACAGGTAATTGATCTTTTTCCTGGAGTGAATTTCCTTGTTACCAATATTGAGCTTCATAAAAGATTTACTTCCACATTATATGTTGATTCTCCTATTACTGCCACTTCCATTTATGTTATCTTACTCTTAAGGTCATTTCTTTTTGCTTACAGTCCTGATCTGGTCAGTCCTGCAGCAGATGCCCTTTTCCCCTTGATTCTTTGTGAACAAGTTGTATTCCAGGTAATTTTTGTGAGTTTTTCCAGTATTGTTATGATTCTGCCATTCACCCAGTAGCATTGAGTAGGTTTTTAGTTAAGAAAATGAGAATCAAATTGGTGCTCAAAGAATCATGTGTTGTTAATAATCTGATCACTTCTGTTATTTGTTTAGACACAAGAACAGAAGACTTGTATTACGAAATAGTTCTCTAAATGTATTGCATAACTTGGAGGGAATGTTTTCTGGTTGTGCTTCAAGTGGTTAAGGTCATTGATGACTTAAGTTTGATGGTAATCTGTGTGGAATTTTAGCATCCTGATACTCCATTGGAGCATGCCTACCCCTTGACGTAAATCGACTATGTCACTCAGAAATAATTGAAGACATTGAAAACTTAAAAGCAATGCAGTGTCTCTCAGAATTGCTCCAACCTGCAGCCGGCAGGGTGCTTCTGCATACTTTGTTATCGATGGATGGATTTCAAAGGATTAATCTATGCTTGATTTCCTTTTGCAGAAATTAGCGAATGAGTTGATACAGAGGCAGGCAAATCCTACATTCAGGTCAAGACTAGCAAATGCTTTCCAGTCCCTAATGAGCTCCAATCAGCTATCTTCTGCTCTTGATCGTATGAATTACCAAAGATTCAGAAAGAATGTAAACAACTTTCTGGTTGAAGTTCGTGGATTTTTGCGGACAATGTGAGATTATTGTTCTTTCCTTCTGGCATTGTTTCCAGTGAAAATTTTTGGTGTTAAATGCACATCCCAATATTCTGGGGTTTAGAGTCAGCGGTTCTGCTTGCTTTCAATTGAATTCTTAAGCAAACATTATACGTACAGCTTTGAACTGGAAATTTGAACATTATATGTGCCCTATTCTGGAATGAAATGGCGTAGAATTTTGTTGTGAATGAGCAATTGTAAGAAGAACGTTAATGGTCTCAAAACTGCCTTTGGATTCTTAGTCTTGGTTGATATTTGTATTGTTGATATAATAGCCTGACCGGGAAATTGAGAAAGATTAGATAGAGGTGGGGATGCAATTTCTGATTCTGTTGCTTATTAATGCTGAAATGCATAGACATTTAGATACCTTGGGAGGGTAACATGACCTGTTCCAATGGCAAATGCCGAGGATCTTTCATGCTTCGTTCTGTCTCAGATTTGTCATTTACTTCCAAGAATTATGGACCTTCGCATCATTGCTTATTTTGTCTTCTGTGTATTCACATTTGAAACACGAAAATACCTTGCAAAATGGCTTGAAGACTTCTGTCATTTCCAATTACAGCCTGCATTGGACAGTCGATGACGTCAATTCCATCATTTCCAATCAGCTTAAAGCATATGGGCCTGGATATCTACCGTTGAACGTACCGTGTGTTTGACAATTACCAGAAAGTTGTTAGCTACAATGTGATTTTTATGCTGTTCAAATGAACAGTGTGTATACATTCAAGTAAAAGATGCAAACTTTTTCAACCACAGCAAAAATCATAGTTAAGAAAAGCGTAAGTCCACATTTTCACAGCAGAAATGACAAAGAGCAGAAGTTTTATGATAAAATAAATTATTTTAATGAATTATAACAGAGGTTAAAATAATATCTATTTGAATTGAATTTAAAAGTGTTTTACCCGATAAATTCTACAAATTGATATAAATAGGTACGTCAGAAGTATAAAGCGCACATGCAATTGTAATAATTGCAATATATTTTTATTTTTAATTTAAACAAATTTTATTTTAATTAAATACAAGTAAGTTCTCAATGAAATTTAAATCAAACATTGGTTCTTATTAGTAAAAAATATAAAAAATAATTTAAACAAGCTATTGCAAGATAAAAATAAGGAAGAGATAAAACAGCTGATGATAAATATGGTAAGGAAATAAAAGAGTTTGAAGTTATTCCTATACAAGGGCGGTCTAAAGAGTGATTATTATAATAATCAATAGGAGAAATAACCAGTGATACACTTAAATAATAAGCAAAATGATTTACATTTCACATGGATAACCCAACCACGAAGACTATATGGTGCCAAGCCAAGTTGTAGGGGATCTAACTCCTTTTGAAAGGTTGATCAGCTAATTACCCCTTCTTTGTTGCTACTCTATTGGAGATGCTAAAAGCTGGTGATTCCAAATGGCCATCTACTTGGTTACATTTTTTGTGGATACAAGACCATCTATGGAGATTGTAAAAGATGGTGATTCCAAATGGTCATCTACTTGGTTACATTTTTTGTGGATACAAGACCATGATTTCTATCTTCGAACATATGAGCGCAAATTAGTGGAAAAAGGTAGGATTGTAAAAGGTTTGATCAATGAACAAGATCTATCATCTTTAAATATGAAGAAGGTAGAAATGGCAATGGGTAGGGTTTGGTTCGGGTATTGCTCTACTCATATCCATATCCATTTTTTATGACTCAACCCATATCCATATCCATACCCATATCCATCGGTTTTTACAATTTACTATCCATATCCAAATCCATTGAATTATTTAGGTTTTTGGATATTCATCGGGTTGTATAACACATAAAAATATAACTTCTAAATAGAAAATATAAAGAGCATATTTTTGCGAACGCTCCAAATCAAAATTACTTTAATAATAATAAGTCAAGATTTTGATTTGTATGTCTTAAAAACTATAAAATTGGAATAATAAAAATCATAATATCTAATACAAAGACAACATACATTTTTTACAATTAAAAACTAGAATAAAGACTGAAATAACCAAAGCTTTAAATTTCTTTACGTGAACTTCACAACATTCAAAACTCCATCTCCATATCATTTGCATTATTATCATCCTATAAGAAAATAAAATATGATGAAAAAGGTGAGGACTGAGGACTAAAGTGTGAATTTGTTTCTTCTCATAAAATATTAATATTTTATTATATTTAACCATAAAAATTCAAAAAATAGAGTTAATAAAAAATAGGTAGGATATGGGTATCCATCGGGGGTTATCAGTAGACCCATATCCACATCTATTTTTTAGCATTCATTTAAAATCTATTTTTTAGCCTCCATGTCCATTTTTTTGAGTCGGGTAGCGTGGATATTAATCGGGTTGAAAACTCACTGTCACCCCTACTTATAATAAATAAAATCTAGTTTTATATTTAAATAATAGAAGACAAGAACCACATTCTCACTATGTACTTAATATTTTAACAAGAGATTTAATTTTATTAGTATCATTAATAAAAAAACGCTTGTAAAATATCATTCATATAAAACATGCAATTTCCCATACAAGTATAATCAGACCATATGCATGGAACATTAAGACCTATTTGATTCTATTATTGATTTTTATAATCTAAAAATACTATTTCCAACTCTTTGGATAATTAAATTAGATTAAAAATGTTAATTGCTAAATGAATTAAGTTCTTACTCTAAATAAAAATTTTAAAAGCAAATTTTGAATTCAATTGAAAACTATTTTCAGTTATCTTAACTCCTTGAATAAAATTAATTGAAAATATTTTTTAGTAAATTACTCATCTTTCTTATTATAATTTACAGAAAACTCTTTCTTTCAAAATTTTATAAGTTGATACTCTAATCTAATTAGAGAACTATTTATAATCTAAGTAGAAAATTATTTTTAATTTAATTAGAAATAAATTTTCTTGAATTAAAAATTATTTATAATTTTAAAGAAAAAATATTCTAAAATTAAATAAATCACTTTTAAATTTAATTAAAAAATTTCTTCATTATTTATTTAGAGATTAGCTCTAATTAATTAGAGAATCATTCCTTAATAAATTAGAAAAATATTTTCAAATTTATTAAAGATTGCTCATTTTTCTTAATTAATAAATGAAAACATCTTTCCAAATTTAATCAAGAAAATATATTTTCTAATAAACTAATAAATTTTTATTCAAATTAATAAAGAAAAATTTTAAATAAATATAATAATAATTCATTAAATAAATTTAATTTATATCAATCAAATTAAAATAAATAAATTTTATTAAGAAACATCTTTTTTAGTTATGATAAAATAAAATTAAATTTTTAGGAGTTTAATTAATTATAATTAATTAATAATTAATTAATTCTAATTTTACAAACAATTTTTCTAAAATTCAAATTTAGAATTCAGTCAAATTATTAATCTTAATGATATTAAGAAAAATATTTGATTTAATTTTTAAATTAAAATTTGAATTTTAAGCACTTTTAAATTTTGCTTGGTTATAAAGCTAGTTTAGCCTAACTTTGGCATTGCATTAGCATTAATTACAATATTTTATGATATGGGTTTTATTATCCTAATAACCAAACAAATCTTATTTTTTTATTTAGGTTACATTAACTACAAGAAATAAGCCAAAATTGATTCTTGTTAAGGGATATATTCCAATCCTAAAATCAACAACCATTGTTCCCCGTTAAGCTTTGATTGTGCTCTAAATCACTAGTAGCAACACTGACTCTTCATCACTTCAATAGATGACATCTTTTGATCTCCTACTTCCAGCCTACTTTAGAAGGAAAAGAATTGCAAGTAGATAAGGAAAATGGACATTGTTGATGAGTTGGCATGCATTGGTGCACATTAGTGAAAATATTTGAAAATATGTAAGATTCAGATGTGAGACCAAAAGATAGCTTGAGATGGACATTAAGTTGAAGGTTAACTAGATCACATGTATGAGGGAGCTAAGTGAGAGCTTTAAGAACTTAATGTGTGCTCAAATAAACAGACCATGACTAATTGACTTGACATGGGTAAGCATTGGACCAAACCAATGTGTTATGAAAGGATTTGGGATTAAATGACTCATCATTAATGGATAGAGATCAAGAAAAGATCTTGGATGATATGGTGGAGAAGATCACAGTAGATCTACATCAGCTCTAAAAGATAAAGACCATACGAGAAGATCATCTAAAGATAATGGAGTTATTCATGGATATAGATGTATCATTCCTAGTTAAATGTAATTTCTTATCTTGTTAGTAATGATGTAGATAAATTCTATAAGATAGAGTCCTATTTAGATGAGGATGTCATCATATTGGTTAGTGTGATGTAATTTGATTAGGATAATATGTGATCTAATTAGTTAAGTTCAATTAGAATTCTAAATTGTAAAGCTAAAGATGCCTATAAATGACTTATTTGAGCCTTACTCCTAAAAGGGGATAGATTGGAGGGGAAGGGAACACATTGAGAGAGAACATCCATTTGTATACTTTTCAGAAAGTAGTAAATGTTGATTTTTATTATAGCTCTTGTGTGTTTCTTATTGCCTATAATTATTTAACACTTTTGTAGTATTCTTACTTGAATGTCTAAATTAAACACTACAACGGTTGTAAGGCATTTAAGAACAATTTTTTTTAGTTAACGATCAAGTGGGGGAAGGCAGAGTCTTGCTTAAACAGAACTAAGTGAGATAAGGAGTAAGTGAGACTTCAATATAAGTTTGGTGTCTAAGAAAACCTTTGTACTAGTATCAGAGCCACATATTGATACAACGGGAGGTAGCAATTTGATAGAGAGTGTCAACATAATAGAGGCTCTTATAGGGCCAATTCTGCAAGGGGAGGAAGAGGTCACTTCCTACTCATCTTGGTTTGATATTTTGGAGGCACAAATTCAACAATTGCAATATTAAATATCAAACTTGATAAAGGCACAAGAGGATTCTAAATTGGAGATCATGATCCTAAGGCGTGTTATTGGAATATAGGATGTTGGGAGTGCCGAAAGCATTTTAGTGAAAGTGCAAGAATCTCAAGTTTTTTATGGCAATCGAAGTGCCAAGGAGGTAGAAAATTTCTTGTGGGATATGGAGAAATATTTTGTAGTAATAAAGGTGTCCAATTTGAAGAAGGTGTCGATCACGACTATGTATATGGTGGAGGATGCAAAGCTGTGGTGGGGAATGAGAAACTTCAAAAGGTATCAATATAGGTAGACCTTTCATTAATACATGGGAGAAAATGAAGAAAGGGCTAACGAATCAGTTACTCCTCAAAAACACTTCATGGCTCGTAAGGAAAGCTTTGAAGAGGTTTAAAGCAAGATGAAGAAAAAGAGTATGCAAGGAAATTCACATCTTTAATGTTGGACGTGCAAAACATTTCTAAGGAAGACAAGTTGTTCAACTTCATAAGCAACTTACAAGATTGGGCACAAATGGAGCTTCAAAGGCAGAACATGAAGGACCTCCCCAAGTGCGATAGTGGTTGTAGATGCCTTGGTGGATCACTATATGCTACCACTAATTTAAACTACCAATGAGGGCAAGAAGAATTATAGGGCACGATATGGCTCAGAGAAAGGCAAGGAAAATATATGTGAATCTTCTCAAAACAATTCCAAGAAATAAACAAAACAAGATATTACGTGTTTCATTTATGAAGTGCCAAAATTTGCCCATGAATGCCCAAGATGGACCATAAGTGAGGATTAAATGAATTCCATTTTTAGGAAGGATCAAAGATAAGTAAGGAAAGACTCGATAGAAGAAGTCTACCTTAATATTTATGTTATGTTGGGTGCAATGGACCTAATGAAAGAGCATTTAAATAAAGGAAAGGACAAACCCTATAGAGAGGGAAAATGGTACGTGGGAGATGTGCTAATAATTAAGGAGTCTCCAAGGGAACCACATTCAGAGGAGGGCCTATAGATTATTTCAATAAGAACATGAGTTCTTCTAGTGGGGGTGGTTTATTAGACCCTTAAGTCCTAACAGCATAACTGTGTAGGTATTTGTAACTCTTAACCAATGTTTGTTATTTGGACAACGGAACAAAGCAAAGACTTGTGAGTAGGTAAGGAAAATGGGCATTGTCGATGAGTTGACTTGTGTTGATGTACATTAAAAAAAATCTTTGATGAGATACAAGATTCAAACATGAGATCAAAAGATAGCTTGAGATGGTCTTTAAGTTGACGGTTAGCTAGATCATATACATAAGCAAGACATATGAAAGCTCTAAAAACTTAATATGTGCTCAAAAAATGGACCACTTAATATGTGTAAGCATTAGACTATACCAATATTTAATGAAAGGCTTTTGGGCTTGAATAAGAAGATATCTTGAATGATGTGGCAAATAAGATCACAGTAGATATACATATGCTCTAAAAGATAAATACCATGTAGGAGGATCATCCAAAGATAGTAAAGTTTTTCATAGATACGAATGTATCATTCCTAGTTAAATGTAATCTCTTATCTTGTTACTAGTGATGTAGATAAATCTTATAAGATAGAGTCCTATTTGGATGAGTATGTCATGATATTGGTTAGTGTGATGCAATTTGATTAGGATAAAGTGTGAAGTAGTTAGTTCAATTTAATTTGAATTCTAAATTGTAAATCCAAAGGTGCCTATAAATAACTTATTTGAGCCTTGCTACTAAGAGGGGAGAGATAGGAGGGGAAGGAACATATTGTGAGAGAGAATTCCTTTGTATATTTTTAGGGAAGAAACAAAGGTTAGTTTTTACCATAGGTTTTGTGTGTTTATTGTTACCTATGGTTGTGTTTACTATTACCTATGATTATTTAATACTTTTTATTACTCTTACTTGAGTGTGTGAGTTAAACACTACAAGGGCCGTGAGGCATTTAGAACAAAGTTTTGTTGGTCAATGATCACATGTGGAAAGGTTAAGTCTTACTTAAACAGACCTAAGTGGAATTAGATAGAGTATAGCTAAAAGCTATAGTACCTTAATGAAATTGCTTTATTCAATTTACTATACTAAAATCATAATTACAGATTACAACTAAAGGCTTTGCTACAGTAGAATAATGTTGAATCTAAATTTAGTATCAAATACTCACAAGAATGAACTAGAATTTTTATAATGTTCAATGCATGATAAGAAATAGATTGTTAAATAAAAGTATTTGATCTAATTTTACACAAATAGTTTGTATGTGTTGGATCAAATGAGACTTATGTTTAACATAAAGGGCAAAAATACAAGGTTGGATAATTGAGACTATCCTTTGATGCCATGTTGGTTAAATCAACATAACGAGAATCATAAAGTTACATACAAGGATATGTGTATCTATTTGGTTATGAATCGTTTGAAACTTGTCAAGTTGAAGAATAACCTATGCAACCCTTGATGAAAGGATGATAAAGGTAATGAATTGCTAAATCTTATACTTGTGATGTACTGGATGGAATAACAATTCAAAAAAAGATAATATTTATGTTTCATTAGATTACTAATGACTTTATATGATAAAAGTCATATATATTAAAAGAAATAATGATTTAAAATTTTAAACAGTTCAAATCATTTAAATCTAAGTAAAAATTAAGCAATGAGAATGTTGAAGCACTTCGATGAGATCATTGTTGTAAGTTTAAAATTTTTTGCTATCTACAGGAAATGAGATTTTCTGGTGAATACCTTCATAACCGAATTAATAAGAATGTGGTTTTATGTAAGGAGGAAAACACAATATGAGATATTTAAGGTGTAATATTATTTTTCCTATAGCTATGCCTATTACAATGACTTACTTTCAATAGTTATAATTAAATAAATTAGTAATATTTCATACTAGATATAAAATGCTAAGCCTTTGAAAGAGTCAAAGTTAATGATTAAAGGATGTATAGCTTGGTTGAAGTATATATTATTTAATAAGTTTAGAACTAAATTAGGAAATAAAAGGTTATGAGATATCTAAAAAGTTGGATATAATCTTATAGATCCATTGAACAAATTGTTTGCTTCAATGTATACTTATAGAAGAATGGTTCTAAAGATAAGTAGTGAGCATAAGACGAAATTTGAAAAGTTCAAATTTTATAATAGTACAACCAATTGAATTAGTGGCTTTGATGATGCATTTGATATATTGTTGAAAGGCTACGAGACATTGAAAGATTCACTTTCAGAATGAATTCAAAAAGTTTGTTTTAGAAATGCTTGTGAATTTATCATGTTATCAAGAAGGTTAGTGAGAGTATATTTATCATCTTCAGTGGGAGTACGTGGAGACATATTGCTAAGAGAAAACAATAATTCTAATTTCCAATTGTTGAAAATATAATTTTCCAAGAACAACTAATGTTGGATATGAAAAGGTAACAACTTAATTATAGGAATTAGATCTATATAGACAGATATTAAGTTGTTCACCTATTCTAAGTCCAAGTATATAGATAATATACTAAAGATGTTTAGTATTTGAGATATAAAATACTTGTGAAGTATTAAAGATATGCATTATTCCACATATGGGTTGATATTTGAGTTCAAGGTTATAAGGACATTAAATTTATAAGTTAATCCTAATTAAGGTTTATTTTACTTAGAACAATATCATTTTAAAATTGGAAAGGTTCTAATGTAGCAATGGTTGGCAGTTAAACTATAATATATTTTCCATTTAGTGGAAATTATTATTTGGATCAATAAGTTCTTTAATAGACTTGATATAGTTTCTTACATTGTTCAAGAAAGTAATGTATTGTGGAACATTAGAGCCATCGGGCATGTAAAAAGAGCTAAGGTCTCATCAAAGATTCAAGGCTGTATTTATGTAAAATTTTCGTAGTTATGATGACAATTAAGATGAAAGTCATAAGATTTAAGCAAGCGCTATAGAGAATCTTGTAGGATTCTCTTACTAAGCCACTGTTCTAGAAGTGGCATGATCATCATATGGTATATGATAATTAAACAATTAGCTTAGTGTAAGTAGGAGAATGTTGGTTTATGCCTTACAGCCATTTGAGTTGGTTGTTGCTCAGTGACAATTAGTTAAAGACATTCTTTATCTTGTAAATGTTTAGATTTATATGACAAATTCTATGGGATAATTATACATTACAAATGAAATTATAATGAGATTATAATTATGAGGTTCATATTGCATTTATGTATTATCCCTAAATTGTTCCTATTCATTGTTCTATTAAGACTAGACATTAATAGAATATTAAAAACTAACACATATTATGTTTTTCCTTATGAAGGAAGTAATCTATCTCATAGGCTAAAGTATGGAGATACTTAAATAAATGTGTAGGTGCTTATTGAAGAACAAGTTAATTGAACAAACCCGATATGAGAAATTCATTTGAAACATTACTTGCACGTCTATGAAAATTCTCATTATGATGATTGTATAAGCATTACAAGAGTTAAGAAATTTAGTGACCACTTTTTTGTAACTAACTATCATTTCCTCACAGATATGAGTTTTTTGTGACAAAACAATTGATTGACACTATTGTTTGGATTAACTATGATGATTTATATTTTTTTCACTAAGACAATGGTAATTGTGACAATTTAGTATCTTTCACAATTAAATTGTTACTATTAATATATTAATATTGTCAAATTTTCTTTTATCACTAAGCTCTCTCTCTAAAAGCTTATACAATTTGGCTCCAAAGTAATTTTGACAGGAATGAATTGTAATTGTTACAAAAAATATGTTTGTCACTAATATTTTCTATTTGTTGTGACAAAACATAGTTTGGTTACTAATATTTTTCTTTTGTTGTGAAGAAACGGTTTACCTTCACATGATATTTTACTTTTTATGACGAAAACTTTTGTCAATAAAAATTCAATTAGTTAATGTCTACTTAATATTGCCACAAAAAGATAACTATTACTATGCTCACTACTATTTATAATTTTTGTGATAAGAAATTTTGTTGTCACTTGATCATCAACTTTTTATTACAAAGGTTATTGTCAATATAAACGTAACAAATTAATGATAACTATTTCTTGTTATAATAACATATTAAAATTAACCTCTTTAATGATTAATTTTCTCATTATTGTACGAATTTTAGGAACTAGAAACTACTTCTCACGATTTTTTAATATTATTATTTGCAAACATATTTAAATATTTTCTTATAAAATGGTCAAACTACATATATTGATAATCCACAAGTAGAATTACATATCAATAGATATTTGCTAAACATAACTTTGAAATTTTATCAAAATAAATAAATGTTTAAATATATTGAAATTCATATTCCAAAATATTAAGAAAAACTCTTAACCTATTCAAAATTTAAAAACAAAGTTCCTGCCAATGCTCAATCATTGTCATCATCATCTTCCTTCACTTATTGAATTTGTCTCATAATCATTCATAAAAATAAATAATTAAAATAATATTGATTTAATTAAAATTTTGATTATATCAAAATTAGTCTATCAAGTCAAGCCTTGATCATCTTGTAATTAGGCATGGTTTTAAATTCGTTATATCATGTTTGGGTTTAAGTTACACTACATTGTGAATGTAGTTTCTTTATTGTAAATATAATCATAATTATAATTGTATTGTTCATAATCATAATTACTATTATTTGCAATTGGAATATAATTTACATTTCATAATTTAAAAGTCTTCCATATGATAGTATACTAAAAAATTTTCTTTTAATATAGGAATATTTTTTATAAGAAGAAAAATTGCAAGCTATGGAGATGCTATCCTTTTGAAAGGGGAAAAACATTAGAATTTAAAGAACTTATATATTGAATTTATTTTTAAGTTATTTATTTTAAATATGTAATAAATTAAATGTATATTAAGTATGCAATTCATAAAATTTTGAAGGAAAGTTCTTGAACAATCCAACATTAATGTCTTAAAATTATGGACAACAACCAAGAAAAGCTAGGGAAGCTCTATTAAAATTTTAAATTTGAAATTGACTAATCATAAGCCAGTATCATGGGAAAGAGATGAGCATGACCACATCGAAGTTTGTGGGATGGTCCAATGCAGTCTAAACTCAAGGTTTCAATCAAAATGGTGACGTATTAATGTATTTATAGCCAACACGAGAACTTTACAAAGTCATAATCAACTATGTACAGACAACAATCCAGCCCTAGGAACCAAAGAACTTAGAAACGCCGTATATAAACAATGGAATGCAAACAAGATAAGTATAACTCCTAACATCTTAATCAAAATTTCATCAGATTATCATTTTAACAAGCACATTAACCACACCCTAACACAAACAACAATTGACTACAAGTAGACCCAAACATCAAACTCTGAATATAAAAATTGGGTAACCATGGCCTCATTGCCCGCCACTCACATGTCATAACTCATCCTCTCCCTCTCGATATCTTCATTTCCATATTTTAGCCTGCGCAAAGATTCCAAGGTCTCAGGCTATTAAGTCTACCCTCGACTTCTTTATCCTCTTCCAAACCAAACAAAATCTCTCCTCATCCTCGTCATCATCCTCTTCTCTCTTTCACACACCACCAAAGAATGAGCTCTGTATCTACTCTTGACAGATAGTTACAGTATCCTGTTGCATGTCGTGACAATGGATAGTTCTGATGACCACTCTTCATTTTTTATATGTTTTTCTTTCATTTTGTGCTATTTTCTTTGTATGATATTTATATAAATTTTTTATTTTTTCATACTGACTGTTGGAACTACTTTAAGAAGGAACATTTGTATTGTATATGTTGCTGTGAAATGCAAATATTTGTTCATGTGTTTGTAACAAAATTCCTTGCTTTCTTACGATGATTTTATTTATAACTTGATCTTAGATTTTGGGAAGGTAGTATGTCATGATTAAATATGACCCAAATGTATTTTTCTTAGATGTTGATATCTTTACAGGTTGTAAGAATTGAACATTGTGAATGAATTCGTGTGATTACAGTGTCAAAATGAGTCTGCATTGCCAATTTTCGTGAATATGTGTTCTTTCTTGGGGTAAATCAACAACCACTTTTTATTGGTGATAACCATAAGTTGTAGGTTAGTTTGTGGCTTTTCGTGTTACATGTGATATGTAATACTATACTGGTTTCCATTTCCATTGATAGGAACTAAAAACAATAAATTAATGTTTGAGGGAAGTTGTTCTGGGATGCATTTTTGTACTCCACATCTAACTTCTAACTTAAAGATCTTTCATATTGGACTTCTTTCACATGCTTTAGGTGTTAAAGAGATAACATCTAAGTCCAGAGAAAAAAGTCAAACTTTAATTGAAGTTGAGGCTGTAAAGAAATGTGCAAGTGATTTAGATGATGAAATTGCAAGACTTACTCAAATCACAAAAACACAAAATCAAAATATTCAAAATCAAAATGAGATGATTCAAGCTTAAGATGCAATTATTGAAAACCAAATCAAGGAAATGAAACAAATTTTAGTTGTTTTTGCGCATTTGGCAAATACTGAAGTAATTCCTAGTTTATTAATGCTTCTGCCTCAAATGGAGATCCACCAAGTGCCACAATATCAAATACCCCAACTAATTATGTGAGATTATAAATTTATAAAATCTAGAATAGTTAGTATTACTTCTTATCATTATTATTATATTATTATAAAATGTTAGTACTAAATTTATAGCTTAATATTTTATAAACTAATTAATTGATTCTATTTTTTTATTTATTTCGTAGGAAAAAAATCAATTGTGAATTTCATCTGTAAGAATAGCCAAGAAAATTTACCTTGGGGAGTTTTAACTTAAATTAGTACTTAGTAGTTTAGGATAATTGTAATAAATATAATTTCCATGAATATTAATTTTCCAATTTATATTGGAAATTAGAATTTTGTACATTTTGGTGATTTTTATATATTTTGTATATATATTAATAATTTTTATTTGCTTGTGTAACAATATCGTGGCACTAAAAATCCTTATCATTTGTGACTTCTATTTTATATCCCTCAAAGCAAAACATTTTATCAATTAAGCTATTAAATTGTTAAATCTAATAATATTATTTGTACATTTTTTATAAATTTATTATAACATGTAATCTTTATTTAGTGACAACATTATTGTAACTTATAACTTTTATACTTGTAACGAAACCTGTTAGACAATATGATCACTTATGCAAAGTTCTTTTACCACTAATGTAATTCTATTGTTGAATTAATAGTTTTATTTATGATAATAATAAACACATTAGTGACAATATCAATTTTCATTTTTATGACAAAATGATGTTGACACTTTTTCCTTAAAATATTGGTAACTAAGAAGTAATAAAAACTCATTAAAAAACACGAGTAACAAATTTTTTGTCACTATTTTCAATTATTTTAGTGGCCAAGAATAAAATAAAGTATTGTTACGACTTTATTCATCATTACTTTATATTGTTTATATTGACAAACTTGTCATAAATATGTAAAGTTATTTAGACCAAATAGTTTTGTCACACATTCTATAGTTTTTAGTATTAATTCTTTTGTCACAAAAGTGTTGCATATTTATGACCAATTTTTTAAATTAATCACTATTTCATTAGTAACGGAGTATTTGTGATATAAAGTGACGATTTTAAATTTTGGATACTATAAATAATAGTAACTAATATTATTATTTTTAGCAACTACATTTACTTTAACTACAAATATAATTTCTTGTAGTGTAATCAAATGCTTTTCATTAATGGTGTTAACAAAAAATATGAACGTGCACAACAATGATTTGGTAGTCCCGTAGGATACATGTTAGCATATATTAATACACAAGACAGTGTGAGCTGTACAATGTCATGCGAACATATTATGTCACCATGATATTAACATGGCGTTTATGTAAATAGTACATAAGGCATGGTGGATCTTATGATACTAACCATAATAAAACTCACTTGTCTCCTTTAATAAGTACTATTTTTCCAAAATTGAAAATTTATTGATGATATAAGGAATTTAGTTGATAATTTATTAAAATCAGCCTGGTTACTTATCTTTTTCGTTTTGTATGACTCCAAAATATTACAAGTGAGGCCAAAATAATAATAAATATTAATTAATCATATAATAATAAATATTACAATATTAGTCAACAAAAGTTACATATCTTAACTTACCTAAGCCATAGACAATTATGTTTCTTAAATATTATTAGACCAAATAAACACCCAATGTGATTGATCCAATGATAAAGAATAAAATACATTAATTTCATATTTAGACCTTAAAACTCCTATACGATTACATATACTTAGCAAAAAGAAAATAATATACAATGGCAAGTCCTTGTAGTCTTGTAGGCTCCATACGTCATGTGTTATTAATGTGATGCAGAGGTGGTTGCTTTATTGCTGTACTGTTGTTATTTTCTTTGTTAGATCATGTGATATCTTAAGAGGGTATCAATTATGAGAAGACGCTTTTAAGTCATCTACTTTTAGATTAATCTCCGCTCACACCGGGTCAGTCCGTAAGGGGTAAAGTACTGGCCAAACAGATTTCTCCATTCTCAAGACTCGAACTCGATACCTCTGGTTAAAGGATGAGAGTGTTGAACCACTCACACCAACCTGTTTGGTTTGTTGTTATTATGCTAACGTGATATGTTATATTTGTATTTTTATTAATGAAAATATTTGATTAGAAAATATCCAATATTAGAATTTAATTAAAACTCAATTAGAAAAGTAAATAACAAGAAGAGTAAAAATATAATTATGACAAGAAATGCAGAATAAAAATATAACTTTTGTCCTTAATGCTTAGACAGTTAGAATTCGTTCGATATTTTTTAGTGGTAGCTGAAATTCGAAATAAATACTTTATTCTGGTAAGATAATATGATCATTTGATGTCGCTATCACATTTACTTTTTAAAAGCGTCTCAACTTATACTCTCTACATTTAAAGACATTTACAACCTTAAATAATTCAAATGGTTCATTACCTCAGACAAACAACGTGAGCGGCAATAGTTTAATGCTGTCAATTATTTTCGAAGTTAATGTCCTAACGTTGTTGGAATCAACATAGGAAACATAATTCTGGCAAGCTGCCGGCAAATAGTAAAGAAGCAACTAAACACACTATTGCCGAAGGACTTAAGCCTGAGCACGGCATTGTCGAGTATTTCGGCATTCATTTAAATAAAGAATGTGGAGACTGTTTAACTAGGGAAGGGCTGTTATTTGATGTCGAAGTCCAATATTAAAATTGTTACTCTGGAAATGATTAATTTACTTACTACACACACGTTAGACTCTTTCATTACTCCAAGCCCTTTGTCCCAACGTACATAATTCCTAACATATGATAACAAACAGATATCTGAAATGCAAGGCTTTAATTGGATAGGACTAGTTCAGTTACTAGGGGAAGTCTGGTGGGTAAATTAATTATAAAGACTTGGCAATTGGCATAATAAACCCCACTGATAGATAGGTCCAAAGAAGAAGATGCTTCTTACCTGTAAAGTGTAGTTAAGGCCAATTCTGGTTGTCCGTTGTGTCTCGGAGGAATGGTGAGGAAAAGGATAATGAATGTTTTTTTTTTAATAAAAGGGAAAATAACCAAAATTATACCGCGCTACGTACGGGAGAGACAGGTTCCCGATAGATCCTCTAAAAGGATCATGTGGCACCCAATGGGTGTAGTAGCAAAATAATTGACTCCGACAACAAAGTGCCCTGCATAGTGGGTCAGTTAGTCGGCGCATCTGTTGCTCTCTCGACAGATATGACGATGAACAACAGTCCAATTCCTATTGAACAGCTCATTGATGCCTCGAACTAGCGAGTTGAGAGATCTGGCTCGGCGGTCCAGGGAAGAGAGAACATCGATCACCGCTGTGGAATCCACTTCAAGTTCGATCCGTCGGTACCCCAGATTTCACGCAAGGGTCAACCCAGTATAGACTCCCCAGAGTTCCGCAATGAAAGGAGTGCACCAGCCAAGGTTTTGGGAAAAGCCTCCCTTCCAGTTACCGTCACTATCACGGAGAAGCCCACCGGCGGTAGCTACGGACGAGGCTCGGTTGCAGGCACCATCTGTGTTTAATCTGAGCCAACCCATGGGGGGTTTGTTCCACCCGTTGAAACGCTCGAGTCGAGGTCAAGGACCGACAGGCCGTGCGCTATTGTGCCAAGCAGCTGACTGGTGGAGAGCACCTGCATAAGACAAAATAGTAAAAATGGGTGAGGAAGGCCAAGAGAATTGATCATCGAAGAGGGACATATTCCTCCACTGCCAGAGGAACCAGCAGGTAATGCCAAAAAAGAAGAACCAGTCATGCCCCAACGCCTGTCATTGAGAATGGAGGTTGTGAGTTAACCACTCCCTCGGTGACATAGTGTAGAAGACAGGTGAGACGATGTGAGGCGGGAAGCTATTCCACACTTGCCGGGCTTTAATGCAGTCGCGCACGACATGCAGTGAGAATTCCTCCTGCTGGCAATGCGCACAAGCACCGTCCGTAGTGAAATGTCGTCGCACTGTCCTGGTTAGTGAGTAACTGGTCCTTAGCTAGCAACAAGAGAAAAGAACGAATGCATTCAGGGCCTTTCCATCTCCAGATGACTTTCCACTTCGCATGACCCAGATCAGCTTCAGTGTTCATGATCATGTCATAAGCTAAAGCAACGGTGAACTGACCAGAATCGGAGGGGCCCCATATCAGTTTATCTAGACCTAAATAGGGATGCGGGGGAAGAGTCCCTGCAATTAAACGGCAAATAGATGGCGGAAGGTGAGCTTGGAAGACGTCCCATTGCCAAGTACCGTCAAAGTCCACGAAATCCTAGACGCTGGAATGGAGTATGGGATCAGGTATGGGAGAAATGGCATGACTTGTAATGGGTCCTGAGCCAAGAAGCCAAGGGTCCATCCAGAATCTGATCCGTGCGCCATCACCGACACTCCATTTCATACCCTGGATAACCAGGTGCCAAGTGGCCTTAATGCTCCGCCATATCATGGACCCGCCGATGGCCTCAAAGGAGGTGGGGGGATTGGAAATGTTAAATCTGTACTTAGTTGCAAGGACTTTGACCCATAACGCAGTAGGATTGTCAATTAGAGTCCATCCTGATTTTGCAAGCAAGGCATCATTGGTAGCACGGATTCGCCGAAGTCCCAGTTCGCCCTGAGCTTTGGGATGACAAACATCCTCCCAGTTGACAAGGTGGATTCGTTTGGCTCCATTGGAATAGCCCCAGAGAAACTGACGCATCAATTTTTCAATATCATCACAAAGCCGATAGGGTAGATGGACCGCCTGCATAGTATAACTAGGGAGAGCAGCTATGACTGACAGGATCAATGTGGTGCGTCCGGCGAGGGAGAGAAGGTTAGCAGTCCAGCCTAACAGGCAATGTTGAACTTTGTCGAGGATGTGTTCATAAGTCCGTTTGCTAACCCGATCATGAAGAAGAGGAACACCTAAGTAACGAAAGAGGTTTGACGTATGTCTAATGCCGAGGGCTCTGCTTAAACTACGAGCCGTCAAAGGAGTGACATTGTGGGAAAAGAAACACCTAGATTTGGCTAGGTTGACTCGTTGCCCCGAAGCAGCACAAAAGTCAGATAAGATCTCGCTAATTGCGATCACGTGTTGCGAGGAGGTTTCAGAAAAAAGAATGAGGTCATCGGTAAAAAACAAGTGCGAAAGTTGTGGTCCATTTTTTCTAAGCCGAATAGGTTGCCGGTGGCTATGTGTCATCGCATGGGTGATCATGTGCCCTAGGTGTTGGGCCCGGGTCCAGGATCCCTATTCCCGAGGTGGCCCCTCGGGCTGCGCCCGCGACGAGCTGCCCGAAACTTCGGACCCGATCCCAACATTCATACATAATTCGATTCACACATGCATTTTCGCACACATAATACGCACAAACATTCTAACTATGAATTTAACACCCCATAACCAAGGGGCTTCATGCCATAACAATCCGAATAAAGTTCAAACAAGTATTCTTAAAATAACACAATACATATCCAGGTTTAAATCCAAAATACATGAAAAATGCTCCATGATGACATGCTCGGCGGGCCTACCAAAATATTAACTTAATGCAATGATCTTTAACTATTGCGGAGTTCTTCGATGCCTGGCAAGGATCAACTGATGTCTTGAGTTGCACCTGAGGAGTGAAAAATAATGGGTTGAGCTACACAGCTCAGTGGCTAATATAATTATAGCCATCGGTAACTAGCACAAATTCAGGCATATGTACATATATATATTATATATATACCTGCATCAATTCTAGCACTCACATGCTAATCAAGTAATATACGCATTCAACATAATTAATTCGACTTACAAAACATGTCACAAATATGCTTCATAACGAACAGTT
>JAOSBK010000003.1:27222874-27254508 GCA_027568895.1 Erythroxylum shatona
TTTAATTCTGTTAAAGTTGATTATGTGGAAAAATTTTAAATTCATTCCGCTGCGCTTAGATTCGATTTTGCGTTGATTTTCCAATACAGACACCACTAGAACTGCGCAGAAACTATTGGTGAAAGAAAGTTTGAGTTTTTTCAAATTTTTAGATTCAATTTAAAGTTACCAAATTCTATTAAATTTAATCAGAGAATCGGATTAGGAAAAGTTGCATCTTTTTATTGTGTTTCAGAAATCTGGCAATCTCCATAATAGTATTGCAAAAGATGGTCTTTAATTTATCTACCAACAACTTGTGTGCATCTTTGAAATTGAGAATTCATCGTAATCCAACAATTTCTACAGTAAGAATCTGAACTTTTTTGATGTTGTACTAGTACTACGTAAGGACCAAAGACAATGCAATACTGATGTCTTTGTCTGCTTGCAGATCGCCGGTCAACGCACATGAAGTAGAGAGTTAGAGAGCATTGTCTCGTATAGTCATGAAAGAATGATCAGTGTGTATCAACTAACAGTTTCTGATACAAATCTGCAGTTTCAGCTTCTGTTTGCAGTCAAGTATCTTTCCATCCTTGATTATGTTTTATTTCCTTAACACTGTGATACAATTCAAAATGCATGTCTTTGCTGGATCTAGACTAGAATGGCATATGATTAAATTATCACAATATAGTTTAGTGTTTAACCTCTGTAGGGCTATACCACAACAAAGGCACTGGAAGCACCTGAAAAATGGCTGATAGATCCAGTAATCGCCTTTGCAGCACCGAAATGTCTTACTCTGTATATTCCAGGAACTGCAGACCGTGGGATCCTCCATTCAATGGTTGCAAAGCTCTGAGGACTAAGTTTTGCAGGCCTTGACCACTTAAACCGCAGGCAGAAATCGTCATCATCGTAGGCTGAATCCCAGGTCGTTTTGGCTTGGAGAATCTCAACCAGTGCAAATGTGCCCTCAGTCATCAGATCATTCCTCGGACAAGCAGACCAGAACTTAACAGAAACCACATCCCCCCTTTTGAAGGTTGAATTTGAAGGCAGGTCTTCTTTAACGTCTCCAAAATCGACACCAAGAGGAGTTGCATCCAAAACTACAGGTGCTAATAAACTGATTTGCTTATCAAGGAGGTCTGGGGGCTGAGGACCAGCATTCACAGGTTGTCCACTGAGAAGAGCTGCAGCTAGTTTCTTGAATTCCTGAATATAGGCGCTAAGTGTGTGAGGTCCGTAAAGAGTGGACGCTCCCTGACAATCATTACCATAGATATATCAGTGATTGATACTTTATGAATATGAATGTGGCACTGCTTCATCTAATGCTATGCTAGAAAATTAGAGATGCACATAATGGTTGAAAAAGGAAAATGAGAGTTAATGATCCAGACCTCGTATCTCTGAACTTGGTACTCCTCAAATGTGGTCACGTATTGTGAATAGGTATTAGTCAGTCCAGAAATGACAATGTGCACATTGTTGTTAAATTCTTTGCTACCTCCAGAAGTAAGCAATGCCTTGACAGCATCTCGGAGACGCCTACCGGCCATGGTAGTAAATTCTGCAGGAAACAGGTTGCCGTAAATTGGACACGCCCAGGGAAAAAATGAAATACTGAACAAGACTGTATAATGAGTGTCTGTAATGGAGCAGCGAAACACTTTCTGTAGCAGAGAAACAAGGTATCGTTATTCACATCTAATTGATTGCCATTTGCTAAAATGCGTATGTTCTGAAGAGATTGTAGTATATATACATAAAAAAATACAAAAGGAAAGGATTTTTTTCACCTCCAGGTACGTTAAGGATGACAAGTTGCCCTATTCGCAAGATTTGAACTGGAAGAATTGAGGGCTGCATGGAACATTCACTGGTTAGGAAAACATCAATTCGTTTTCTGGGGTTCAAGGCTGAATAGACATCTCTGAGGATTAAAAAAAAATATATGTGAAAGGAAAGAATGTTCTAAGTTCTGCAATTCACCACATAAAGCATATCGAGTGGTTTCTCGACACTTTGTCGTTCATTCTCTTAATTTTATCCTCTACTGTACTCTTTTTGTGCTTAACCTAGAACAAGTCTCAGTGTTCAACTTTTTTACCAAATTTTTAGCATTATCACTACTACTTCATAAAATGTCATACTCACCGCCCAGTCATATGGTAGCTTCATTTCACCAGTATCAAGCAGAATAGGTTTGGGTTGCTGACAATTTGTTTGTTCTTGGCTTGGTGTTCTAAGGAAGTTCCTAATCAATTTCCAGAAAGCATTACCCTGCAAAGATTCCAGAGACAATGATCACAAAATTTAGGAAGCCCCAATTCATGAAACATAAGACATATGATAGAACCATTACTTGCCTGATTATCTCCTTGCTTGAAATCGAAAGCTCCAGGGCCATCAGTTGTCCCTGCGGCAAAAGCAAAGCCCATAGCAGCAGGACATGTTTTCACTACCTTGTTAATTAGCGAGACCTCAATGTTTGAGAAATCCACATAAGCATGCTTGTATCCAACCTTTCCCTTCAGCTGCTCAGATGCTTTGTTGAATAGTTCAACAGCTTTCCTGAATTGCTTCTCTCCAATTATTCTCGTACTCTCAAATTCATCAGGATACCTGAAAAATGGACATGCAAAGCATTTTATCCTCTTTAAGTACAAATTACAGCATTGATTAGGAAAACTACTTAAAAAAGGTCGATTTCGAAAAGAGATCAAGATAATGCATACCCTGGTCCCCGTCCATAGCAAAGTTCGTTCTTCCCATTGCAGGTACTGTGATTGAAATCACAAGGAAGTCCTGTGTCTGTGCAAAATGCACCGAGAATATTTGGACTTACATCACCACAGTTTGATTGACAGAAAGCTGAAACAAATCGAGGCCGGTCGATGTTAGCTTTCCTCGTGGCATTTCTGACACGCTTTGTAGTACTCCATAACCTAGACACAGGTTGTCCTTTTAAAGACCTAAATGAAGCAGCAAGTTCCATCAACTTGTCACCTGTTTCAAACAGACCAATCATCAGAAATTTTCATACTTTCTCTATCTTTTATTTGTATAATTGGGGTTTGGATCACATACATGAATCTGAGTCGACACTAGACATAAAATGGTAGGATTATATACAAATTTGAACCAGCTACACCGAAGTTGACACTAGACATTTGATTCCAGAGAAGAGAAAAAGTTCACTTACTATTCTCATTAACCTTCAAGGATGAGGATTTACTACCGGCTGGGTTATTGAAGAAATCCTCCATGAATCTTGCAGCAGCTCCTTTGTTATCACCACTTATCAACGAGTTTGTGCGACTCATAGAAGTTCCATGAGTTGCAAACCAGTTAAAGGAACCTACAGGTCCCCATTCATCATCTACAAACTTAATGAGGGTCATTTCTTTGTCAACATCGTACTTATACTTGTTCCGCTCGTCCACAGGATTGTTGAGATAAGCACTTGGACTACGGTTTACACCAGCATCTAAAAGCTCTCCTGCAAAACCATAGTTAAAGAAAAACTAATTTAACACTAACATAGACACATAAGTGACGAAATCTTGTTAGATTTATCTTAACTAAGCTAGGGAAACAAACCAACCAAAATGTAGCAAAAAAAGGTATATTGATGATAACAAGGTAACAACTTAGGAAAATAAATTTCAATTATTTCCGAACCTTTGTTCACAAAAATGGATCCTGGCCGAAGATTTTCATGAGCCTGTATGATGCTTTGCTCGATACCATCAACAATGGCATCAAATGACTGGCGAACAAATCCAAGAGAAGTTACAATATACACAACATATTGGAGATAGCCTCCAGGCCCAGCATGGGTGTGTATGCCACTTATGGCAACATTCTGCTCCGTGTAAAGCCCCCCATACCTTGTGAGAGCACAAAACCGTCAAGTAAATGATCCACAGAGACAACAACAAAAGATCAAATGTAAAAGTGAAGTGAATTAGAGCAAGTGCAAGATTCTCTAATCCTAAATTATTTAAATTGTGATTTATAAAAACTACAAATTAGACTAAAAAGGAATAAATCCTATTGAACAATATACAGAAAGTGATTATCAGACATTTATGGATGATTTTGTTCGTTTCTAGCAATCTAAATTTTGTACTTGTGCATCTTGAATCCAAAACAACGAAAGTTATCTGGTATCTACCTTGCTTTCAGTCTCTCCAGTACTTTAACTGTAACGAGCTGGGAGGCCATGCAAGCATCGAGATTCACATATACTACTCTGTTCCCCTGAGGTTCAGCCACAATAAAGGAACGAGCTCGCAACCTGAAATGAACTCCAGATGCCACCTGATCAGTGTTTGCATATCCCATCATGTTAACATCTGCAGCTGGTCCTGTTATGTCATAGCTTCCAAGGCCTATCAAGTAACTTGAAGCTGATGCTGTTCTTTCAAACTTCTGCATTAAGAGTAGAAGCAGGAAGAGCCAACTAGACGCATGTAACCTCTGCATCCAGCCATATGAACCAGAATGGAAGTCCATTTTCTTTTCTCTAATCCTTCAAGAAAAGATAAGTTTTATGAAAACATTCTTCAGAGTTGAAGCACACAGGAAAATTATTGGTTGACCAATCTGCTGTGTTAGAACTGAAACAAAATCAGAGCAATCTGAGATTGTGCTGCGGTAATGCAGGAAAATCTGAAGATCACCTTCATCTTACGAGTAAAAACTGTTAATATAATGGAAGTAGCAAATGCAATCGCATGATCTGATGGTAAATTGTTATCTCATTCCCCATAAATGAACAAACTAGCAAGCTAGCAAGCAAGCGAGTGAGACAAGAACATATCTTTCGAACATATTCACACACTCCGTTAGCAGAAAGGCAATAAACGAAACTAAAATCTAGTGAATGCCAAGAGAGATCCAAGACAAGGAAGTTCCAAGTCACTTCGAGAACTCACAAGATAAATCCAGTTCATATAGACACACATTGACAAAGACACGAAGAGATATAGAGGAGAGGAATAATGTAGGAACTACCTGAAAATCGATTCCTGATCAAGGGGTCCAATGAAACATGGAAATGAAATGGTCATTTGTAGAGACAGAAACATTAGAACACTTGTAAGTTGTAACTGAGAAGTGAAGTAGGGCGCTTTAGTCAACAGAAATTTATGTAAGACAATGCTGTGTTCCAGTTTTGACACCATAATTTATTCCATTTACTTTAGTGACAGCACCGGCACGGGATTGCAATGAGGCAGTGCGTGTGAAGTATGAAACTGAGAAGTGCATAAGTGTGGACGCGTGGTCAGTGTGTGTGGTTGGTGAGGCCTTCAGTGAAGAGCCCTTTTGTGATCTAACAACTCCAAAGCACTAAAACTTAGCACCCATCGATCTTTACTTCGCGTACACACCATTGTTCCCTTTATTAAGTGCTTTGCTTCACTATAAATGGATCAACATGGAATCATATTGATTACCTTGTAGCCCACTTGCACTGTTTTGTTGAAATTGTCGTTCACTAGATCTTTAAGCATTTGGTTGAAATCCAATAACACGTCCAAAATGACGCTATGTCCCAAGTCCAACAAGGTCCTACACAATATTTTAGTCTCTGCATGATCTGCAAAACCCACAATAAAGCCACCATTTTTATAGTTTAGCCTCGATAAAGCCACCATCTTTATAGTTCACCCCTTTCAGTTCAGACTTTGGGCTTCATCATGTTCGATGTAACGTATCAGATAATCAGAAAGAAACAAGCTTGCAGTGCAAAAAAGTTGAGATAGTTTTTCTTTAAAAAATCCCAACTTCAGAGTAAACCACGAGTACCCTACCTGTAGCTTCTGTTCAATGCCTTGCTTCTTCTCTTTAGCTTCTTTAAGCGTAGTCTTCCAATTCGATAAGTCTCACTTCCTTCCTGGGATTCGACTCTTTTCACTGGCTCCGACGACCGGGAACTCAAATGTGCTTTCAATCGAAAACCCAATACTGGATTCTGAATTTGGTTCTCAAATTTCTTGGCATTTCAGAGAACTGTTAAAACAGTGGCATTGCAGAAAAGATTTACAGGAAGACAATAGGGATAGCTACGCTTAATAAACATATAGATCTAATGGTAGTTGAATGAAAATTCGAAACTGGGCTTAATTCATTTCAATGTAATCCTTATGATCCAAGTGAAAATGAATCGCCTTTGTTTGCTCTCTCTCTCTCTGTTCTTTTCTTCTGTGGAGGATTTCTTTGATGGTAGATCTCTAGATCTTCTTTCATTAGTCATTACCTTGTGGATTTTTGATTGCCTACGCCTGCGCCTACGCCTAATCAAGAGTCATTTGGCCCGAAAATAACTCCGGTGTGCAGGTCCCACTTTGGCACACATCATCCCCTGACTGTACCGACTTGCATTGTTTCGTTGAAAATTGAAATCGTCGTTCAAATGTTCAATTGATGCTGTAGCATTTGTTGGCTGGTTTACGTCATGATTATAGTTTTGGGTCCTGCAGACAACGTCCCATGTAACGTCTTGCACACTTTAGGCAAGTCCCAAACTTGCAGGAAGGCAAATCGTGTTATGTATGCAAGAGTTCTTTTGTTTGTGTTTTTTCATTGGAATGAGCTTCTCGTTACCAGGTCACTCCCTCCAGTTGTTGAGCTTGTCAATACCAGGTTGCTTCCGCTCATCGTTGCCAAGCCACTCATCCAACTCCTTGGGTTGCCTGTTTTCAGGTTGCTCCTCCGGTTCCCTGAGCTCGTCATTACTGGTAGGGACATTTTTACGGGGTTGCAATCGAATGCATCAAGAAGCAAACTGATACTCGAACATCGCCCCAGTGGGCACACAACTCCTCTAACACGCTCAAGTCGATAATGAAGACAAGCACGTTGACTATAGCAGGAAGAAAGCTACATCCGAGCATGTTCAGATACAGTGGTCAATGGTAGGAAAGGAAGACGACACGTTAACAGTACTCGGGGCAATGGAAACCACATTGTGCAAATACTAAACCGAACAAGGGTAAGTGGAGAAGCTAAAATTGTTTTCAGATCCAGAGCACGCTTATAATGCACAATATACACGAGACAGTCAAAAATTTCAAAATCTTCAGGATAAGCCATAAATATTCTTACAGGTGCTCCTAAATTTCCTACAAAATTCCTCATTACAAAATCTAAACCCTTGACTCCTACTGAGTTAAGATTGCAATTTCTCATCCCCAAATCGAACATCAGCATCAGTACCACGAGTTGACCAAGAGCCATCCCGCTGCAAAAGAACATCATAGAAAAATGTTGAGCTTAGAAAGAAGGTGTATCTTACAAGAATGATGGAGGTTAACTAGGAAGCCTAAGTACACAATCAGATTCCACCGCAAGGATCAAGCAAATGAAGCAACGTAGGAACAAATGTTATGTGTTTTCACAATGCCTTGCTGCCCTATTAACAAGTATATGCAAGTGTTAGCAACAGGCCAGGCTCAGGTTTAAGCCTTAGTCTGGTCAAACTTGATTTGACCCATTGACTTCGTAGTATCTGGGCAAGACTAATTCGCCTTGATTGATCAGGCTCAAAAGATTGTGAAAACCAAGTCCAACACGTCCTAAATATACGAGGACGAGTTTGATCATGCATGAGTATACAAGCCCAAACCCAATCAAACAGGACCAAGGAGGAAGGCAAGCCAATTTCCCATCCCTAATCATTAGTCAACCTCAAGAATCAGAAAGAAAACAAGTTCCTAGTTGCAAACTGACAAGCGAACACCAGGAAGGAAATTCATGAGCAGGCTTTGAGCAAGTATACCGTTCACCAATGCAAACGCCCATAGTATCATATCTAGCTTAATCACTACGACATAATCACAACAACGACAGATCAGATTAGCTTCAAGTTTCTGTTGCTCAAACCTAGTTCAATTCTTCATGTCATAATAATGAACACCAAGAGACACGCATATCTAACATCACACATAATACCCTAACTTACATAAGCAACTAAAGGAAAAAAAAAACCCTTAATTATACCTTAAATGTTGCTGGGATACATAAAGACTCTAACTTTAGCTCCCTGTAGCAAAAATAAACAAACCCTAATCAGAATATTAAGAATAGAAACCATATTCAAATCAAAGAGAATAAGATTAACCAGATTACCATAGATTTTGGAGGTAGATTAGACTTGAACTTGGCACGAACAACACCACTGTTACCATGAGGCCTAGTGACTTTACCCCAAATGCAGCGATAGTGGGTACCATTCTTCTTCACCTTTGCCTTATAAATATACGCCATTCGCTTACCACAGTACCAAGCCACCTCCTCTTTGGTGTTAACCCCCTCTATCTGTATCAACGACGTGTTTGGATACTGATTCGACTTGGACCTAACAATCCAAACAAACCCAAATCACGAAACTCTCAAAACAAACGTTCAATCAAACACTTAATTGAATTGAAAATCCAAGTAAAGATTCGATCTTTCAATCTACCTCTTGTATCCTAGAACAGTTCCTCTGACATAGAGCCTGCAGAGAGAAAAATGACATGAACCAAAATGAACCCAGAGTTCTTTTATAAGAAGAATCAGAGTTTTACAAAGAGAAAAGGAAAATATAATTGAACCTGACACGCTCTCCTTGGCCGCCTTTCACCATTTTCAGTTCCTGTGTAGTGAAAGCTCCGTGTGTTACGCCAATGAAAAGCCCTAGACCCAATCATGTGCTTATATAGTGAGAGTAGTAATAGGGCGCGAGCGGTACCGTCTAAAGTTTGTCGATCTTGATTTGCAAAAACCGTAATGATTGAAACACGTGGATCTGAGGGTCTTCTTATGGGCCCACAATGATTGTACTAAAATTGATGTTTTTAATATAATTTAAAAATTTTCAATCATTATTTTTAAATAAATATGACCTCTATACTTTTGCTAGCGGTAAGTTTTTGGTAAAAGTTTCAGGTCAGTTGTAGTTAGGGAAAGATTCCAGCGATGAATACCTAAAATTGTAGGATTGTCGTATTCTTAGGATTACCCCATAAAGACTCCTAGTGCGACTAGCACCAAAAAGAGTCGATTTTTACAAGATATAAGATATTAGTAGATTTGGTCAACTATTAGGTATGCTTTTATTATCTTGTATTGTAATTTTATTTACTTAAATATTTTACGTGCTAGTTTTTATTTATTTCTTCTGATAACCTGCATCATTATTTTCCTTCATATCTATATATAAATCTATCAGAAACAGCCTCTTTATTATGTAGGGATAAGGCTACGTACTATCAGACTTTTCTAGACTCCACTTCATTGTGAAAATTCGTACTGAGTATGATGATAGTGATTTGATTAATGAATTTATCAAAAATTAATAACAATATTGGGAATATAATTTAATTAAAATTAAAATATAGCAATTTTCTTATATATTGCCCTAAATCACTTGGTTCATGATTATGTGATAGTAATGATGTTGATGTTATTCCTTGCCAGCTAAGAAAAGTCACAGTTTAAATTGCATTGATCTGATGATAGAAATGGAGGAGAAACCCAATCAAAGAAGACAATGGAGGAGCCACTACTCTCAGGTACACACATACACACACTCTTACAATAGAATTCCATAAATTGAAATAGGTTTTTGATCTGAAACACAAGTATATGATTGCTTCTTCCTTTGAGTAATGAAGGGAAAGAGTCTGAATCTGGTGATAAAGGAAGCAGCACTCAATGGAGCTCTTACCAGTACTTAGGTCGAACCGGGTCGGTTATTCCAACGGAAACTGATGTTAGCGTGGAGGAGATACGGTCGGCTAAAGCGGCGTCCGATTACTACCCACCGTCGCTCCACGCTGCCTTGCTCAGCCCGCCCGAGCCCGATCCTGATCCTAATGGTTAGCAATTGGTTTTTTGTTTCTGGTTAATGGGAATTTGGTTTAATTGTTTAAAGTTATTACCTTTGAGTTAAAACATCACTCTGTTTTTGGCAGAGCAAGCGATCGTGTATCAAGGTGGGTATGGAGGAGGTTATGGTGGACATGCTATTGAATTTCAGAGGTAAGAACGAATTTCTTGTTCTCTTTTTTGGGTGATATGATAGTAGTAATTTATTGGAATTTGCAGAGTGAAGTTCTTGCTTACTTTATGGGTAATTGTGTACCTGTAACAGAGAGAGAGAGAGAGACAGCTTAATATAAGAGAAAGCAAAGTCTTTGGGTGAACGAGTAGCTGGATTTGTTGCAAGTTGTATAATTTGTTGTTGTTAATCTTACCTCTTTGTGTTTATGGATTTACTTTTTGTTGATTCTGAATATCTAGGAATAGATGGTTGATTGATCTGAAAAAGGACAAATAGAATGTATTGGTACTTGTTTCCTGCAGAAATGTGAGTGCTGTAGTGAGGACATAAAATGCTGTCTAATTTTACTTGCAAGTGTAATTCTACAACTTTAAGTTGATATTTATTGAAGTTAATTAGGTTTTCATCCCACTGGAAACACTTTTCTCAAGCAAATCTTACAAACAGGCAAAACTTGGATGAGGTGGAGATACGAGAATTGCTCATTGACCATGTTGGTCATAGGTGCTGTTGGGGAAGTCGTCCAGCTCGGACCTGGAAGATCCATGCTGTGGAAGATTGTAATGTATATGTGGGAACTCTAGAGACTTTTATTGAGGAGAGGGATGTGATAAGAGTAACAGAGCCATATCTCAGTGGACCCATTGATGGAAAAGATAAGGGCCCTGAACTTGGTGTCTGGGAATTGGATCTGAGGTCTCAATTTCCTAATCTGTTTACACCTCATAAGGAAACGCGCACCAAAATTCCTCACTCGGAAGTACTTGAGAAATGCTCAGGTAATGAGTAATGGAGCATCTATTGTTTCTACGAGAATTCATTCATTCCTTGGTTAGTGGTGTTAATGTCAGTTTCCATTGTTCATTGCATTTCTTGTCATACCAAGTTCTTTTCGCCACTCTTTGGATATATAACCAATATTTAACCATAGGTTTCATTCTTTATTTGTCCGCCACTGCATCAATTGTATGGCCTCGATTACTCAGCATCAATGGCTTAGTTGATGACCGTTTTCTAACACAAGTGTAGTGAAGGTTTACAGATTGCACGGGAAGGGGAGATATTGTGTGTGCTACATGTAATGCTAAGGAAGAACCCGGATTCTACAAGGAGAATCGGATGTATGACTGCCCTGTATGCTATGGAAGGGGTTTGGTTGCTCATAGAGATGGATCAGACACAATGTAAGCTTTATTTTACCATTCCCGCAAAGACATGTTTTTATTTTTCTGACTCAATTTCAAGTTTATTTAGCAACATCTTCTGCAAGGAGAATCGCAAGTGTTTTGCTAAGATCTATCAAACTGCTAACCTTTAAATTCGTCAGATGACAACTATATTGTTGTAGTGGCAAAATAATTAGATACTAAAGTTGTATCTGTTGACAGTTTCACTTATCAGCATCATATATTTATTTCTCAATAGATGCAAGCCATGCAACGGGAAGGGAAAGATTCCTTGTGCAGCTTGTGGATCTCGTGGCCTAATAAAATGCCAGAAATGCCATGGAAGTGGCTCTCTTATGTTGCGCAGTATTGCTATTGTTAGATGGTACGTATGGTAGCATGTGATGATATTGTACAAATGAGCGACTTTTACTTCCCTGAGAAAATTTTCTCCTGATAGTTGGGCTTTAGCTGTTGATTTATTATTTGATATATGAAAATATTAGTAAGCATTTGAAATATACTACCATTAGTAATTTACTATTGCTGATAGACTGGCATTATGTTCTAATTCAGAAACATATCAGTGAACAGCCTTATCAGCAGTGTATGGCTGAATAGACACTCAAATATTGGAAATCCATAGAAATAATTGCATTATATTTCTCTTTCAATTCACTTTGATTGATAATGTTCTCTAGAATTGTAGAAAATGTTTCATAGTATTTGCACTCATCATACAGCATTCTCAGAATTTACCTATTTTCATCTTTGTTAGTTTCCATGATAAGGTAAATGAAGAGTTCCTTTAAGACCAGTGTGAGAGAGATCCAGGTCCTTTAGTTACTTTGACACTTGAGTAATTGATCCTAATTATGCAATTTTCATTGTTTTCCCATCTGTCTTGCTATTAAATTTGGTAATTTGGTGGCAATAGGAGGACGCTTTCAACTCGCAAAGTTAGCGCAACGAGTGGAGCAGCATCAGTTCCAGACGAGGTTTTCCATAGAGCCAAAGGAGTCCAATTATACAACACTCAAGCACATCAATGTAACCCGGCCTTTTTTGCCGATTCGTTCTTTCTTAACAAATTCTCGTCAGAAGTTATTGCAGAGAGAGCTCCTGTGCCTGCCACCGCAAGGGTCATCTGCGAGAGGCATACTATCTCGGTTGTGCCAGTCACACGCATTACCATGACACATCGTCGTCGTTCATTCAGCTTCTATATTATCGGTATCAGCAAGGAAGTGTACTTAAAGGACTACTACCCTTCTAGATTTTGTTGGGGTCTATGTCCTTGCCTGGAATGGCTGAAGCCGTAATCCACATCCTTCATCTGCTCCATCTCTTCCCCTTCCAATCTTGCAACAATAACAGAAGACTGTCTAAGTCTTTGAGAGAGTCCTCAAACATTTTGCTGGTCTACTGTGAAATAAGGTGTGATGCTTTGTAAAGGCCATGATCTTTTTACACAAAACTTGAACAAAATGATGTTGCAGTCATTTTCAATTCAAAGAGTTAAAAAGATAGATAAAGCAGAATGTGGATAACATCATGATACATGACAACTAAGTCACTAAAGCCCAACAAACATTTTTCAAAAAGCAAAGATCTTTGTTCCAAAGCATCAAACTTTCAGACAATTTATCAAAGGAAAAGAGAAATAAGAGTAATATAAGGCTTTGTTTCGTGAAGAGCTAACAAGCTCTTTTTTAGTTGATTGACCTATTTTAACTTGTTGACTTTATAAAAAAGTTATTAGGATTGTTTGGTTATTAGCTAGTTGGGTTCACCGATTCAACCCAACCAGCTTATTTTGGATAAGCTCCTCTATATTTTGGATAACCCTAATTACCATCTTCCTAAATAAGGAGACAAGATTTCAGTTTTGTCATGGTTGACTGTTTAGTTATTTAAATGGGTCTATGAAGTTCATAAAGACTCTTATTCAAGAATTCACAAGTCATCTTTGGACCTTCATTAACATTGTCTATGTTAAGAAAAGATATCTTCTTGCTTCATCCTTACTTGTTAGGAAACTCTACAAAGATGTTTTGTTTTGCATTTGCTTTTGCAAGCAAGGAAATGAATGAAGAATAGTACTCTAGAAATGTGATTGCCAACATCTCGAATTAGCCCATTCAAGTTCTGGGAGGCGGTTTGCACTGAACATGGATTTGGCAAGACAGGAATGTACCAAGGGAGCTCTGATATTCAGCTTGATATGTTCCAAGAGCTGTCCTGATGGACCTTGAATTTGGTACAATGGATTCTATCAGGAAAAGTACCTATTGTCAGATTTTTAGACCTGACAACTTCGTTTATGGACAAGCCGGAGCTGGGAAATAACTGCACTGATTGGCATTACACTGATGGTGCCGAGTTGATTGATTCCGCGATTGATGTTGTTCGCAAAGAAGCTGAGGGTTGTGATTGCTTGCAAGCTACAGCGTTTAAGGATGTCTTTGATTAACATTGAAGCTTATCCCCAACACAAACACAATCTGGCTCTTGATCCTGTCTTTCATGGAGGAGTAACCCCCGTCTCGTACCGTACAGACGAGCCAATATCATCTCTGTTACTGTTTTCCTGCACGGTGGGCACTTGCTTATGTCCTGATGTTCTTATTGTTAGAAAAAGATCGAGGCTTTTGCTATTAAATGAAACATTGGCATCTATAGAAGGACTAGACAGAGCAGAAATAATACTTAAAAGGAAAGGTTAGCTGCAAGATGCCTAAACCTTAAGAATGTACATAAGCAAACATATATACCATTCCGTAGAAGAATCAGAAGATTCATAAAAGCCATTTAAGTAGAGAAATCTGGCTTCATATACGGAGTTTTATCAAGTGTTAATTACTAAGAATTCATCAGAAGAGGGTACTAATCCTTCCACATTCCATATCCTAAGTTCAAAGTTGAAAATCTCAGTCATTCAATGATGTAGACAATATGCAACAGAAATTACATTTGGACAATTGATGTCGTTTACAGCACACAACAAAACCTGCGAATACAAGTACAAAAAGAGGATGAATTTACAACATGAAACATCCAACACAAAGCCATCCTTACATATCTACTGCTTCCCATCTTCAGCGACTTTATCAACAACCACTTTGACTTTATTGTACTCAAAATCCTCCGAGAACTCCTCTGGCACCACCACCACCGGGCGTCTATTGCCAAAGATGGTCCAGAAATACAACACAATGAATGCTCCCAGTGCTCCACAAGTAGTACCAAAAATCATAGCAGCAAGCACTCTCAACAGACAATAACGTCTCTTCTGAGTTACCAAAGACTTCTGATTTTTAACAAATGCCCGAGGATCCAGTGGCTCAGAGTGCATCCACTGTGGAATACTCCGCAGACTCAAGTTCCATGAGTAGATGGAACATGTACCAGAAGAATTTCCATTTGATGAGCTCAAGCCTACAAGCACTTCATCATCATTCCACATTCTTGACAGGTCCACAGGGTACGAGAGCATTGGTTCAATTGGCTTTACTCCCCCAAATTGACTCAATCTGACCTCTAATCTCTTCGTACTAGCTTCATAATCTATCCAAGAATGCAATCTCGTTCTGTTCTCAAATACAGCAGTAACAGATGAAGCATTTCTCACTTTAGCTGACACAAAACCACCCAAATCAATTCCCACATGATTCTCCATCAATTCTCCATGTTTGGCATCCTTAAATGAACCAAATTCAACAGAAACAATCTTAAAATCACTCTTCTTTGTTTCTAATGGACCATTATCAAATGCACTGGCATTAAAAGCACTAGGAACCATAATAAAAGCTAACCTGTATCCATCATCTGGGGACATAAAAAAACAAGAAGTAGGTGGACAAAGAAACCATCTTTCCAAGATTACTTTCGACAAGCTTGATTAGTCTCCTATGTACGACTTCCTTTGCTGAAACTCACTGAGTGAGCTAGCTGAATCGATGAACCATCATCAACAGTCTTGGCATCATCGTACAAAGCAATGTTGGACTTAAAGTTTTGATCTTTACGGAAAATTTGGAAACAAAATGATAGATTTGGGTCTGCAGTGATGAAATTGAAGTGGGAAATTAGGAAAGTTATTGAAATGAAGTAGATGAAAGTGAGGAACTTGGGCATTGATGAACTGGGCTTTTCCAACTGAATATGAGGTTTACTTTCTTTGAAAGCTTTGAACTTTTATGGCTTATGAGATTATCCCATTTCTTTGTGTGACCGCATAAAGCATAGAAGTGAAGTAAAGAATAATGGTGGAAGTTGGATTGAAGGCTGTGAAAATTAAAAACGTTTACTGTCTTCTACATCTCTCTTCCGCAACTTATGAACTAGGTCATCGCAAAAAATCCAAGCTCAAGCTACCGTTTTTCCATTTCCCATTTTCAACACCACATGGAAAAGCTGAAAGAAAAGGACAGAAAAAAAACCCAGATGACTTATCTAAAATCTGGAAATGGTAGAACGATGGAATCACAAATTGGAGAAAAGAATCACGAACTTGAAGAAGTGGAAGAAGTTTCGGGAGGACGCTCGAAGAAATTTCAAACGTCGAAGATTCGGGAAGCTTAAACGTGAGAAGGATAAATTTGTCCTGAAGAAGAATAATCCTTCGTGGAATACATAAAGATGGGTTGAGACTAGTTTTTTCTATTATCCAAATTTAAGAATAAATAATCCTAAAGATTGCTTATTCTGTGTTTGAAACTAACCAAACACAGATTTTATAATATAGCAAGGAATAAGCTAGGAATAGAATTGCTATTCCATTAAACCAAACATCCCATCAAGATCAATCCTTTCCTTAAATTTAGATGTCATGTTTCTAGAACATGGTCTAGACGGAATCAACCCAATTTAAGAAGAATTTTTATATAATGAAAAAACTGATAAACCTATAACTTAATTAAAAACAAATAGTGTTTAATTTGATTTCACTTACAGATTATTGACAATTGTTATAAACTTTTTGCCATCACGTACCTCAGCTCTAGGTTGGCGGACGTCTCCTCCATCTATGAAAGCGGTATTAGATGATATATGAGTTGGAGATGGGGATGGTGTAACATGACGAGCAGCAGGTGATGCCTCATATGCAATTGTAGGCCCTGAAGGGGGAGGAGGTGAGTCGGTGCAAGCTGTAGACTGTGACGATCCACCTTCATAATAAATACCTCTGAACATGCCTTTAAACCTGGACTACATTACGTCACGTTGTCTCTTTGGTCCCATATTTTTACTTGAAATTTATTGTTTATTGAATTTTCTACAAATATAAAAATTTGAATTCAATATTTTACAGAATATATGGAAAAGGAAATAAGGTGATTTGTTGAATATCATATTCAAGTACAAACGATAAAATAGAAGGTTAACAATTGTTAAAGTCATAGAACAAAAACAATAATAGCCCACACTCAATAGAGCGTAGCTTAACCTCTAACTAGTAGGGAGGTTGTTTGACAAATTCTTACAGATACAACAATAAATCAACTTTAAAGCTAAGTCTAGTGTATTGCATCGATAAATCACAATGATGTAATTATTTTCTTTGATTCCATGTGACATAAGAGTCCGTAAAGGCAAATGAGTTCCCGATGTTTGGATTCCCGAGAAGGATCTTAGCATATTTAAACACATCAATTGAAACAGTGATACTTCTTGCTTTAGGTATAGGCTTTTGAACACCTTCTTGCAATAGTGTTTCCGCTATAGCTAAAATTGTAGAGGATATAGTGAATGAGTTGCCATATTTAGTATGGAAGATTAACTCTCAAGATGAACTACTAGCGGGAACAAATTTACCTAATACACAATCAGTATAGAACTTAGATAATGTCATATTAGAAAACCGTTAAACGAACGAAAATTGGATATTAATGTATACATGAATGTCTAGCTGAGGTTTGTGTAATTGACGAATTTTCCAAAAAAACTAATCTCCCTAATCCTTTATAAACCATTGTGACATCGCTCTCGCCTCTATTGACATACATGTCATCTTTTGAGATTCAAGAAAGCTTAAAACATGTAGTATAGACCATCACATGTGAATATATATAATAGCTTCATCAAATGAAATGAGATATACATAACAAGGAAAGAGACGTTGTCCAAATCATACTAAACACCTTGAAGTAGAAGATCGAAAACAGTCCTTAGTGTATGAATTGACGATTTTTCCTGCATTGTTTATTCCTTGGGTTGGAACAATTTTGCCACATTCCTACTAATGGAAGGAATTACTACCATCTGGAACCAATCGCAATGTCGACATTCCTTTATTAAGATTTTGAATTAAATGCTTTGCATAATATACTGACAAGGAAATAATTTATTTGTTGAATAAAATATTCAATTACAAACACAAATTAATCGTTATTGCAACTTAATTGTAAATTACAATCATCTTCTTCTTCGGAAGAATGAGAATCAGACTCCAATTCTTCTTCAGATCTCTGACCCTCGTCATCCTCTCCAAATAAAATTTCAACATGTTCGTTAGATGGATCGTTTAAAGGTTCATTATCATCATCTGTGACAGATGCATTTGTAAAAGTGACATCTTCCTGAAACGCTTCACTTTCAATTCTCTGCTCTCCTTTTCCATGTGATTAAAAAACACCTCTAAGTTTAACTTTGCAAATTGCCAACCAATCTGTCTTGTAAGCTTGGAAAAGGGAAATAATACACCTATTTCACTTGCATTGCTAACATGAGAGGTTCAAATTGTCTCAATCTTTTTCGGTAGTTGATTTCAACTAGATTGTATTGGCTATATATTTTTGTTCCAACATTTGGAGTTGGGTCATACTAGCCGCATTTAAATATCACACATCGCTTAATTGGTGATGCAAGGTACTCAACTTCAAGTATTTTAATAATTTTACTATAGTAATCCAACAATTCTCCCTGTATGGAAACTCCACTCTTTATTGTTTCCATGTAATGACCATGATATTTTATATGATATTTGTCTCCATTAACGAAATACACTGGATACGATTTAATAGTTCGCAGAGGTCCCTTTGCAAGATCACAAATGAACTTATTCTCTATTAGATTTTCTAAGGCTTACATAAAAGAAATTATCATATCAAAGAGTATAATGTCATTTCAACACTTAAATATGGTATTGAAGTGTAAGAATATTTATAAGTGAAAACTTACATATCTCTTAAACCATTGAGGAAAATGTCTTCCAACTTCTTTATTGATATCATCCTATGTGTTGTCCGGCAGCATCTCGTGTAACAATGCATAATCTAAATACATTGTTATGTATTTCAGTTATGAACAAAACATAATTTTAAAGGAAGAAATAATCATATTCAACTTACTGCACAAAAGGTTGAACCTCTTGACAGTTCAATAAAATATAACCGTGGACAACTTCAATTTCTTCCACTGTTAATATTCTTCTTGTTGCACATCCATATGTTCGTCTAGGATATGTGAAAATGGACAAGTTACAATCAGCATCACTCATTCCTCCCCCATCGTCATTACGAGGAACTTTTCGTTATCTTGTGTGAACATGCGGCTCAAAATAATGTCCATAAAATTTACTAGCTTCTTCTACTAAATAAGCATTACATATCAACCCTTCAACTCTGGTCTTATTTTTGACACTTTTCTTCAACTTATGCAAATATTAGAGAAAATGGTTATTACAATTTTGTAGTTAAAACATGTTAATATGGTTATTACAATAATTTTGTTGAGTTACCTCTCAAATGGATACATCCATCGATATTGAACTGGACTGGCTAGTTTTGCCTCGTGTGTTATGGACAGGTAGATGCTTCATACAGTCAAAGAAGCTTAGAGGGAAAATCTCTTTTAACTTGCACAAAATTAATGAAATTTCCTTTTCTAGTTTTTCCATTTCAATCAACTTGATTTCAAATGATGTTAAACTTTTGAAAAACAAACTTAATTAAGTTATTAGTTCCCAAACCTTATTCGATAGCAACTCCTGAAATGAAATTAGAATTAACTTTTACATAAACAAATGACAATGATGACTTTTCATCTCAAATAATTTGTACTTCCTCAGGTCCACACACCTAGCCAAGTTTGAAACAAAACCATAAGGAAACTTTAGACTTTTCAACCATTCACATAAAAACTCCTTTTTTGTATAAGGTGTAACATGTTTTCAGATATTTACTAGTGTGAAGATCTTTATGTAACTCATTCCTTCTACAAAAAAGTTGCAAATCAGTTCGTGATTTTGTATTATCTTTTGTCCTTCCTTCAATGTTCATAACAGTATTGAACAAATTGTCAAAAATATTTTTCTCAATATGCATCACATCTAGATTATGATGTATCAAATTAGTTTTCCAATATAACAAATCCTAAAAGATGCTTCATTTTCTCCAACCAAAGTTTTGACTAATGCTTATATTTACTTTATCAACTTCAAATTCTATTACTTTCAGCAAGCCTAATTCCTCAAATTGTTGCAAAAGCTCTGCACTAACTTTGAGAGGAGGAGGAGGTGTTTTTACCATTATATTCTTAATGAGCTTTTGCTTATTACATCTAAATGGATGATCTGAAGGAGGAAATTTCCAGTGATTGTTAGACCAACATATTTTGACCCCGTTTGGAAGATAAAAAGCATCAGAATCATTGTCACAATAAAGACAAGCCAATTTTTTAGCCGTGCTCCATTTAGATAACATGGAAAATGCTGAAAAATCACTAATAGTCCACATCAAAGCCGCTCTTAACTCAAAATTTTGTTTCAGAGAGACATCATATGTTTGAACACCATATTCCCAAAGAAGCTACAATTCAGACATCAATGGTTGTAAGAAAACATCAATTTTATGCTTCAGATTTCTAGGCCCTGGCACAATCATTATCAAGAACATATATGCCTCTTTCATACACATCCATGGAGGCAAATTATAAGGAGTAATTATGATTGGCCATGATGAATATTGCTGGCCAGATTGACCAAAAGGTTGGAATCCATCTGTCGACAATCCCAACCTAACATTTCAACATTCAACTGTAAACTCAAGATAGGTGTTATTAAAATGTTTCCATGTCAGTGCATCTGATGGATAATTTATTACTCTATCTTCCTGTTCGTGTTCATCATAACTTCTCATATGAGATGCAGTAACATCAGAAGCATACACTTTTTGAAGTCTCGAAGTTAGCGGAAAATAATACGTCTGTTTCCATGGTATTAATTTCTGTTTCATAGAACGCTTTCTAAGCTTAAACCTATATTGACCATAAAATTTGCACTTTTGTAATTCCATATCATCTCCCCAATACAACATACATCCCAATTTGTAACAATCAATCTTTTCAATAGACAAACCAAGACCTCTAATAAGTTTCTTCATAATGTAAAACCTATCAACCATTGTATGATCAAGAGGCAATGATTCATTATACCATTCAAGAATTTTATCAAAACTACGATCTGAAATATGCCCTTTAGATTTTATGTTCAATATTCGAGCAATTGAAGACAATTGGGTCATTGTCTCACAATTTGACCACAATTCTTGGTCAGCTGACTGTATTAAATAAAAAACTGTTTTACTTATGCTTTAGGTTCTTCTTCAGGATTTCCCTATTTTTCTTAAAGGTATAACTGGCCTTATCATAAACTATTTGTATGTATGAATTTTCAATTCCATCCACATAATTTGTACTAAATCCAATCCCCCCTTCAAACTCATTTAAGTTAACAGACGATTGTTCTTAACTACCCCTTAAGATGCTAGAAATCAACAGTTTCCTATATCGTGTCCACTCAAAATAATTGGAAGGGCAAACCCTTTTCTCAGTAAATGTTCATTAACTTCATCAATTGTAAGAAAACATTTGTGTTTGCACTTTTCACATGGACATCTGATCTTTGACCCATCCATATATGCATGTTGAGAACATACATAATGAATAAAAGCTTCAACTCCCTCAACAAATTTAGGATTAATGATACCATCAGGTGTTAATCATCTATACATCCAAGATCTATCTCGGAAACTCATTTCTAGAAAACTGTTAATTTAAAATAGTGAATCCATAGTTATTATCATTCATGTTAGCTAAAGATTACAAAACATCTAAGATAAGACTTGTGAATCAACATAACAAGTTCTCGTTCTGACACCTACACTCTTGGTATTTTTCACCAATAAGCCTCACGGGAGCTCCATCATGGTTTATAGGTTCACATCTAAAAAATATATATATATATATTTGTAATCATATATGTCAGAAGAGAATTAATGTTAAAATAAGTATTCATGAAAATATGAATACTCATTTTAATAAATTAGTTTAACATATACAATTTAATAAAAAACAGCCATGTAAAAATTCACACATAAAAAGTAAACAAAACATCATCATTTAAGGGAGCATCAATGAAATAACGGATTAGTATAATTAAGGTAATTGGAACAATAATATATGTCAAACTCATCCTATATTAATTTATAAATAAATCGAAGTTCATACTACAAACAAGTTTCAGTTTGTGCAAGCCAAATAAAATCAACCATGTAATATGTTCATGGGAAGTTCAAACCACAAACAATACTCAAATTTGACTCTGTTAAAAAAATGTAGTAAAAAACAAATTCACTTACCTCAACCGACATGCAGAATGATCTTGCTAAAATACGTGAAAGAAGATGATGACGGAGTCAGAATGAAAATTATAGAAACTGATACAAATTCGATTAAAATGTTAGCAAATTTATTGTTGACATTGTCAAAAATGTAAGGACACTGAATGTCATTTAAATACCTGTTAAAACTTCTCTTCAATCTCTTCCGAAATAGAAATACTGCTAACAAATCTATTTCTATAATTAAGAACAAAATTTTTCACAGCTTATAAAGCAAGATATAGTTAAACAGTCATATAAAACGAACATGTTAGGATCAATGTTGAGTAATATTGATTGGTAAATGTCTAATGAAAAAACCTAGACAACTAGGATCCACAAGATCAAACATTGCATCATTTAAACTACAAGGACAAAATAGTAAGCTAATGAATATTCACCTTTATTATGTAATTAGAATTTTTAATATTATAATTAATTACATTTTTATAAACAAATAAAGGATAATAATAAAAATTAGAAAAGTTAGCGAGTACATAAAGGACGATAATCATGACTTAGACACTTCAAAGCATGAGAAGGTAGTTAATTCTCTCAAAGACTCATTGTCTAAGTTCACTAAAGGAAGTGAGAAACTACAAAACATGTTACAAGCTCAAAAGAGTTGTAGTAATAGGTATAGAATCAAATGTAGTCATGATAATGCTTACAACACTTAAGACAACTTTTATCATAGGAAAACATTTATGTTAATTAAGGGTCCAGTAAATCTTAAGTTTTCTTCTTCCTTCAAGTCTCTTCCTTTCTCTTCATTCATTATGTTTCTATTCTCCTTTAAGAGTGTCATTCCCTTCTCTTACAAATCGCCTTCTTTTCTAGCTTTTAAACCCTAAATGTTATATATATTTTTAATTTTCATCCATGCCTTGTTGTGTGAAGTTCCATCCATGCCTTTAATGAGCTTCTCTACACTTATATCTTCCTTTTTCCTTAATTTTCCATCCATCTTTTCTTCTTATTTTCTTTATTAATCTTTAGATATTTTATCACTTATAGGTACACTAATTATTGCAAAATCATTTTTCTAATAATTGCAATTTATTTAAGCTCTATTGCATTTTTCTACAATTTATTCACTAACATCAATTATTGTTGATCTTTGCTCAAAAAATTTTATATTACCATATTTATCATCTAATTTTCACTAATTATTCATTAAATATATCCTCTTTAAACAACTTCTACCTCAAGAATTCATCCCTTGAGTACCAAAATGCAAATTACTTAAAATTTCAAGCTCATGAATGAAAATAATAGGAAAAAGTCCTATATATGAAAAATATAAATTAGTTGAAATAAATAGAAATTGAGAAAATTAAAAGAAAGTTCAAGGCGTGATAACTCTCCCTTTTAATAAAATTTCATCTTTTAAATTTGAAAATGTTACTATCGAAAACTACGGGTGAAATATTTTATAAGGTAATTACAGAATCATCATTATAAGATTTCAAAATATCTCCCCTTAATTTCCATCTAATACATTTTTTGAATCTCGAATCATTTTCACTTCCCTTTTAACAAGTCATAACTATAAAATAACATATATTAAACTTTAAATCTAGCAGACAATTTTGACTAATCATAATTTCATTTAAAACATACCTTCCTTAAACCATAACTCACAAAAAATTCTATGTACCACCACTTTTCCCATAAATTCATTCATGCTTAAATCAACATTCTTCATGTTGAACCTTTTCCATATTCAGTTCCTACAACCCCCAAATTAACCTCCAAGATAATACGCTCTTAGGACTTAATCACTCTTACACAATCCATATCACAATAGTCTTACCCCTAAATCATTACAAATTTGTTTAATCCCTTAGTTATATGCATGTAAACCACATATAATCCTTTTACATCCATATTTTAATGCTTTCCTCATTCAACTTTTATTTATCCTCTCAAGACCAATTACCATCTACTACTACATTACCTTTTAAAAATAGGCTCCCATCTATATGCATCATCTCTTAACTTAGAACTTATTTCTAACCATCCTTATGCATTTACACAATGAAAAACCATTATCAATTAAGGAAACCTATCAGGAAGAATTAACCAACTTCATCTTCTAACTAAAACAATCACAACAAAGAAGAGCATTTCAACAAACACCTAATATGCATCAAACAACCTTTGCAACATCACAACCAAATTTCAAAACTCAACCTTCTAACACTAACATTTTAACCTTAATTCTTCTTACCTATTCACAATTACTCAAACATACCAAACAAATCAAATAAACAAACAAAATTTCTTAACAGAAAACTTAAACCATTTGCAACATACCTCATGAAAATGCAACCGTTGTGGGAGAAGAGGATAAGCTTCCGACACTGACCACAACATTAACAACAGACCAGAAAGCAGGGAGAACTCGCGCGGAGGAGAGGAGATGACACAGGATGGAGGAGAAGAAAATGGAAGCAGACCCGACGGTGTTGGGGGGGCAAGGGGAAAGCAGCTGCAGTTTTCTTTTAAGCATAACAAATTTTTTTAAGTTAATAACATTTAATCACAAGATGATGATGTCGTATTGGTTTAAAATTTAGCGACAAAAAATTCCGTCGCTAATATTCCGTTGGTACTGCCAAATCTTCATTTCTCTGCCAGAATTTCCCGCCTTGTTTACTGACGGTTATTGGTCTGTCGCTAAATTATATTTTCACGTCAAACTTATTGATGGAAAACTAAATACCATCGGCAATTTGCAATGGTTTATTTTCCGTCCTTAATTTTCCATCATCAATTCCTTATTTTCTTGTAGTGAAACATTAAATAACCAAATAGGAGATAAGAAATATTATAAATAAATTTGTAGACTTGTTGTGCTTTGATCTTCCTTCATCTTAATCTTTTTCTTTACTTAAATGTATTTAGTCTCTATAAATTGTTTGATTTTATTTCATGTTATTTTCTTTTAAGACATCAAAGAACAAATCATTAGTAGTAACTATGATTTATAAATGTTATTTTCTTTTAAGACGTCAAAAAATAAATTAGTAGTAGTAACTATGCTTTATTATTAAAAAATGGATTATTATCTTCTTTGGTTCAATAATCTCTCCCTTTTGATAATAATAAAACATGTTGTGATCTTAGAAAGTCAAATATTAAAAATAATCATCTAAACACGTAGTTTCTTAATATCAAAGCAAAATGACCATTTGACACTCCCATAGTTCATGCATCATAAAGAAGATCTCTAGTGCAAAAAACAGGTCTTTTGTTATTTAAACATTATTATAATCAATCAAAATAAAAACATAATTTCGGTGCAATAAAATTTTTGGCATTAGTATCTAACTCAAAGATGTTGGCACAATATGAGGTTGAATGTTATATTTAGTAAGTCAATTGCAATAGGTGGAATCTTTTAACTATAGGAATACCTAAAATCTCATTAGTAAGTTTCCTAGTAAGTTTAATCTCTATATATGAACCTCTAAGAAGAAATGGGTGTCATCATGAATGATACGAGGTTGAATGTTGTAATAAAAAATTCGTACATTCATAAGAGTCACTCAATAAATCCTTATAAGAAAGGATTAACGATATTTAACAATGAAATACAAAACAAGATCATATTCTTTAAATTGGTCTAGCCAGGTAGGGGAAATCATATAGTTTTTGTACAAGGTACAAGAACTATAACCAAAAAAATTAAGGTGAATGAAAGTAAAAAATATTAATCCTTATGAAACAATGTAAGAACAGGAGGAGGTGGAGTAGGAGATCACTTATGAGACCTCAAAGTCTTAGTAGGTAGTTGAAGGTTCCTACCTTTAGAAGAATTCCAAAAACAATAAGCTCAGTAAGGGAGAGACTGGTGGGCACTTTAGATGTGAAAGAGAATTACTTATACTTCTTACTTTAGGAATAACAACTGGTATATACTTAAGGTTTTAAAAGTCCTATAAAGGCTCTAAGAGGGATAATAAGGTAATGATAGCTATTATCCAAGGAACTAAAGAGCAACCTGCAAGAGAAACACTACATTAAACTTTTGAAATTTCAACTTCATCAATTTCAATATGCAATCAATATCAATATACAAAGTTCACTTTTTATACGAAAGTTCAAAGCTTAAAAATCATAAATTGTATATGTTTAACCAAAAAGCCAAAATTAAAGTAATTTGAAATAAAATTGATTAGAATCAATAAAATTAATAAAAAGTTTAATTAAACCAGCCTTTAATGTTTTTTTAAAAATAGATATGTTCAATTATGTGGAAGCATCCCAAATTACACCTAATTTGTAAATTTCTTAATTCTATCATTGTACGTATGTTGAAAATTTTAATTAGGGCACAAATTAACAAATTTTAACAAAATTGAATGTTATAATAGCTTAAATATCTACTTAGTAATCAACCATCTATTTCATAAAAGATTGCAAAGTTTTGAGTAATTTCAGAACCCCCCAAATTTCTTTAGTAAAAAATGCCTAAAAGTTAATTCAATCAAAATTAACGATGATCAAATGCAGTTAGGAGTTAAGAAAATCTTAATTTAACCTCTAATTTTACTAAAATCATCAATTTTAAGAATTAAAATAATTCACACAATGAATTAAAATATCCCTCATTCTAAATTCCTAACTCGTTTAATTTTCCAATTTGATTCAATTTGAATGTAGGCTTATGAAATTGAATGTTCAAATAATTTTAAAAGCATTCAAATAGTAGCAATTAATCACCAAGTTCAAGAAAAAATTATGAAAATTCCCTGATTATGAAATCCTAAAATGTTTAATTTTGTAGTATATGTAATTACATGAAATTGAATGCACAAACATTTTTAAAAGTATGAAAATAAGGGAACTATCAATAACTAAAAGAAAATATCATCAATTTTGAAAATTTCCTAATTAAAAGAACCTAGGGTTTACCCTAAAAGAAAATGGATAAATTGGAGCATAAAGTTGTTGTTGTTTGGTTCTAGAGTTATAGGAAAGTCCAATCCATCTTGTTGAACCAAGGGAGATTTCAATTGATATTTTGACGATAATGAAACATAATTACCAATGATTAAAAAATCAAACAACTATAAAAGTTTTGATCCATTTAAATTTCTAGTTTAGTTTACCGTAATAAACTTGCTATTAAAAATCAATTGATTTATTAATTAACCGACCAATTTTTATAAACTAATCAGTTTTTAAAACCATAATAAACTAGTTGATTTTCATTTGACATTCTCCTTTTTTAAATAAACTTTAATCTCTTCAATAGGTAAGTATAATCTCCCTTTTCAATCATATTTTAAATTCTTCAATTTTGTTCAATCTTTGTTGTATACTGTCTTTATGATAGTCTAGTACCATTTGAACCATTAAACCTTGAATTCTTTTCTTACTAGTTTAATTTTCAGTCTCATTTTTAAAACATTGATAATTACTATTAATGAGTTTATTATTTTGATAAAAAGCAATATAGGACCAAAATGAATACATAAAGTCAAGAAGATAATTTATGAAGTTGATTAAGAGAAGTTGAAGTTTTCAACCATCGAAATGAAGATCAAATTAAGAACAAAAGAATATCAAGACTCATCAAGGTAATCTCACTTTGTTAATTAATGTTCTAAAGGGCTGACCATGCATAAACATTTTATTTCACTTTATTGCATGACACTTTTCATTGATTAATAGGAACTAAAGCTTTTGGTTTTAATATAAAAGTGTTTTGATCTTTTAAACACTCTTTTGGGAGCATTCTGGGAAGTGTTTAAGTCATAATTGCTTTAAGCATTTGAAGTTGTTACAATCATATTTTTATGAGAATTGATCATGCTATATAAGTTAATGATTGACCAATATTCTTTAAAGTTATTAAACACTCTATATACTTTTCTAGTTAAGGAATGATCAAAGAAAATTCCTTCACTTTAAAATCAAAATTTTCCAAGTTATCCTTAGTTTTCAAATTGTAGCACTTATAATTAAGAATTTGAAGTAACTAATCGTTGAATTTTTCCCATGCTAAATAAGATAAGGTGTTTTTATACAAAGTTGGTCTTATGTAAACTTTATCAGGGATATGATATTAAGATTATTGCGGCTTTTTCCCCCAAAAAAATTTAGAAGGTTACATTCATTTATCATAGTCATAACTACATCTTGCAATTTCTTATTATTCCTTTTAATAACACCATTTTGTTAAGAGGCCATAAGAGTAAAGAAATAATGAAATATACCATTATCTTCTTAAAATAATTTAAATCTTTTACTCTTAAAGTCCTTATCATGATCACTTCTAATTGATGCAATAAAAAGTTTATTCAAATTAAACTCTAATGACAAACTTAATGAATGCCCTAAAGCATTCATCTTTTCTAGCAATGAATAAAATTAGTGAATATATTAAAATCATTTAATATGGAAAAAGTGTAAAATTTAGTATAAATAATTGCAACTTTAAATGGGACGAACAAATTCATATAAAGTAATTGTATAAGAATAGTGAAAATTATCATCTTTTGGTCCTAAATAAGCTTTTTGATTATTTTACAATTTGCCAAGCTCCACACACCTTGTCTTTCTCACACTTTGAAGTCCAATGATAAGTTACTTAAAGTTTAGGTAGCAGATAAATCTGTGCTTGGATGCCCAAACCTCCTATACTAAATCTATACATTTTCATTATTAGACATTAAGCAATTTATATTTTGGTTAGAAAAATCATCAAGAACAATTTTATAAATATTCTTTTCTCTCTTGCATAAAAATGCAATGTATTATTAACTGCTCTAGATATAATGTATGATATTCCCTTAAAATATACTATGTAGTATTTGTCACATATTTAACTTACAATTAGCAAGTTATGCTTTAATCTATCAACTAAAAACACATTATTAATTAGAGTATACTCTTTAAATTTTCTAATGCTGATTATCTTAACGTTGGCATTATCTCCAAATATGACAAATCCTCCATCTTTGTCTATAAGGTTCGAAAATTTTAATGCTTCCCCAGTGATGTGCCTTGAGCATTAAGTATCCATATATCATTTGCTCTTATTTTTCTAAATGACCTACAAATAAGGAAATCAATATTTTTTAGGTATCCAAACAAACTTGAGCCCTTGATTTTTGATCTTAATCTTCTTATTAACCCATTTTTGTAAGAGTTTACTCATCAAGCATTTTTTTTTGAAGCAAAACTTGTCAAAATGCCTATATTTATTACAAAAATGACATAACATATTATATGAATAATATGTATTGGTGATATAATAAATAAACTTAAGATTTTGGTCCACAAATGCGTTCCTTGTTCTTATGTGTATATGAATGGTGAGAATCCCTCATTTGGATATTAAAGGAACTAAATGCTATTTTTGAATAGCGAAATGGCCTAGTATAATGGTATATATGAGACCTTTTTTATTGTATTGATGCGTATAAAGGATGAAAACATCTGCACAATGTTATGCTTAGTATGAGGCTTACTATGAATAGATGATTAATGCTCACTTCTAAGTTGATGTTAAGGTCTAAAAAGGTATGAGTAAGATTATATGCTATCACGTGCCTATACATAGAAATTGTGCCTATTCTTGCCTTTAAAAAGTTGAATTCTAGGCCTAGATTAAGATCTGTACGTAAAATCATGGGACTTGATTTTAAAGTAAGCCTTAGTGGATACAATATATACATATGATTTATGTGTATGCCTAAATATGGATGTACTATGCTCATTTCTTCACTATGTAAATAGTTTCCATTGAAAAAAGTAGTTTTGGTATTGGATACACTTCCATAGTTGTATCAAATCCCATACATATTATTTCAACTTTTTTAAGTTCTTAAAATGTTTTTAATTTCTCACTTCCCTTAGTGAATTTTGACAAGGAGTCTTTGTGAGTGTTGACCTCTTTTGTTAATGTCTTATTCTCATGGTTTAGTACACTTAAGTTATGATTATCCATCATGGTTGTACTCTTAAATGCTTTAATGGTGTAATTCACTCTTCATCGTTTTATTTTCATTCATGGATGTATCTATATTCTTTTTAGTCTCTTTGATTTTATATAGGTTCTTCCTTCTTATAATCATAATTTCAAGTCTTTCAGCTAGTTTATCATTTGATAATTTAATATATCATTATCATATGATATAGAGTTGGAGTACCTCATCATAATCTTTATTTATAAAGCACAAAATATTTTTCTATAAAACACATATGAGCTGCTTCTTCTTTCGAATGCTCACTTTCAAACGTAATTGTGCCATTCCAAGTGGAGGCTTTAAGATTCGTGTTTTTGTTTCCCTCTTCTCATTTGTTTTTTTCCTCTTATATTTGTCATTGTTTTGTAGAAGAGGTCCTTAAAAATTTAGTGTCTAGGTCTCATACATTTATAACAAATAATGTTATTTGATTTGTGGTTTAAATCTACCTTACCTTCCTTGAATTCTTTTCCTTTAGAGAAGTTATTTCTCCTCAGTAACTTCTTCAATCACCTAATGATAAAGTTAATGTATACCTCATCATTCTTACTAGTTGATGTCTATTCACTTGATTTCTCCTTTAAGGCTTTGAAAGATAAGTTCTTCCTTCTTAAAGACATCATCTCTTCTTATTAAGTCTTATTAAGCCTTATTTTGTAGGTGATTAGAGATCCAATGAGTTCCTCTAATGGTAATGCATTTAGGTCTTTTTCTTCTTAGATTGTTTTCATGGCTTCCCAAGATTTAGGAAGATACCTAAGCTAATTTCTTACCATTTTAACATTAGTGTATGGCTTGCTTAAGCCTTTGAGAGCATTGATAATGCCAATAAATCTAGTTTATATTCTATGTACGCTTTCATCATGCTTTATTTGAAATAACTTATATTGATATGTTAGCGTGTTCACCTTACTCTCCTTTACTCGATTTATGTCCTTATGTGTAACTTCCAAAGTATGCTAGATTTCATAAATAGTTTCTTATATAGAGACTCTACTGAATTCATTTCTTTCTCATGCACAAAACAAAATGTACTATTTGACAAAATTAGTATTTTATCTTGAGGATCCCATTCTTTCTCTTGTTTGGGAACTTTTCTATCATCTATAACTTTTATAGGAATGAATGGACCACTTGAAACAATTTCCAACAAGTTAATTTTTTTATTTCCTAAGAAGAATTTTATTTTAGTTTTCTAATAAAGATAATCGTTTCCACTAAAGAAAAGTTCCCTACTAATATTTTGTCCATTTAACTAAATGAAGATGTAGATGCACTTAGATATCTATAAACATCCTTTCATAAAATTTTATTAAAATTATAATAAAAGAGGCATGCTCTAATAACACCTTGTTGGTCCCTAAAGCAAAAAGGAGGGGGAATTGGGTCTTAGTGAATTTAAGACAACTTTTCTCAACTCTATAAAGATCCTAAGTTGATTTCAATTTAAATAGGAAATGCAATGATTTCGTCCACTTCCTAAGTCTATCTTGAGATTCTACTATTCTCTTCTTTTAACTAGGTGAAGAGGAACCTTCTTATAACAAACTTTTGTTTGTATAAAGAGGAACCCTTGTACAATCTTCGTTAAAGGTGAAGAGCAACTTCATCACTTCTTAGATCACCCAAATATAAGAAAAGTTAGGCCCAAATTGTTGGACCCCGATTTTTGAGTGAAAATAAGAAATATTCAAAAGTAAATGTGTTGATTGAAATAGAGTTGAAAAACAAGAACTAAAGAGAAAAAGAGTGAGAATATGAAAAATTGTGAAAA
>JAOSBK010000003.1:27256093-27267372 GCA_027568895.1 Erythroxylum shatona
ATAACATAATTTTATTAATAATTTGTTAATAAATATTATATAAGAGATTAAATAATTTTATTTAATTAAAAATAATTTATTTTTAAGATTTTTCTCAAATGTAATTATTATCAGTGATAAAAATATAACTACATTAACATTAATAACCAAACAAGTTTTTGTTTTTATTTGAAAGAAAAACATAAACAAAAAACTGAAAACTGAAAACTGAAAACTGAAACTGAAAACTACAACAAAAAAACAGAAGTAGAACCAAACGGCCCCTTAAAATCCAAGCCTTAATTTCTTTTGATAAGTTTAAAATTTTATAAATAAATTTAAAACATGATATGCTTATGCATGAAGAGCTCTTAAAGCATTAAAATAACTAACTAAGAGATAAAAAAAAGATTACAATTAATTAATAGACTGGTTGTGGCTTGATCTTTTTTGGTCGTGGTCTTCTACTTGATTTGAATGTATATGGTCTCCATAAATTATTTCTTTACTTCAGTTTTTGTGACTTTCTTTTAACATATCAAAGAATAAATCATTAGTAGAAACTAAGATTTGTTATCATCAAAACCTCCATTTATGAATGTTAAGGTCAATGTTGATCTCAAAACCTTAAAGGATGAATTCACTGTTGTAAAGAGAAGAGGTTTAAGGATGAAAGTTAAATGAAAAGCCTCAGCCAGCTCTCACAACTTCTGTTGATGTAGGTTATAGCTCAGAATGTATGAGGACTCAATTACCCCAAAAAGCAATACGTAATTAAGACTACTTATTTATTTAAAAAGTTCCCTTGATAAGTCTAAAAGACACCAAATTATAATTAAATACCTATAATAAAGGATTAAGGTTTTGAGAAAAGATTGGACCTTTATCACCAATCACTAACATCATTTTAGTAGATAGATAATAGGGTGTATAACTCTAATAAATTTACGATTACACAATTCAGCTTAACAAATCAATATATACATATGTTAGTTAAATTTTTACCCAATCCTATAATAGCTCTTTTCACTTTTGTGTATACAACAAATTTGGATTTTTATAGAACTTCTCATTGGAATGACTTAAGAACCACTAAAAATATCTTGGACTCCCCTTACATGATCTTAGGAGATTTTAATAGCAAAATTTACCCATCTAAATATAAAGGTGACAATCTCAACTTAATAAATCACAATGAGGAGTTTGAAAGTTGCATTAGTTAATAGAAGTTATCATCTTCAAATAAAAAGGGAGATTTTTTGCATGAAGTAATAGGTAATATGGGAGACAGATAATAAGGAAAAAATTAGATAGTTAATTGGTTAACAATTTTTTGTTGGCAAGTTTCCAAGATAGTAAAGTCTTTTCTTTAGCAATCTAACATCAGATCACACCTTCAATAGAAATAAATTTTTAGAAGAGTAGAACTCCGTTTAGCTTCAACAACTACCGAATAAAGTTAGATGGATATGAAGAAGTTGTAAAAAAGGGAACATAGGAGAATATACAAGGATTAAAGATTAAATATTTAAATGAATTTAGGGGAAAACTGTATTGATCTAGGATGAATTAGACAAAGTTGTCTTCTTGAAAATTGTAGTTTATCTTTCTAGCTTTCCAATGATATAGAGTACGAAATTTTTGGATATTGGAGCTGAGAGATATGATCATTATAAGTTAGTGATACTACATGGGATGTAAATACGGGACAACTACATAAATTTGAAATTTTGACCCTTTTGGAAGCAAAATCTCGCTTTGAGTTCTTCACAAAAATTGTAGATCTGGAAGTTCTCTTCTAAACTATCCTATAATGACATTAATCCAACCTCTCTAGTGAAAGTTACACCTAAATATGTATCTAGTGTGATCATGAGGAACAATGGTGCGAGCGCGATAGAAGCTGTGGACTGAAGGAAGAACAACATTACACTGGTGCGATCGCGAGAGTGTCTAGTGCAATCACACTCGGGATTTTTGGCCATAACTTTGTTATTCAACCTCCAAATGACTTGATTCTTAAACCAATAGATTCCTAAAAAATTGGTAGCCTTTGGTGTTGAATTGAAACAGATTGATGGAAAGAAAGTGAGGGAATAGATTGGAAGAACATGATTTGGTTATGAACATACTTTGACTTTTTAATCATATCTTAAGCTATAGAGCTCCAAATGAGATGGTTCTTGTTTCAAAATAAACTAGAGACATGTAATTGATATGAAGAAGTCAAATTACGATTCTGCTATCTGACTAGTGTGGGCTCCCCCTTGTGGCATGCGTGTTCAGATGTCACTTATGATATCGGGCATAAGTCTTGCAAGGGCGGGATGCCCAACAATACAGAAGCAGACTGAGGAGGAAATTTAGATGAAAGAAAATCTACTTCAGGATATGTATTCTTACTAAACTATGGAGCAATATCATGGAAAAGTAAAAAACAATCTTGTGTTGCATTATCAACAATGGAAGCTGAATTTATAGTATTCTCAACTACAGTATAAGAGGCTATATAGCTTTATTGATTCTTAATGCATTTGGGAGTTATTAAAAGCGAAATTAATCCAGTAACCATCAACTGTGATAGTCAAGCTGCAATCGCTTATACAAAAGACCCCAAAAATTATTGTAAGACAAAGCACATACATACCAAGTATAATTATATGAAAGATATAGCTGCATGAGGAGAAGTGAACATGAGATATATATCTACACGAGATATGATAGTAGACCTAATGACAAAGCCAATTTCTATAGATGTATACATTGGGCATGTAAAGTCACTAGGACTACATAGATGTTAAAATATACTGATAAACATTTCTCTATGTATGTTCACTCAGTCTAATGTCATATGTTTGGATATAATGTATGATGAAGGTTATACATTGTGTGTCATTTGATTCATGAATATATGTGTTTATGTATAAATATATTTTGGGATGAATCATAAGTATATGAGATAAATTATAGATTGGCCCTCTCGCATGGGAAATCACCTCTAGTTTTTATGCTCGCTAGATATGAGACATGTTTAAAGTTTATTATTTAGGTGATAATGGAGAGCGAGAAACTTAAAATAAAAATGCCGCAAAGAAATTGGTTTAACATGATTTGTTAATCTATTTGTCTTACATTGTCAGATGTGAGTTCTGAACAGGTTTTGAGTAGATAAGTGAACTCAAGTTAAACATTGAGTATGTTTGAACTATCCTATGTATGATGCTTCTTGAATGAAAGATGTTCAAGTTAAATGAAGAGAGTAAATACTGTAGCACATGACTCATACCATGTGTGCACAACTAACCACAAAAAAGGGATTAATGTAAGTCACAAGATCTCATCTTACATTACGTGAGATCCTTGAGGTTGAGAAGAACCTCATCATATACCCTTATAACTCTTGTTTCGTACTTAAGAATTGAATTTAAGGTTCGCTACTTTAGGCTATTGCTAAAAGATCATCTAAGATGTGATCCTGTGGAATAATCCTAAGAAAGCAAATTAAATTTGATTCAAAAAAGAATTAAGAACAGAGGAAGGTCATTTAATTTAGATCATTAACTCACATAAAAAATATTCATAGATGGCTATCGCCTTTTTAATAGAGAACTTGAATACAGTCATGACACAAGAAACTAAAGGAGATCAAAGAAAAGTGTAAATGCTAGATATGACCTAGGGTATAGCATACAATGTCTACTTAAGGACACTTAAGTCTTAGGATCAACTTGTTAATTGAGATTATCATATATTCCTAACAGATATATAACATTGTGCTCTCATCGTATGCTGGTCACACCGGTTATTGAACAAGTATGAGCAATGCGGAGTTTGTTTTTAAAGAGATTAAACCCATTATGTGTGAGGGGGAGATACAAGTCATTATTACACCCATGAAGGGTATAATAGTCATTATACTCTTGAAAAATCTACAAAAAGTAGTTATACGAAGAACGAAATGTTATATACATATGCATCTGTGTGTATGGTTGTTGTGGTTCTTCATCGATAAATTGTACAAAAAGCATAAAGAAGCATCTCTTCAGAAGATTGTGAAAAACAAATTTCTTTAACCAGTGAAACTATAATGGGAATCCAAGTACGTGATTCTTCGTTTATTATATGCATATACAAATGATCTTATGTAACATGATCTATATGATTATCCTTCATCATGTTTATTTCTAACAATATATGTTCTTGTATATGGTATTATGCAAAATGTGGTAATGATTGAATTGTAATCTAAAAATGTGTTTGCTTGCTTTATTACTTGTTATGCCAGATGAGTGGCATTTCATATAGATGATAGTATGTATTAATCTATATACGTGGTTTGAACTTACTTAGCAAAGGAAATAAGATAAAGATACATTTTAATGATGTTATGATTTTTATGATTATTTGGCATGCAATGTATATATTGTGATTCTAATTTATATATTTTAGTTAAGTAATATTACTTGATAAGTTACGAGGGAATATGGTTTAGATTATGAGGAAAAATATTTTTTAACTTTTTATTTAAGTTACACATTTTTTTTAATAATTCAAAGTTGTTTTTGTGTATTTCTAAGTTGAATACGTAATAAGGTCTAAGTTTTGAATAGTCTCTGTTGATGATGAAAAGCACACCAATAAAATGGGATTATGGATGATATAATGGAGTCACCACTCTACCTGATTAAAGAAAGATAGAGAAAGTCTAAAGAAAAAAGAATAATAAAGTCCTAAACGAAGAATGAAAGTTTGAAAGTTAATTACAGATTGAAGAAGGTGTTAAGTACCCCACCCTCACCATCTAGATGGTTACCTAGATTTATGATAGATGTTGTATTATTAGAGAGAAAAGTTTTAAAAAACAAAGGAAAAAGATTAGAAGAGTACAAAGTGTAAGAAATTTTGGCTAACCTTTAATTTAATTTAAAAGTAAGAAGCATATTTGACCAATATGTGTATTTTAAATGATTAAGGAAAACATGATGAAAAGGATGATTTGAAGGGGTCTATTCACGATTTGTCAAAAATTAAATAAAACGAAATGATGCAAATATCATATGTGATTAAAGAATTTTAATTTTATAAAAGATATAATTCTCTAATGTCATAGATTTATTGACAATGTTTCTAAAATAAAATGGATTAAAACAAAATAAAAAATAATCGATGATGTTTGTGACATTAAAAAGTTTTAATGGCCTAAAATTAAAAGAATTCTTACTAAAAGAAGACTTAGAATGGATTAAACTAAAGCCAAAATGAGTTCTTTTTCTAACTCATACACTGCCTAAAACATATAATCTTAATTAAGTATAATCCAAAAAAACATTAAATAGGCAATAAAAATAACGTGATCATTCATGTTATAGCATGAATAAAAAATATAATAAATCGAGCTTAAAGTTGAATGACTACTTTAAATTTTATTTTTTTCACCAATCTTTTTCTCTTATTTCAATTATATTAGTTTTCAAATAACAACTATTTATTGTTGTCCTCATTTGAACCAAATCGTGAAGTTTTTTTTTTTTTTTTGATCAAACCAAATCGTGAAGTTATGTATTATTATTTCAAACATGTTCGTCAGATATATTTTTCCGTCTTTCAGTACATCCAGCCTATATGTACTCCACATTACACGCTGATTGACGTCTAAAATTCTAAATCATTCCACTGAGGTGAACATAGCGTGTTGTGTGGTTGTCAAGTTTTGGCGACTTTCGACCATTGTCAGCAACGATAGGACAAACATCGAGAAGAAAAGGCCACTCTTTTCCTCGAACTTCTTAAAGCTTGCTTTATAGCTGCCTTCGCAATGTATTCATTATCATCATCACTCTAGAGGCATTAGTCGGAGTTTCATTGGTACAATTTCAAACGAGGCAATCACGGTTAAAGCCATTCCTTTCGTAAGGCACTAGACCAAATATCCGTTTGAAAAACATCATCCCATGATGGACAGCGACCTAAAAACCTAAAGATGTCTTTCTCTAATCCCACCAAAACTCAATGACTGCAACAAACTGATGAATTGGATACTTTTTCTTTGGCAGCGATTCATGACTTATTTAAAACTATTAGCTAAGTTTAGAATAAGCTATGACATAGTCGTAGCTACATTTTGTGACCTTTTTACTGTGAGCTCTTTTTCGTAGCGAATTTAAAACTATTAGCTAAGTTTAGAATAAGCTATGACATAGTCGTAGTTACATTTTGTGACTTTTTTTACCGTGAGCTCTTTTTCGTAGCTACATTTAGCTACGAAAAAGATATGGTGATTTTTTTATTGTAAATTTATTTTTGTAGCAAAATATTTTTAGCTACGAAATATTTTTTATAGCTAATAATGTTTGATAACGTACTATTAACTTATTTTCACAGCTAAAAACCCTTCGCTACAAAATCATTTCCATAACAAAAACATACTGGTTCCTTAACTATCAACTACAAAAATGAATTTTGTAGTTAAAAAGATTTTGTTAGAAAAATATTCTTGTAGCTAGAGAAGAAGAACAATGAAAACAACATCATTTTGATAATCGTCCAATAGATGAAAGAAAAAAAGGTCCAACAGGTGAAGATGATGATGAAGTATCTCAAGAGATTAAGTCACAGCTGAATAATGTAGCTCTCTAAATAGAATATGAGGATATATCATCATTTCATATGAGAGATGTTAATCCCAATATACTAGAAGTAAACAAAGTTGAAGGCAATCTTGTCGTAGAAAGAAATGAAGACTATATTGATGATGAATTATATGATGATAATGATAATTTGGACAAATATAATAGTGATGAAGAGTCGAATCATAATGCAATTAATGATAATGATTTCGAAGATCATGATTGTGATGATTGAAGGCATCATAAAAGTCCTCTTTCTATTGCCTTATGATAATGTTGGTAACATTTATGTTGTTAATGTGATTAATGTTGATGACTGAATGTATCTTGATTATGATGATTGAATGTTTCATGAAAATGCTCTTAATATTGTCTTAAACGTAATGTTTGTAACATTTAAGTTGATAATATGCATAATGTTGATGATTGAATGTTGTTAATGGGATTAATGTTGATGATTGAATGCATGTTGATTATGATGATTAAATGTATCATGAAAGTGCTCTTTCTACTGTATCAAATGTAATATTGGTAACGTTTATGTTGTTAATATGGGTAATATTGATGATTGAATGTTATTAATGTGATCAATGTTTATAATTAAATGTATCTTAATTATGATGATTGAATGTATTATAAAAGTGCTCTTTATATTGTCTCAAACATGATGATGGTAACATTTCTGCTGTTAATGTGTGCATTTTAATGATAGAATGTTGTCAATGAGATTAATGTTGATGATTGAATGTATCTTAATTATGATGATTGAACATATCATGAAAGTGCTCTTTTTATTGTCTCAAACATAATGTTGGTAAGATTTATGTTATTCATGTCATGATGTTGATGATTGAATGTTATTAATGTGATTAATTATGATGATTAAATGTAACTTGATTATGATGATTGAATGTATCATGAAAATGCTCTTTTCCTTTTGATGCGAAGGCACGAAGAACGATTGTCTAAAGAAAATTGGAACAGTTTATGTGATTATTTGACTAAGCTAAAAGTTCGTGTTTGTTTTCTTGATTATTGGTCTTTATGCTTGCTTCCATTAATCTTGTTAGATGATTTAATGACTAAGTTCCTTTTTTTCTTTATTTAGGAAAATTGTAAGAAGGCAAGGCCAGTAGAGAAAAAAAGAAAAAATTTTCCTAATTAGGGTCATAGTCATTTGTAGTTGTCTGAACTGAATATGTAAGATCTTTGTTTGCAAGTTATATTAATAAATACTAAATTATTTATTGTGTCTGGTATTTTTGTTTCATAAAACAAAGTGAGAAAAAACTAAATAGATAAGAGTGTGATATGATCACACTATACAAAGCCACTCACTATAAGGAAAGTAAAGAATGGGAGTTCGAAGAAGTAGAAAACAAATATGTAAGTATAAAAATCTGTTCAATATTTTAGTTCATTTATTAATGTAGTAATATTTGAATTGAATATTGCTTTTTTTAATTTTAGAATAAGATGCAAGAGTTACCAAAGAAATCTATGTCTAAAGGGAATAGAAATGACAAAATTGACTCGACCCGACTTTGGTTAGGGTTGATTGGGCCACGGGCCAGGCCCAAAACAACATTGTTTTGTCAAAAAAATATTGTTTTTTATTTTTATTTTTAAATATAAGGTGAGGCTAGCCTGCCTATAGCCCATCAGTACATATTCTAACTATGTGAAAGGTATTGCCTATGACCCTAATTCAAATGTTTCAACCTCAACATATAAAACAATCATTGAACACTTTCAAAAAGAAGTAATAAGCTTAAGGATGCATTACAAGTTGAAGTAACCAAGAGACAAGAAACATGAGCAAAATTAGCAAAACATGATATGTTATTCAAAAGATTACTTAGTGCAGAGTATGACATAAATGAAAAGGAAAGCGAAGGTTATTAACTCTATCTCCTATATTGTAACAGCCTAGATCATCTGCTTATAGATATTGTCCGCTTTGGGCCTTGGCCCAACCAAGCCCTCACAGTTTTGTTTTTCCTGAGAACTTCCCAGGAGGTCATCCATCCTAGTACTACTCTTGCCCTAGCATATTTAACTTTGAAGTTTTGATGGAATCCGGTGCGTTAGGGCATGAAAAATGCATCTATAAGGGAGAGGTATCCATACCCTTATAAGGCGTACTTCGTTCCCCTCTCCAACTGATGTGGGATCTCAAACTCTCCATCCCCTTAGGGCCCAGCCCTCTTTAGGGCCCAGCCTAGCTGGCACAACAGTTTGGGTACGTTTTTCTATAGGTAGGAAGAGCAAAACCGTGAGGAGTTTGGCCCGAGGGGCAACCCAAAGTGGATAATATCTGTAGGCAGGTGGTATGGGCTATTATAAGTGGTATCAGAGCCATGTTTAGTACATTTTCAAAAGCGTTATCTCTATTTGCAAAAAGTTCATGAGCCTTAGGAGTTGAGTCTGGGTGTCGAAAGTCTTTAGTCGAGAGGTTGAGTCTCGGATTGTTAAGTTGACGTCCTTAATGATCGAATGATTTTGACCTCGATCAGAGTACTTGTCGACATTCCTTAGGATGTTTAGGATATCGAATAAGCTAGGCTTAGTTCGATCTATTTTATTAAACAATGTCTTTTTTTTTATTCTATAGAGATAGCATCCCCCCATCTATTTGATCAGTCAAGTAAGAATTTCGAGGATGAAAATTTTTTAAGAGGAAGAGTTGCAATATCCTGCCTCCTAAAATTGTTAAGAGATTAAAATGTTAGCTTAAGTTAGATGAGTTATTTTAGGAAACATTGCAAGATAGTGTATACACTCATTTGACATGTTCCGAGGTAGGAAACGTTTTTACTAATCGTGATGTAATTGTGAGTTAATTTTGTCCTGAATTTTGTTTTGATAGATTTTAATTAGTAAATTGGGAATAAGTGGCAAATGGCTTAGTTATATGGATGAAAAGTGGCTTGAGTATAATTGTGACAAGTGGCCCTTTAAGTTTGCCACAAATGGCACTTTAGAATTGTGACATGTGTAGCTTTACAAATGGTAAAATGTGTAGCCTTAAAATGAGTGACATGTGGAGCCTTAAAATGAGTGACATGTGGAGCCTAAAGTAAGTGACACATGGACCAATGAAATGGTGACATATAAATTAGTTCCACCTTCTTAAATTTTCTAAAGAAAATAGATGAAAAGGCAATAGAAGTAAGGGTGAAGGTCTGCCATAAGGTTATAAGAGAGAGAGACAAAAATGAGAGGAGAAGGAAAGAAGTTATCAAGGTAAGTTGAAATTCTAGTTTCAATTTCATCTTTCTCTTTCGATCTGTTTTTCATATCCTTAAAGCACGAGTTTGAAGAAACTCAAAGAATGAAAGTTGTAGATATATGTCTTAACTTGATCTCTATGAAAGTGGATTGACAAAATAGTGGCTAGAGCTCGAGTTATACTTGTTTCCCTAATATTGCCTGTGATAGACCCCTGTGCATAAATCTTGTATTATTTCCTGATTTTTTTAGGACTTTAGAGTCCGAATTAGTGAAAGTATAAAATATAAAAAATTGGTTATTGATGTCTTATTAATGCTTCTATTAAACGATTTTGTTATAAGATGTATTGATAATAATTTATTAAGGGTTGAGTATCGATTTCTAGTCTGTTTCTTGCCAGAAACAGGACATAATTTGGATGGAGATTATATTTTAAAGGGAGATACTGTTTTTGTAATTTTTGGATATATTAAAACTAATTGAAGTTTATTTTCAGGGAGCACAAGAATCATGGTAATTTGATTTTTTTTAGAGAGAGTTATGATTAAAAGAAGACAGCTTTTTCATAAAGGAACATTAGGAAGAAAATGATGTAAACATTGCACATAAGGTTAAGTTAGCTTAATGGTTGGGGAGATGAGAGGGAAACTTGAGGATACTATGAGACGTCAGTACCCCCATTTATTTGTGTTCTCGATTTAGGAGTTTCGAGGATGAAACTCTTTTGAGGAGGGAAGGACTAGTAACGCCAGACTTTTTGAACCCTTTGGTGATCGTTCTATATCTGGAGATACTACTGTATATTGATATATACATGGTTTTATATGAGTTCAAAGATGAATTGGAATCCTTTTGGTACATATGCCAATTATTTATAATGTTATATGTCTTTACATGAACTCGAGTTCATGTAAACGTGAAATCTTGGAAATTTTCGACATATAAGCTTTTAAGTGTGAAAAACCGAGTCCATTGGATGGATATGACCATGGTGGTCAAATTAAATGTGTTCTAATGCCTTAGAGGTGATTAGAAATTATTTATAAACTTATTGGACACTTAGAAAGCTTAATTGACAATGTTGATGTATATAAGGGCTTATTTGCAAATTGTTAAAAGTTAAATGACTTAAACGTAATTTTTCAATTCTTGGAGGACCAATATGTAATTTTATATAGTTAAGGGGCTTAGTTATTATTTTCAAAAGTCTAAGGACCAAAATAAAAATAAAAATTTTGGAGATTCCTAAACTTTGGGCTTAATTGCAAATTTAGGAACCTAAGGGCAAAAATGTAATTTCACCATATTTTGGTCAAAGAAGAGTCAAAATTCTAGACGCTTCTTATGTATGGACATGTGCCCTCATTTAAGACTTAAACCATCTTGTTTTAATTAAAAGAGAGGAGAAGAAAGGAGAAAAGAGAGGAAGAAGAGGAAGTT
>JAOSBK010000003.1:27284279-27323180 GCA_027568895.1 Erythroxylum shatona
GGTTTTGCTTTCGGGCTGTAAATGCCACTCTTCGCTTTCGCTTATGATTTTGCTTCCGCTTTATGATTTCCGTTCGCATTTTTTGGTTGGGATCCGGTTCCCGGATCGGGTCCCAACATAACGTAGGTGAACAATGAACATATCTATGTTATGCTTTTGTGTTTTGATGGGTAATAGATTATGGAACGATATAATGTTAGATTAATAGAGTAAATGGTGTTTTATATATGTTGGAATGTGGGTAAAGAAATGAATACATTGATGTCTTATTTTCATGTTTATGATGATCAATATTTCATAAGTTGTTGTAGAAATGAGTTTAAAATAGAAAGATCATTAAAGATGGTGTAGAAAAAAGTGCAAAAAATTTTGATAGATAATGGGTTTTATGGTTTGTTTTCTTGGTGTATTAATGTAGATTTCTTTGAGTGTTTTATAGATGAACTAAAATAATTCTAGAGCCAAAGAAAGAAGTAAAGTGGTGTCTTGAAATGGAAAGAACTAAGGTGATAGTTAAAAGTGAAATTAAAGTGGAAATGAAGTTAAACATGTGCAGAAAGTTGATGATGAATGTATATATGTATATGTTATGTTTTTAGTGTTCATAATCAATCATGGACCATAATTTGTTTATGGATGATATTGAGATGAAATGGAGTTAAGAATGATGGGAAATGATGAGTAATTGAACTAGAAATGATAGACCAAGCATAAGGTGATGAATGTAGTAAGTAAAGAGTTAGAAATCTAGAAAATATGGATGCAATTGGATAGATTTTGGGGTAAAAGGCATAACTTTTGCTATGAATATCAAATTGAGGTCATTTAAGTATGCTTTCAAAGAGAACTTCGAGTTCTACAACTTTTATAAAGGCTCCAAGGAGAGATTTTGCTGTCTAAAGGGTTAAATTTTCATACTTCTATAGGTGTCCTGTGAATGTCCGCCTAGCGAACACGATGTCCCTTCAAACAGACATGGGCAGAGCTGGAAAGCTAGAAAACCCAAGAATGTCCACCCAACAGACATTCACTGGCCATATAGACTTAATTTATGCTTGAATGGAGCTTGAATTGAACCTAGAATGGTGCTTGGATTAAGTGGTTAAATGTGTGATATGTATGAAGTGATAATTGACATTAGTGAATGAATTGTTGATATCAAACTACCATAGGCATGAGTATAATATGAATGAAGATGTTCATATGATTGTATTTATGATTCAAAGGAGACACATACAAAGGATAAGGATTGAATGGTGAACTTGGAATGATCATGTACAAATGAAGTGTAAACCTAAGTTCAATTAGACATATATGATTTATGAAATGAGAATGAACATAAGAAGTGAATTTAGGTAATATAACCAGGATTGTCATTGAGCATGCATTATACACAACACATTTATATATGTATGTGATTGAGTATTCATAAGATTGTGTAATTAATAATGTGTGTGAATATATGTATTACATAATGTTGATATAGAGGATAGAACGTTTGCATCCAGACATTTTCGGATCATAGAAACTAATGCCAATTTGGAGCGTACTGTGAGTCGACCTAGATGGTTTCATTTTCATTGTTTGTTCTATTTTAGATTTCTGTATCGAATTGCTGCTGATATGATTGATGTGAATGTGTTGATTTTGGATAATAAATGTCTGAGGCATTTGATGCATGTAAAAATCATTGGAAGTGCTCCTCGAATGTGAATTTAAATGAATAAGTGATACTCAACATTATTGCTGAATGCCGGACCAAGGTTCGATGATAAATGTGAATGTGAATGTGAAATTGAAATCAAGTGACTAATAGAATATATGTGAATGTGATGCATTTCATTATATGAATACATGACAACATAAAGGTTGTTGTGACCGGAGTAGCCACAAAAAAAGAGAGCTTAAAGCTCAGAAAATGAAAAAGAGCTTAAAGCTCCTAATGTGATAAGAGCCTCTGGCTCACTATATAAAATGAGTCATGTATCTTCAACGGATAAGAACTAGTTATTAATAAGCCTAGTATCCACAATAGATACGGGACAGTTATAGACACTCGGTTATAACAATAACAATTGAAAGTGAGTCTCATAAGCATTGCATATGCATTTGATATGTATGATTTAAATGGTTTAAATAAATAGTTTGAATGATTTCTCAATGTGAAATATGATTTAAGTGAATATGAAATATATGTGACTCAACATGTTGAATTGATGAAGCGATGTGAATTTTGTGAGTATATTAATTAAAGTGTTATGTGATAGTACACTCACTAAATTCGCAAAACTTAACCTAATATTTGCAACATTTTACAGGTTTAGAGAAAATCTCCAGTTAAACAAATTGGAGTCCTGCCACTGCATTCGAGTAAGAGATAGATGTCGAGATTAGTTCGCGTCTGCATATGTATTTCATTATTTTGTATTAAAATGTGTATTCACAACTATTGTGCAATATGTATGTAAATGATTTGGTAATGTAATGACATTATAACTAAAAGTGTTTTGTATCTGTAATGAGCCTAAGTGATTATTGAAATTATGATGATGTGTATAATGGTTGTAACACTTGTGATTGAAAATGTTTATGAATAAAATGGGTCAAAATTGATTATTAGTTTTCTAAAATATGCGTGTGATGTATGAAAAGTTTTTAATGGTTATGATTGACTAACTGTCCTAGTACATCACCCTTGTAGAGTGTATTCTCGAATACTGTCGATTTATTCGAGAATATATCCTATGAGAGTGGGGTGCTACATTAGGTTTACATCATTTATAAATTGAGTTAAATTAGTTGGAGAGGCAAGAGTTGATTCTAGAAGTTTTGCAAAAAGTTGATTCTATAGGGTTTAAGAATAATAATCATATCTTCCAATCCAAGCATTCTTAATATTATTTGTCTATTCATGATCTATTAAGGTGCATAGAATACTATTGAATGAACTCGTAATTTACTTTTATTGATAAATATATTTCATATATAGTATTAGAGTCATATTTCAATATCATTTGTAGCTTTTTTATTTGAATAGGTTAATTTTTCTTACTATAAAAACTTAGATTGAAGATTTTAGGATTTCAAAAAATCTCCAAGTTTAATTTACTTGAAACCCTAAAATTTTTGTTGCTTCTTATGATTAAGTCATAGGGTTTACTAACATCAGCACCAAAATAGGTCATTAATCAATTTTGTGACTTATATGAATAAGTTATGTGATTAGTTAATAACTACACCAAAGTGGATTTTTAATTAATTTTATTATTTTTGTGATTAAAATAAAGTAATCAACGTATAATCTAAATATGTTATTAATAAATAAAGTAAAAGTTAAAATATAACAAAAATAAAAGGATTTAATTTTTCTTTTAAGGAGAAGAAAAAAGAGAAAAGACTTCTAATAAAAAAGCAAGAATACGAATACTAGGTTAGTGAAGATACGAAGTTACATTGGAAAGTCCCAAACCAAGTAAACATCTTGCTTCAAATATTCAGAGACAATAGAAAAACCACCATTTTGATTTGAAAAACAAGGGGTAAGATTTTGAATATGGTGAAAAAGCAAAGTCCCCGTTTGGTTTTACATTTTCAAATAAAAAAGAAATATGGACGTTGTCATTTACTTTAATGTCCTCTTGGATTCGTATTTAATTTAAATTAATAGAAAGCCTTAAAATTCAATAGAAAAGAAATTCGGTTGGTGGTGGTGGGGTGGGGATGGTCAAATTTGAGAAACGACAAAATTGCAAACCGAAGGGTTAAACGTGATGAGTGCCTAATGACGTGTCTTTTTTCATGCATGAACTAATGCATTACGTTCACGCTTTGCCCCCTCATCTTTTAGGTATCATATCTCTAATTTTATGTTTTTAGTGCGTTCCATTAAATTTCATTTATATATACTTTATTCTTTTATTTTTAAGGAATTAGATTTCCTATTTCGTGTTTTTATTTTGTTCTGTTAAATCTCATTTATACAGTTATGTATCTTTTACATAAATGAATGAATGAGATTTAATATAATAGGGTTAAAATATAATAACCGAAAGAGAGTCTTTGATGGTCCGTATTCATATAGTCATTTAATTGTGTATTTGTATTTGTTCAAAATAAAAAAAGGTATTTTATGTGTAATATTTAAAAGTTTTTTGAAAATATTATCTGATGGGCATTAAAATGAGAAGTTGACGGACAACGGCAATCAGATTGCTTTAAAGCACCAAATTTCCTTGCATTAGTTTGCTGTCATATTATTAAAAGGCCGGCCAACTATAGAATAAAGCAGATATGTAGAGGACGCTTAAATTGTCAATTTGCTTTACTAGCTAGATGTAATGAAGGAAATCTTTATTGTGGGTAATTAGGACATCACAATTTATTTAGTTTTTATCTTTTAATTCTTATTATATTTTACTTGATTTTATGCATTAGACATCATCAAGAAGATGTTAATATTGTGCAAAATTAGTAATCTTCATAAAAAAATCTCGCTAAACATGAAATCTGGAAATATTTAATGTACACAATCTTACTCCTAATTAGTCCAGAGATTATCTTTGTATTGTACCAAATTAGTAACATATATTGAAATTTGTGAACAATTATAAGTTTCTTTAGAATTTTATATTACTATATTAAGTAAGCTAATGACATTAAAATTATTATGTTTTGGTTAAAGACTTGTGCTTGTATGATATTAATCATAGATAAGTTTTAAATTAAACTATCAATTTCAATTATATCATTAACTAATTGAATTAAGTGTAAATTAACTTAATAGTAAGTGGCCGTTTAAGACACTAGTTTATGGATCGTTTTAGATTGAAGTAGCCACTGAAATTGGTTCCTTACTTGATTAGATTAATATCCTTTTGGATTGTCTTCCACTGTATTATCTATTGAACATGTCAATAAGTTCTTTCCCCTTCAATTACTAGTGAGTGGCAAATTTAAATTATTAAATAATTTCTAAATTTGAATATATTGAAAGGCAAAACTTGTACAAGTAAGATTCGTATAATTACTATAAATAAATTAAAAAATTTTAAATTTATTGTTTTATGTCCACGAAACAAAAGGAGCACTTGTGCCTATTAATTTGCATTTTTTAAAAATAAAACTTGTATAAAATACAAATTATAAGTGTATGTAATCAATTCACATATAAAAATGAAGTTTTATATAAGATGATGTTTATACATATACATAAGGGTAGAATATCATATTTTATAAGCCAATGTTTTTCTATATCCTAACAATTATGTGGTAAAAATTAATAAATATCCATTTTCAAATGCAAATGTATCACTACGTTTCGTTTGTTTTCGTTGAGGCCCTGTGTTGGTGGCATGGATTCTTACTTAATTATCACATTTGGTTCATTTTTTTAAGCAGTTAGGAAGGTAAAAATTTTCCCAATCTAAGAAAAGTAATAGTATTGTGCTTGGATTATAAATCCTAGTACTCCTTGATATTTAGATTACTTTCCTCAAGAATTTAATCTAAAAAATATACTAGCTAATTTAACCATTCCTTCCCTTTCAATTTTAAGACAACTATTTTATAAACCCTACCTCCTTTTCAACCATGTTACGAATATCGTATTGGACTTGGTACTGGATTAGGTTTTAGTACGATACTGTACCGGTACCGGTTAATATCGAGTACTGTTTCGGATAATTTTTTAAATTAATAAAATAGTTCCTAAATTTTTTGAAAATTACAAAATAATCTATTGTCATATTATACAGTTGTACTGTTTATTTTTAACATTGTCTCCACAAATAATAATAATAAATAATAATCATAATTTTAATTTAATAATTATTAATAAATATAATTAAATTCAAAATATATTTTAAAATACATAAATTTCAAATAAATTTTGATTTAATAATTAAAAATATATAAAATAAATATTAGTTTATAAATAATCATTTTTAAATTATTTATTTTTAAAAATAAAATATTTTTATCAATACTTTATTAATAAATATTATATAAAATATTAACATAAAAATAATTTTTTGTAAGTTTTATTTAATTTAAAATTATTATTAGTAATAAAATATTTATTATTATTTTTTTAAAAAAAATTAAAAATTCACAATAATTATAAAAGTTAAAATAAATAAAATAACTAATTTAAAAACTTTGAAAAAAAGGCGGGAAGGAGAGATAAGAGGGAGGGAGGAAAATTTTAAAATTTTTTAAAAATTTTGAAAAAAGTCTCCCCTATTTTTTAAAATTTTCGGTATCAACTGGTATTTAGATTTTTAATATTTTTACTAAAAGTTTCAATCGACAATCTTCAGGTTCATATTTTTTCTTATTTAACGATTTCAATTTTTATTTGATTTGTTGGGATATAATTGAAAGCACAAGTCCAAATTAAGTTAAATTCCATAAAATACTATTGCATACCAAACATTATAATAAAAATCCACCCAATTTTTCTATTAGAATTTTTATATGTATCTAAACATGTGAATATCTTTACTTTCTATAAATTTATTCTTTGAAGAATCATATTCTAAATTCACTTTACTTTCCTGCCAACTAAACATGGTTTATGATTTTGATCTTTTGTTTTTGTTTTCAAAATTAGCAAAAAAAAATATTTATTTGATTTTGATCTTTTCAGGTTTTTATAATTTATAAAAATCATAAAAAGTAGTTTTTATTTTATTTTTATAATTTGATTTAGTTTCATTGTTTATTTATTTAATATTAATTATTGATAAGAATTTATAAATAATATAATTTAAAATTGTATATTTAATTAGTTAGAATTATGAATAATTTAGTTTATTTTTATAATGAATATAAAAATTTGATAATTACTAATAAATATAATTTAAAATTTAGCATATATTTAAATACATCAACTTTAAATAAAATTTACTTATTATAAATAATTAAAATATAACAATATTATATAAACAAATTTTAAATGAAAATCCCTAATATTAATATCAAGTCGGTAAATTTGAACAATAACTCCTTGACGGACACGTAATATATTAACAGGCACTAATTCTAGTATTAAAGTGATAACTGATAAAACAAAAACACGCTCACAGAAGAAACCGCGGGTGGGTGGCCCTCAGATTTGTGCTCTTTTTTTTTTCTCCCAGACCCAGTCCTCGTCCTCGACGAGATCGCCTCTAATAACAACACTCCCACGCGACGTCCACTTCTCTTTTCCTTTGCTTTTTCTCTTGTAATCTGGGGAGGTATTATATACATTTAATACTTTAATTTCTTTTATTCCTAAATTACCCTCCACCATCTTTTTCTTCTTTATTATTATAAGGCCAACAAAATTCCACAATTATGTTAATGTGTTATTTCAGCAACTATACAAAAAGGTGAGGTAACAAGTAACAAGTTTGATTTTATTTTCTTGGAATCGTATAGCCTTCTAGAAAATTCTCAATTTTGTCTTGGGTTTTCTTTTATTGATCCCCGTCTCGTGTTAGGTTAGAATTAAGATTGTAATACTAATCAGATGTTACTCATCAAAAAGATAACATAAATATTAGGCCAGGCAACTCTCTTCCAGATTTGCCCTTATCCACACTTGGCCTCTTTGATTCTTTGGTTCATTATGTTTTATATATTACAGAAGATAGTGATTTTTGGTTACATGGAATTCTTTGACTTGTTGGGTTTCTGGTTCATGTTTCAGTGTTGAAAGAGGGAACTGGTTTTTCTTTTTTCTTTTTTTTTTTGGGGTGTTTTAGGGTCTGTGGTTATAATTGTTTTCATTTTCTTAAATAATTTTTTCCCTTTTTGCTTTACTGGGTTTTGGATGTAGAGGACGGTTAGGTTGCCTTCTGTTTGTTATTTGGGTTAGGGTTAGGGTTAGGGTTAGGGATAGCTTAGATCTGGTTAAATTTTGGATTTATTCCCGTTTTGAATGAGTTTCATCTTCTGATTCTAAAGTTTAGAATTTGCCTTTTTTTAAAAATAAAAAATCGAATTAGAATTTTTTTTAATTGTTTATCTGATATCTGGGTGTGGTCAAACTGGAAATTTGAGCTGGTTGTTGAGTGAACTGGAAAATTCCAAGCTTCTGATCAGGAACATGTAAGCTCTGATTTTCATTTTGTTTAGATCTCTTCAGCTTTCATCTTTTTTTTTTTAAAAAAAATTTATTGGGCTTTGTCTGAAATGGGTCTTCAATAGCTTATACATGGTAACTTCTTTGCTATTGATTAAGTGGTTGATTTTCACATAATTGATGATCGGTGTGTGATTTGACCTCTTAAGTTGTCAGGATCACTTTTACCGATATTGATTATGAGTTAGGTTTAGGTATTTGACATGGTTCAATTGAATAATACCCCAATAATATCAGTAGGGATCAAAAGGCTTTTCAATGCATTTGGTTAAATATATACTAAGGGCTGCAAGTTGATCTGCTCGTGCAGCTCAAGTACAGGTGACCTTCATAAATATTTCTAAATCAATGGGTATGTTTAGCTTAAGTAAGAAGTCTAATTTGGGGATTGAATTGCTACGCAAAACCATTTTTACTTTTCACTTAAATTATTAGGGGCCTTCTCCCGTTTGTCCTGAAAATAATGGTTGAATGGTCGACCAAGAACAAAAAACATTTCCCATTTTCCCTTTTTCTGCCAGTTTCTCTTTCAAAGTAGAAAGGTCTGTAGTTGCATTACCCATCCATGCTGTAGATAATGTTTAATCATCTGTTGGCCATTAGTGATACAAAACATGTCTGCTTATGGCATAATTGTTGCCGAACTACAAATGGATGTCCATTGATGGTAAAGGATAAGTCTGAGAGAAATGCATAACACAAGTCAGGCTGTCATATTGTAGTGAAAAGATTTGATGTTGTTTTCCTTTAACATGCAGACCACTAGTTGCATTGACATTTGTTGAATATTATTCTGCAGTATTAATGGGAACTGAGCTCCTGAGAGTTCACGTGAAGGAAGAAAATGAGGATATTCCATCAGTTCCTCCTGGTTTTGAGTCTTTTGGTGCTTTCACCTTGAAGAGAGTACATGATGTTCAGAAACAAGAAAGTCAAAATACAACTGGTTATTCAGCTACTGCCAGTTCTTCTGAATCACATGCAGTTCAGATGGATATGGACTCCGACAGTTGTGGCACAAAAAGTACAAGGTCCCTTCGTCGTAGATCTTGTATAAACTATGGGCGATTGTGTAACAGTTCAGAGGATGAGTCTGATTTTGGAAAGCCACATCAGGTTAGCTTCTATATGCTATTATCATTTATGATTGAAAATAAACTTCACCATCTATGTACCTTTAAGTGCATTTGATAACATCAAAATACATTTTAAAATGTTGCTATTATTATTTACATACTGACTTCATGTCATTTATGTTGCAGAATCACATTTTAAGGTCTCATCTTCCCAAAGGAGTTATCCGTGGTTGCGCAAACTGCAGTAATTGCCAAAAGGTTATTTTAGTGTCTATCTGTAGTGTGGGGAGCCTTTCATTCAGTTTAATCAGTTGGCGCGATTCTCCTATGACTATGATTTACTCAAATTTCCTGACTACTGTCTATAAAACTAATAAACCACTGTATTATAGCTATCACTGAAAGCCAGGGTTGGTAATACACCAATATCTTGGAGAGTGTACAGACAGAACAGTAGGGCTAGCACATATTGAGTTGCAGTATAATGTCTCCCTGACATGATGTGATTTTGGGAATTTTAGATTTTTTCTTATATGAACCTTTGGTTCAGGTCACAGCAAGATGGCGTCCAGAATATAGTTGCAGGCCAGATCTTGAGGATGCTCCTGTATTCTATCCAACTGAAGAGGTCAGTGCATAAGTTTTACGTACACACACACACACACACATATGGAACACGACAATGTTATGTTTGTGGGAGAGGTAAAATTGAGATTGACCAGTAAGGCGCACTAGTGATGTCTTGTAATATTTTAGATAGTGGAACTGGAACACCTTTGATTTCCTTCCCTTATTTGATTGTAGATTTTTTTACTTTGGTCTTTGAAAATTTGGATTTTTGAATGTGCATATAAATCTTCTCAGGAATTTGAACATACATTGAACTATATTGCCAAGATACGGCCAAAAGCTGAACCGTATGGAATATGTCGCATTGTCCCCCCTCCATCTTGGAAACCTCCTTGTCCGCTTAAGGAAAAAAACAAATGGGAGGGTTCTAGGTTTGCAACACGTGTTCAGAGGGTTGACAAGTTACAGAATCGTGATTCCATGAGAAAAATGTCAGGGATGTATAATCAGACAAAGAAAAAAAGGAGAAGATGCATGAGAATGGCTTCGGAGAGTAGGATGGATAGTGGAAATATTCATGGGTCTTCAGATGCTGGAGGCTCTGAGGCCGAGACATTTGGTTTTGAACCCGGTCCGGAGTTTTCCCTGAAAACATTTCAGAAATATGCTGATGAATTCAAGGCGCAGTACTTTAGTAAGAATGATAATATTGTGGACAAAGAAGGTAACATGAAAGACCTTCATAATAAATCTGAGCTTTCAGTAGAAAATATTGAGGGTGAATATTGGCGTATAGTAGAAAAAGCGACTGAAGAAATAGAGGTAATTACTATGGGTCTAAAAGGTTCATGTCATCAGTTATGTTTCTCTTTGCAATTTTCTCTTTGTTCTATACCGCTTTCTTTGCTTTCTTTCAAAGTCAGCTGTAAAATTGTGTTTTATAGGTCCTCTATGGAGCTGATCTGGAAACCGGAGCTTTTGGCAGTGGGTTCCCAAAATTTCCCACTCAAAAGGGTTCTATAACAGATGAAAGATATCAAAGATCAGGCTGGAACTTGAATAACTTTCCAAGGCTTCCTGGATCAGTTCTTTCCTATGAAACTGGTGATATATCGGGTGTTTTGGTGCCATGGCTTTATATAGGAATGTGCTTTTCTTCGTTTTGTTGGGTAAGACCAATTCATATTTGTGTTTGTGAGTTGTAACTGAAGTTTTGGTTTGATAAGAACATGAATCATCAATCATAGCAAACAAATGAGCAGGATAGATGGGAAAACAATGTGGTTTGATGTTTCATGGACAATGTCTATCAATATATTTTGTGGCAAATAGTATTTGTGTTATGGTGTTGTCAGTTTCATGTGTTTGCAAGTCATTTATGCTTGGATTAGGTGTAGGCAGCATGTCCATGTATATTATTAAAACAAAAACTAGAAGATGATAAGATGGTTCCCAGTTTGCAATTACACTGTTCAGTGAGCAGTGAATGAGTTCTTTTTTACTCTATGCTATATATCCCAAGTTTCAGACTAAATAAATGTATCAGATATAATACTTTTCACTTGTCTACAGTCATGTATCGAGCTTAAATGGTTGCAGTTGTAATAAATGCTAATGCTTCTGTATTCCCTTTTGATTGAGAGCAGCACGTTGAAGATCATCACTTGTATTCGCTCAATTACATGCATTGGGGTGAGCCAAAATTGTGGTATGGTGTCCCTGGGAAGGATGCTATTAAACTGGAAGAGGCTATGAGAAAGCATTTGCCTGATCTTTTTGAAGAACAACCTGATTTGCTTCATAAGCTGGTAACTTGTCCATAAATTGTCCATCATCTTAGTTGTTTGTAACAGCAATTTGTACGGTGAAATTTTGTTTGGATATGTCATTTCTCAAGCGGCAAAAGTCAAAGTGAAAGCACTTCTGATCTTTGATAAGTATTGGTATCTAATTGTTCTCAGCTGGTTTTGATTTACATAATTGAATTCTCTTTACAACTAATCTGCTTGCTTTAACGATTGATTGGTAGTTAAACTTTTGACCTTACATTAACCTGCCAGTCTTACTCTAGGTTGAGTTATGATTGAAGCGATATAACTCAAACATGTTTTAATGTCTTCTGGTTTACTTCCTATGACCTTGCCATCGTTGATTTCAAACATTGAAGCCCCAATGGGAAGTTGAATCTAGCAACCTGCCCTGTGATTTACAGGGTTTATGAGTTATGAAGTTTGGATGTTCCAAAAGAAGTATAAGAGAATAATAATTTCTTATCCTGAATTTGTTTGGTTGATTAGTTACGCTGGACCTTTATTAGATTTCTCTGTTCTTTTGACACTCGAGGGACTTTTTGTTTCTATTTTGGTTTTTGTTTCTCTGGCTTTTGTTTTCAAATTCAATAAAGGAAACATGTTTTTTTTATAAAGTTTATGGATTATGTTTTTGGTTTAATTACTAATAAAATTTTTGATTAATATAACTTAATTTTTTTAATTGCTTTCAATTTTATTTTTTAAAAGAATATTTTTAATTTTAATAATTACTTTCAATTTTATTTTTTAAAAGAATATTTCTAATTTTAATAACTATCTAATAAATATAAACTTTAAATAAAATTAGTTTTAATAGTTAAAAAATATATTAACAAATAAATATTAATTTATAAATAAAAATTTACTTATTAAACTTTATTTTTATAAAATATATTAAAATTTTGCAGTAATATTATTAATAAATATTATATAAGAGATTAAGTAAAATTATTTAATCAATTTGTAAAATTATTAAGTTTTATCTAATATTTAATTATTATCAGTAATAAGAATATAAGTACATTAACAATTACACAAGTTTTTGTTTTTGTTTTAACTAAATAAAGACTAAAAATAGGAAAAGGAAACCAAAAATTAATAGAAAACAAAAGTGAATTCAAACATTCCCTAAGTTTGCCAATTTTGTCAATACTACTACTTTGTGTTTTGCTTCCATCTTTGCTAGCTTCAGCGGCTATCTTTTTGGAGATTTTGAAATTTGTTGAGTTTACTTCTTTACTTCAATTCTGTTTACATAGTGTTTAAAAAGATTGAATAAAACCTTACTTCTTCCTTGTGGTGCTTGATGAAGGGGTAAATGGACCTTTAAGTTTCTCAATATTTTTATGATGATGATCCTGAATTAATTAATGAAAAAATTGCTTTTCAGCTTAGGACTGTCCTCCTAGATTAATAGCTCTAAGCATGCTCTGAATTTGTTACTTGTAGGTAACACAGCTTTCTCCTTCTGTACTAAAATCAGAAGAGGTATCTGTCTATCGATGCGTTCAGAATGCTGGAGAGTTTGTTCTAACTTTTCCTCGAGCTTATCATTCGGGGTTTAACTGTGGTTTCAATTGTGCGGAGGCAGTAAATGTAGCTCCTGTTGACTGGTTACCCCATGGACAAATTGCTATAGAGCTCTACCGGGAGCAGGGACGAAGGACTTCTATCTCCCATGATAAACTTTTACTTGGAGCAGCAAGGGAAGCAGTAAAAGCTCATTGGGAACTTAATTTAATGAAGAAGACTTCATTAGAAAACTTAAGATGGAAAGAAGTGTGTGGAAGGGATGGAATATTAGCAAATGCACTCAAGGTAAACTACCACCCTTGGTTGATTTCATTCCATAGTTCTTTGATTTGAAGTTCAATTCTCTAGAAAACCTGTCTTTGCATGCTTGAAGGTGATTTGGCTACCTATGACATGTCATATAAAGGAACTAAGTAAACATGCCAACTAGAGAAAATTTTGGAATTTTTTGACATTATCAAATTGGTTGTGGGATAGCATTCACTCTCATGGTTCCAATTGGTGAAATATGCTCTGCAGTTGTACGTTTATAGCAGCACTGTGATTGGAAATTCATGCCAACTAACTGTATATAACTAACTTCACGTAATAAGTACTAAGCAAATGGAGTTGTCTTCACCTAGTTTATATGCTCAAAGGAGTTGGACCTTGGAACTTTGCTATTATGCTGTATGAAAATATAGAAATGTTTTACTTCATTCCTTTCTGTGCTAACTGTTAATGTTGGTTTCTCATTTAGACTCGAGTGGAGATGGAGCGAGTGAGGAGAGAATTCCTCTGCAGTTCTAGCCTGGCCCTAAAGATGCATAGCAATTTTGATGCCTCCAGGGAGAGGGAATGTTGCATATGCCTTTTTGATTTGCATTTGTCTGCAGCAGCATGCCGTTGTTCTCCAGATAAGTATGCATGCTTGAATCACGCAAAGCAATTGTGTCCATGTGCCTGGAATGCTAAATATTTCCTCTACCGCTATGATCTCGGTGAATTGAATATCCTTGTTGAGGCATTGGAGGGAAAGTTAAGTGCAGTTTACAGATGGGCAAAACTTGATCTTGGACTTGCTTTGACTTCTAATGTCTCTAGAGATCCTACGCAAAGTAATAAGTTATGTTATACCCTAGAAGGAACAACACATAAGGAGATGAGACCTCAACTGCTAGCAAATTCCCCTAAAGATTTGCAGGGGACAGGATGCTCTGTGGATGTCACACTAGCGTCATCTGGGATTGCTGGTGAGACTCTATCAGATGAAAAAACGAAATTTGTTGAACCTGTTGCTTTGAAAGACTTAAAGTCCCAGAGTTCTCCACTTGTTTGCCCAAAGATAACGAATGAGGACTCCTCGCTTCTTACCTCTGACTTGAGAAAATCGAATTGTGAGTTTTCTCTAAAAAAATCGTCCTCTGCTGAAAAAGTAATTTCACATAAAGGTTCTGTGAAAAGTCCTTTGACATTGGATGATGCTAATGTTATTCTCCTAAGTGATGATGAGGATGATGATTCAAAGAAGCCAAGTTTGGAAATGGAGAAGGGAAATTCTATAAGGCCTCCTGAGGTTTCTGCAACCTTGTCAAATTCTGTTGATACTCCATGTAATGACAACAAAGAATCAGTGCTAACTGAAATCGCAGTAACGAAAATTGATTTCAATTCCTTACCCAATGCTGAAGCAAACTTATGCTTATCTGATTCTCTAAAAGTGAAAGTTGAATGCCTAGAGAACAGTGGAACAGTTATGGAATCCCATCCATCAGACAGTTCTCACACTGGAAGAGGTCCCATCAAGGGAGGATTGGGTAGGAGTGTTACAGATTTGTCAACTAGGAGAGTGATTGGTGATGATCATTGTGTGGCAAATGCTGATAATCGACATTCACAGCCATCGGGCAGTAGGAAGCCTGATGATGAAGATAAGGTTGGAGCTAATTCCACTTCTCATTCAATTGACAACTCAAAAACTGTGATGGGTAGTCCATCTTGCTTGCAAAATAATTTGGATAGATATTACCGCCAGAAAGGCCCTCGCATTGCCAAGGTAGTCAGAAGGATCAATTGCAATGTTGAGCCATTGGAGTATGGTGTTGTGCTTTCTGGGAAATCATGGTGTAACAGTCATGCAATTTTCCCCAAAGGTATTATAGATATGCATTCTTTATGAGACCATGGACCAATTTTAGTAGGAGATATATGACTGTATGTAATCAAAATTGTCCCACTTAATGCAGGATTTAAGAGTCGAGTTAGGTACATAAATGTTTTGGATCCAACAAATACATGCTTCTATGTCTCGGAAATTCTGGATGCAGGATGGAGCGGACCACTTTTTATGGTAATTTCAAGCTTTGAACTGTTATCATTTGTTTCTTGTAATTTTCCATTGTTTGTAGATTGTGGTACTGTTATATTGCCAAATTGTTTTCTTTATGCATTTTTAATTTGCTGAATTGCTGTTCCATTGATGCATTTTTATATGCCAATTCTTCCTTGTAATGTCTTTAGAAATTTCTTTGATATTTTATATGCATTCTTGAATATATGGAAATTAATTGTAACCTGTTTACATGTAGTTGAAAAAATTGAGAATGAAGTTTAAGAAATGAATGATCTTTAAGAACAGCTTTCTAGTATTTGCTATGGCTTAGTGAGGCTAACAAATGCACGAGTACTCTGCATTTCATGGATAGCCATTCTTGATAACCTTCTACAAAATTCATTTTGATATATATGGCTTTTTTTTTTTGACATCTAAATTGCTTATGGAAAACACTCTTTGGGAGCAATAATTCTCTGAGAATGAAGATGACAATGAAAAGGCACTTGCTGATTCCTTTTGGAAGGCATTGTGTATTTCTGTTATATTAGTTGCAGTGTATTTTTTGAGCTATTAGTAGCCTGGATAGGATATTATTTTGTTAGCAAGGAGTAAATTTGACAATCTTGAGGGAACTTGAAAACTTTTTTTTTTTTTGGTGGCCTTAAATGATCAACTTTATCCTGGAAGATTTTACCATTGATTGGATTAAATTGTGTACAGGAATTAATGTTTTTAGTAAATGAGAAACTAATATTTGACAAATCCTTTGCTCAACTAATCATTTCAGGTCTCTTTGGAGCATTGTCCATGTGAGCTATTCATTCATGTTTCAGCTGCCAGATGTTGGGAAATGGTAAGAGACAGGGTAAATCAAGAGATCACTAAGCAACATAAATTTGGAAAGTCAAACCTTCCTCCTTTACAGCCTCCTGGGAGTCTAGATGGCCTTGAAATGTTTGGTTTTTCTTCACCAGCTATTGTGCAGGTAAATTCAGTGATGGAGCTGATAGTGATAGCATGCACCTCATCTCTTTCCATTTTTTTATCATCCCTTTTCGGCCTAAGTCACATGTATGGAAATGTATGTATCTCTTAAGATTTCACTTTCCTTGAAAATAGGTCCAGCTGCAAAAAGCTTGACATTGCAGGTAAAGTTGATATCTCAGTGATTGAATTTCTGATGTGAGTTTGAACTTTCTGGATAAGGGTAGTGGGACCAGTTCTATCGCTTTGGATGACCTCAAGCGGAATGTCCCTTGAAATCTGAATGAACTTTAAACGTTATTTTAACATGCAGATATCCTTTAATTTCTCCATGGTCTTTCCATCTTATTTGTTCTAAAGTAAGACTATATTCTTTATGAGTGCATTCTCAAAATCTTCCTGAAAACTTGAACCTTTTTTTATTGGAAAGTGAATTGTTTTGTTCTTTAAACAGGTGATAGAGGCATTAGATCAAAATCGAGTCTGTACAGATTATTGGGATTCCAGGCCCTATTCAAGGCCTCAAGGACAAATTCCACTGCAGTCCCAATTCAAAGGGAATGGTGAATTTTCCCAGGGGACTGCTAATGAGCAGAATAGAAGAGAAGCAGGATGCCAGGCTTTACAAGATGGACTTGATGTAACGCTGAGAAGCTTACTTAAGAAGGCAAACCAAGAAGAATTGCTGTCACTTTGTCATATTCTAAGTGATAATGGGTCAAAAACTGGCCGAGTCCTAATAACACAACTTCTTGATGAAGAGATTCACACTCGTCCCAGATGATTCACTACATTGGTGTCACAAGGGTTCGAGATGTATTTTGACTTTGTAAATTCCAAGTTCACACATCTTTCATACGCCTCAATCAATCTACCAATTCTTTTGTTCAGAGGGAATACTTAATGATGAAGAAGAGGGTATTTTGCCGCCTCAATGAAGAAGCTGGGAATGTCTGGTGGATATCCTCATTTTTGTTACATGGTGTTGACGGCTTCTCTTGTGGGTGGGTAAGGTATAACAATCCGTATCTACCATTTTTTTGGTTCTTGTAACTACACACGGTTTTAATAATATCGGATGGATCAAAACATGAAGATGGAACCGAAATTATTCTGACTGTATAGTTAGCTTTTTCTTAACAGGGAAGGTGCTACTTGCAACTCATAGAATTGTCTACTTGAACTCTTTATCGTAAAATGATACTGAAAAGAGTCATTTTTTCTTCGTGGAGCCTATATGAGCTTAAACCCTGCATGTCCATGTTTACCTTTTCCGTTTAACCACACCTAAGATGTTAGACATTCGTTTATGGCTCGCTGACGCTCATTCTTACCGCAGAATCCAAAAGCTTCCATGAAAGTGGGGTTTAGTCCGCCATAAAATTGCTGGAGACGCTTAGCCCATTTTCAGTGTTATTTTGTTTAGTAAATAGTACTGCATATTGCATGCTACTGACTGCCATCTTAGGTACTTGATCCATGGCGGAATAAAGATAACTGTCAACGGCGTCTAATTGTACTTAGCACAAGGCCCAATGGTTCTATACTTGAGTCTTTATTGAGCTGGTAAGACAAGATAATAAATGTTGGCAGCATTGTTTAGAATTTTGTACCGGTATCGGTACGGGTGTAGGTGGTACCAGTGCAAATACTCGCGAGGTATTTCATTTGCAGCTAGCCTCGCGATTCGCTCTTGTGAGGTTGGCTTTTATAATTTATAATTTTATTTATTTATATTAATAAAGTAAATTTTCTTCTTAATATTTTTAAATTTATAAATGGTAATTATTTTATTTATGTGATTATTATGATTAGGTTTGTAGTTCAGTATATTACTTATGATAAATAAATGTATTATTTGAAATAAAAATGTCTATTATTATTCATAACATTATTAAATTCGATATTATTATTAACTGTTGTTATTTATGTAATTATTTATTTATGGATTTATAATAATAATAATAATAATAATAATAATAATAGAAGAAGAAACGGCCGGTACCAACCGAAATTTTTTTCCGGTATGTTTTTACCCGTACCCGTACCGGTTTCCGTCTGGTACGGTACGTACCAGTCGGTACCGACCGGTACGATACGGTATTCATAAGCCTGCTTAAACCTCTAACTCATAACCCATACGACGTCGTTTCGCGTAAATGAAGGGACGTCGTATGTCCAAGCCTCAAATGTTACAGCCTTCAACAAAACGACGTCGTATAGGTTTACCAACCATACGACGTCGTTTTGTTTATGAACTCAACATCTAGAACTTCCCAAAACGATGTCGTATGGTTTCAAACCTATACAACGTCGATTTGGTTATTTCAATGGACAACTTAACGTTAAGGTAAAAATTCGACGACTTAAAAGATTTTCCCGACACCATTACCGACAAAAATGTCGGTCGGTAAACATTGGAGCCTGATTTTAGCGACCAATTATGTTACCGTCGTCAAATGTATATTTGTCTCACAACATTACCGACATCTACACATTTTTCGTCGGTAATTACCCACGGAAGTCTGTCCGTCAATAAAATACCGTCGCTAATGTACATTTTCCTTGTAATGACACTGACATTAAGAATGCAAGCTCCGCGAGAAAAACTGTATAATCAACCACCTAGTTACACACATCTACACTCTTTTGGTTGTCTTTGTTTTCCTTAGATACGTCCTTACATCGTGCATAAACTTCAACCCAAATCTACACCATATACCTTTGTTGGCTACTCCTCCACTTAGTTTGCATACCTATGTCTTGATCCGAGCACAAACAAAATATATACATCACACCATGTTGTCTTCATCAATGATTAATTTCCATATACATCACTAACTCAATCGTTTATCTCCTCCACCTCCGATACAATTACCTCTCCACCTCTGTCTCATCAAATTATTCCCATTGTGGCATCACCTATACGACCAACACTGTTGGCCCATATAGAAACTTCATCGTCGATTCCTTAATAGCCTGCTTGTTCATCACCAATGGCACCATCAGACTTTCCCTCATCATCAACCCCACAACAAAACCAATATACAAATCTTCATCCTATGATCACCAGATCTAAAAACAATCCTTCACCTGAAAGCAGTTGGGAAAGAATTCAATAAATATGTTATTTCTGGTGCACAATCATTTACTTGAAAGGAGATTTTCGTTTATTTGTGGCACATGCAAAACATTGTCAAAGAGAATCGGTTTGGAAGTAGTGGGAAGAGAGAAGCTACCAATGTGACCTATGGAAACTTCATAACCATTGCCAACCTTCAAATTATCATCCCCTCTGTACGGTGAATGCATGGACAAATTATTCAAGTCATTGGTGACATGATGAGTAGTACCCGAATCAAGAATCCACTGTCCTTTGGGAGATGATCCTTTCGTGTGAATATTATAAGCACCTGGATCACGATTTGGACGTTGAGTGGACTGCGTATGCCTAGTTTGATTTTTTATTGGCTTCCCATGTAGTAACCAACATGTCTTGGCTATGTGACGAGGTTTGTCACAGTATTGACAGATGATCTTGTGCTGGTTGGGCAAGCCATAAGTAACGAGTGGGCTTGGATTGTCGATTTTGATGACTAGTGGTCGACTAGATGATCCAGTATTGTTGGGACGACCATAGCGTCGTTGGTATCCGGAATGTTGTTTGCGTGAGACATGCACAGATGGCGCCTGAACAGATTCTTTAAGTGGTGTTTGCCTCTCCAAGAGTCGCTCAAAGTCGACAAGTTTTTCTTGCAGATCATCAAAACCAATCGGAGTTTCTCGAGCACGGATCGCAGCACTAACATCTTTGAAATCAGTAGTCAAACCATTCAAAGTGTGGATTACCAAATCCGTATCATCTACCGGAGAACTGACAATTGCGATCTCATCTACAATGCCCTTGATTTCCTTTAAATATTTGGAAATTTTCCGACTTCCCTTCCAAATGCAAATAAGTTTTTTTAAAAAGACATTAGTCTTATACTGGACATACCTGCATACGTTTTGGTAAGAAGCTCCTCGGACTCTTTGGAAGAGTGAATGAAACCAAGAAGTGTTGCAATATTCGGAGCAACAGTGGTCATCAGAGCAAGGAGGACAAACTGATCTTGTCTAATCCAGATGTCCAGTTCCGGACCTGTTGTAATTGGGCAAGGAATGGTTCCATCAACATATCCTTTAACATTGTAACTGATGAGTAGTGCACTAACCTGTACTCTCCAGTAGGAAAATTTGCACCATTTAATTTGGAATCGGATGAGAAACTTGGTTGAACATGATCAGGTTTTGAGGGATTGTGGCTTCAGTATTGACAGCAAGCATAGCTATAGCAGCAAATTCAGTATCTTGAGACATGTTTTGTGGTTGTGTAGGAGATAGAGACAAAAGTTGTTTAGAAAACAAATGATAATGTCGTTGACCCAGTGGCTCTGATACTATGTAAGGATACTGAAATAACTCAAGGAAAGGTTGTGTTGTATTACGAAATGTACATGAAATAATACAGAGAGTTGTTGTAACAAACTGTATGATAAAGTATCTAAGATGATATACATGAATAATAAAGTATCTGTGTGGATATACATTGCAGATATACTTTAACTAGTTCCTATTAAGAAACAACAGGAACTAACATTTTTAATCGAGGAAAAGAAAGATAGCCTAGCCTAGTATGCCATAGTATGGAGGTGTCTCTATTACATGTAACAGAACTAGCAAAAACATCAGTCGAATGAGGGAAAATAGTATTGGAAGTCAACTTGTATAATCCTTGGGAATGCTCAACCCCAATCACCTTCCATGGCTGGATACTCTAGATTATACAATGAGAAGATGATACAATTATGTAATAAGAAAAATCATGAACCAATTTACTTATAGATAAAAGATTAAAAATAAATTCTGACATATATAAAACATTAAGAAGTTTCAAAGAATCATTCAAATAAATAGTACCAATATAAGTAACCAGAACCCTGCCCTTGATAGGAAGATGGACATAAACATCGTGAACCAATTTATAAGAAAGGAAAAATGCTAAACAAGTTATATGATCTGTAGCACCAATATCAACAATCCATTCATTATAATGAGAATGATTCACAATGGCAATATTTAAAGAAATGTGCGGTGTTATCTCAAGGTATGAAGGAATCAAACCTGCTGTTGACTTTGTTGGTATACAATTTAGCAAAGTTACTGCATTAACATGGTGAGAAGTGGATGGAAGCCCTTGTAGAAGTTGTAATAACTGATCATACTGATTCTTAGTGAATTAAAATTTAGGAACCTGATCCTCTGTAGTGTCAGAAGTATGATATTCAGCAGATTGACTATTAGCATCATCAGTATCCACAACATTAGCATAAACCCGATTTGAAGACTTCTTGGAATTCTTTATATTGATAGGATATCCATACTTCTCATAGCATCTGTCAATGGTATGACCCTCCTTTCCACAATGGATGCAAATCAGTGGTTTTGAATTATTAAAGAATTTTCGATGTGTAGAAGCAATAGTACCTTTAACTGCCAAAGCACTAATGTCAGAAACCAAAGGCCTTTCCTGTTGAATAACCAAAGAGAATGCCTTATTTAAAGAAGGTAAAGGGTCCATCAATAGAATTTGTGATTTTACAGTTGAATAGTTTTCATTCAGTCCCTTAATGAAAACCATGACTTGATCATTCTCATGAAAATCCTGTATATTCTTAGAAAGACCACAAGAACATTGAGGATTACAAGAACAGGATAGGAGAGGACGCAAGATTTGCAATTCACCCCACAAGATTTTGAGCTTGGTGAAGTACTCGTGTACTGTCAAAACACCTTATTGACAGCTATAAATTTCAAGTTGAAGATCACATATATGAAAAGAGTCGCTTTGAACAAATGTAGCTTTGAGATCATTCTAGATCTCATATGCATAATCCAACCAAATAATGGACTGCGCAATAGAAAAGGAGACAAAATGGATAAGCCAAGAGATTACCAAATTGTTACATCTTTCCCATGAAACAAACAAAGGATCTGTGCGAGATGGTTGCAGAATCGATCCGTCGACAAAGTTGAGTTTATTCTTGGACAAAAGTAACATTTTCATGGCTCTCTGCCATTGATGATAATTCGGACTAGTGAGAATCGAACAAACAAGAACAAGAGCCGGATTCTCGTTCACATGAAGATAGTAAGGATTTGAAGGATTATCTTTTGGTTTTAACGTCGAACTAGAAGCACTATTAGCATTCTAGGTGGTGAAACTTGCCATAGAACGTTTCTGGTTGTGTACAAAGAAAATGCAAGAAAAATTGGAATTCTTAGAAAGAATCCAGAAAACTTAGAGAAGCGAAAGCATATGCTTTGATACCATGATAAAAAAAACTGAATCATGAATAGTAAATATCTTATTCAACTTAGAGAACGTAACTTGATGAGAGTTATTTATACAGAAGATCACATAACTAGCTTTGACTAACTAACTAACTAACTTAACTATCAACTTATCGTTATATAATTCTAACACTATGAATCACAAATTTATTTAACTAAAATATGTGAATATACCAATTCATTTGACCAAAATCTATGAATTTCTATTTATAAGATGTTGCCAACTTAGATCTAACTCTAATATTAATGAAAAGTTATGAAAAGGCTTGAAGAGAAATTAGACCAGATCCAATTGAAATGTTATACAATCAAAATATTATATCTCAACATAAAATTTTAAAATAATAAATTATAAATCTTATATTTATATATAACTTACTTCATCCTTACTTCCCTTTACTTCCATTATTGAATTTCAAACATCTTTAATGTCTGAAAAGATCATTGAAGACACATTTTTTATTTAGCTGATATTAAAAAAAATAACTAGAATTAGGGAGACTAGTGGTAGTGGTACTGATTATCATGTGTTCGGCAACTGTCAAGCATCACAAATAGTACCAAGGACCATCCCTATCTGCCATTGCTAACGAGGGGTAACATGCATATAGAGGGGAGGATTCCGCGTGGGCATCGTTTCCAATTTTCCATACTGGTCATTTTCACCAAAGACTTAAGCCCCAATGATGCAAATGCTATGTATTTCTTTTTATAAAAGACAAGAGATTTTTTTTTCAGTTTAATTATTAAAAAGTTATTTAATTTTTAAATTACTGAAGATTTTTTTATAATTATTAGTTAAAGAAACTCTTTTCTTTTAGAATTTCCTCAAGAATAACAATAAAAAATGATGCACTTAGACCAATTAAATATTGTTGACATGGTAATTCAACGCAATTCTTAAATTTAGATAAAATATTTAAATTTGGTATAAACTAATTATTTATTGTAGTTATACTAAATTATTAATTTAGGTCGAATTCTATTGATTAAAATTAAATTTAAAAATTAAAATTAGATAATTATGTTAAATTATTAATTTGGATTGATTTTAATTGGTTAGAAATAAATTTAAGAATTAAATTAGATCTTCATTTTAGTAATATTTGATTAGTTTCGACTTGTTCATGTCATATACATTCTGTAGTTATCTTTTAACAAAAATCTAAAAGAAGAAATATTTTAAATAATAAGTTTAAAAATTATTAGATTTTTTAAAAAATAATTAAACTATAAAATAGTCACGAATCTTTTGACCTTTTTTATTATAAAATTTACACCGGTTATTTTCAAATACGTATCAATTAAATAGAATGCGAATTGTAATGAAATCTTTAACACATGGGAGTGGCATAGTTAACTTTTTGAAAACTTATTAAAAAATGTGGATTCGTAAAAGGAATTTAGAGAAATAGATTAATCTGTATATCTAAATTTAGATATTTTCAATAAAGCCGGTCATGCTTAATTAAAAAAAGTGTTATTTTATATTTTTAATTATTTTAAATTGTTATCTCTTAATAAATTAATAACTATTTTTTTTGCAAAATATTTTGGTTGGAATTATAAGTCTTTATAATGCATATATATTCATGTTGAACCACCTAAAACTTTCTATTTATTTAGTTAAAATTAAGTTATAGAAGTCTAGTTTTTGATATTACTCTCCCTCTATATATATATAATACTTTTTTCATATGCATGAGAATTTACAATTCGAATTGATATTATTTTTTGTAATCATGATATCCCAACCCATCTTTAGAGACATTTACGACTTGAAAATCTGGCAGGTAATTGGCCAAATTTGGTTAATCCTACACATTACATGCCAATTGCACTAAGTTGAAGCTTGACAAATAAAAGTTAACAACTAAATAGAGGTGAAATATATATAATATTGGGTTTGGTCAATTTAGGATAAAACTGTACAGAAATTAATATATTATATTATATTTAATTGAATTTAAAATTAAATTCAAAATTTCTTATTGACTAGTCCAACTTGTTGGAAATTAATTCAAATTTTAGAGTTGTTTAAATTCTTTTAGAATAGGTCTTAGATTATCTTAAAAATTAGTTTGATTTATGTCACATGTTTAGCAAGGTTATTTAGTTGTCCAAGTCTTTAGGAAGTTAGTAAGTTGTGGAGTCATGGTAATAGTAGTGGGTAGTTTTTAGTAATGCTTGTGTAACCCGTGTTCTCCACTATGTGTAAGCCTTATATAAGGCCTTGTTCTGATGATTTAATTAAGTGTGTGAGTTAATATCATTTCCTTTTATCTCATTGTTCTCATCTTCTCTGCTCACTCTTCTTTCTATCATTTATGTTCTAAAATTTCCAACAAAACCACAGCTACTGTATGCTATTAAGGATTGATATTGACCTTACCATCTTCCAGGCATCAAAGATATTTTTACTAATAAACATCCATCCAGGCATTATATATATATGTACGCATGTATAAATACATATATATAAACGTAGATACATACACACACACAAATATATATATATCTACCACTATACCAAGAAAGCATGATCAATAAAAAGAAATTTGCTCATCAATAATAATATTTCTCAAGTAAAATCAATTTCTAGTAGTTCCAAAAAACACCCTAGTTAATTTAAAGGTGGTCTAAAAGCTCCATAAGCAATAATAACATTGTCTTTGAGCAGTAAGCAGCTCGTGTTAGTAATGCAAAAGTAATTTGTGATTCATCACACAGTAATTAATTGCCAGTTTCGCCTTTGCTCGTAAGCATAAAAGTTGCGAATGCAGTCATAAAACATCTAATGCTTGACGTACTTGTATCAAGATCTAGGCTTTGGGGCCAAGCCCAAATTTACCATATTACATAAGTGGGCTTAATTTTTTTCATACAACTGCTTATCGTCATGATCCTGAAAAACCATCAATCGGTTCAGTCTCGATAGAGGCAACACAGACAACCACCATACTCGTATGACCCAAAAGAAAAGTCCTGAGCAAGAACCCAAATCCACAATACTCCTGTAGGCAGGAAATCCTACTACAAACCGGAAAATTTGTTACTGGGAATACGAATATAAAAAAAGGAAAGCTGAACCAGGAGGACTTTGTCTTTCCCCTCAGGAGCACATGTTTGTGAAAGTTTTTTACCTGGAAAAATGCCACTTTTCAGTAAAGCAATATTAAGAAAAATGGAATGCACCCATAATTAAGTAAACAATAAACTCATATAAGAGCATTTTTAGTTCGTTTTATATTTGCAAGAAGATATCCAAGCAGTTGAGCATGAGGAGTTCCAACTTCAAAAATCTAAGGTTCAAATTCGTTCATAGAGGCGGCAGAGGGGCATAAAGTGTAGCATGTACCTTCAAATGAGTGTATATAGCTTACTAGCATTTGAGAAAAAGGAACCAAAATAAATAAACCACTATACTCTAATGCCAACGATCACCAATTAAGAGAACACCAGCAAGCAGGACTAGAAATCCAGCCTGAAGTTCACTTCAAGAAATTTGTGATGAAACTATTGATCCAGTCCAAAAATCAGAACTAATTGTATGGTCTGTTATTCTAAAGCTAAACCTCTCTGGCTAAGATCCAGTCACATGATTAGCAAAAAAAAAAAATCTCATATCAAACATGAGGAGCGAATGCGGTACTCCAAAGAACGGTCACACCAAAGCCTGCATTTGATCCAAGATGGAAGCTTGTCACTGGTCCTCAAACTACCTCTTTGTAAAGGTATCTTATCATAATAAATTTTCATATCCGTGATTGCAGTGGTGATGCGCAGTAGAGCAATACCGTTTATCAAACTATTCTTACAAGTTCGGATCGTAACCACAATCCCAGAAAAATTATAGCCAACACCTTAATATCCTACCCAATACAAAGCCTGCTAAAAATTTTATGTTATTTACACCGATTCTTGAATCGGTCAACCCAATTATGGTATGTAAAAATGTTGCAATTGTCGATAAAAAGAGCATTCAACAAAAACATCAAACATTAAGCAAACCAACAGGACAAATGCAGAGAAATGAAAAGGATTTAAATCCGTAACTAGCACTAATGCTTGATAAGCACCAACATGTTTACAGAAGACCCACTTCTAAAGACAGAACGAAAGAAAAAAATCTACAAATCAGACAAGAAGAGATTCAAGAATAAACTTCCAGACCATACAAAACATTTGCGTACTTCTCTAATACTCCATTGCCTTCATAATCAAAATACTTCTCTCTTATCTTCCGAAACGCATGTAAGGTCAACAAGCTATCTGACCCTGCTTGGTGACTCTTACCCGCAACTCGCTCCACGCTCAGTGTCTTGCAAGCCCGATCTAAACCACCATACAAATTCGCTGAAAATCGCATCAAATGCTTAACATCATAAACCCTTGACCCAAAGAATATCCCTACTATGTTCAGAAACTCGGTTAATGAATTCGGCAGAAGCCTTTGAGTTAAGCACTTGACTAAATAACCGAAATCGTAAGCGCCATGAAATGCGACCCATTTCACGGAGTCGTTTAGAACGAGTCCCGAAGACATCATCAACTCAGCGAATCTCCTCGAGTCAACTCCATAATGCCGATTCTTCTCGAAATCAATCCCCTGGCGCTTCAACAACTCGACGGAGTCATGCGCGTGGGCATCACGCGCCACGTCAAAATCCCTAAAATTGAACTCCCAAATGAAAAAGTTGTCCATTCCAAGATCCGGCAAATTGCCGTCTTCGTCGGCGATTGTGAGCCCGATTTGGATCAAATTAAGATGATCGACGTTGGACTTTAGGTTGAAGTAATGTTCGTCGGGATCATGATGCCGGTTGTAAGGGTCCTTAGCACCTCGCCGGAAAACGACACCAGGAAACTCCGTATCCAGTGACACGACGGTGTACTTATCGATCGCCGTTCGGATCAGGTCAATTTCAGCGTCAAGATTATCGGCCCAAACTGAGCGGACGACGACGGGTCGCGGCGGCGGTTGATCGGTGTCGGACATGATTGAGGACGATCCTATTCCGGTTTTCTATTTTTAGGGGAAAATGGTTGGAATAAAGCAATAGAGTAAGAGTGCGGAGAGAGAAGGACAGTAAAACGACACCAAGAAGCGTAGTTTTATAGAGAACGTGGTGGGTGGGTTTCATCTGCATCTTCCTTTCTGGTGGCGACCAGAGAGATAAAGGCGGTTTTTGTTGTGTTGGGTTTCTTTGAATTGTTTGTTCAATTAATTTTATTTGTTTGTTATTACTTATTAAGCAATTAAAGTAATTAAAAAAGCAGCAATAATTACGTTGAGAGGCGATGATGGAGAAGTGAGTGGGGTGCGGCCCACGTTCGAAATTTAATTAAGTAAATGAAATAAGCAATTATATATCTAATTAGATATTTAATTCATTCAAACCAAGAGAACTAGGTTTCAGATGTTGGCCCAACTTCTTATTCACAATCACATGGGACGGTCATTTGTTCTTGTCTGTAAAACACGCATGCTCATTTTGCACGTGTCTTCTCTAAAAACTTATCCATTCATTAAATAGGTTTTTTTAACAAATAAGAAAGAATCCCAATAAAAAACTGCTCAAAGTGAAACCCCCCCAAAAAAATAACTTCAAAAAATTAGGGTATATTTGATTGGAAGTTTAGTAATAGAATGGAATAAAATGTAATATTATTTCATCATTTCGAAGGGTTTATAATAAAATAGAACGGAAGAGGAGGATTTCATATTAAATCTCATATCATTATAAACAGTAAAAATGAAAAACCTCATATTTTGAGGTTTAAGATGGAATGTAAAATGATAAACAACTTTACAATATATTACATTATAAACTTTTCATCTAAACAATATTTCACTATATTACATTATGAACCTTTCTACCCCCAAAATAACAATTTTTTAATATTACATTTCAATTCATTATAGATCATTCCATTATATTAAAAAGCTTACGTCCAACTAAACATAACCTTAATATATGTTTTGATCTATTAACAATATGTTTTATTCTATAAGGGCATAATAGTTGTTCATTATTATTATATGTACATTACATTCTATTCCATCCATAGTTTAAACAACATTTCACTATATTACATTATGAACCTCTTCATTCCTCCCAAAATACTATTTTCTATATTACGTCCATTTATATTTATAAATCATTTCATTATATTAAAACCTTATGTCCAATAAAAATATCCTAAATTTGCTTCGCTTGCTTTTTAGTAAGAAATAACCTCGAGTAAGATTTTTCTTACATTATTCCATTTTATTAAAAACCTTATGTTCAACAAAAATTAGCCTAAGTTTACATCGCTTGCTTTTTGGTAAGAAATAGCCTCACGTAAGATTTTTTTCCATCATTATCACAATTACAAACAAAAACACACAATGATTCATTAATGAAAGAATTATATTTTTCGTTATTAACTTTATAAAATTTTTATTTTAGTTCTTGATTATTAATTTTTTAAAGTTAATTACACCTAACATCTTATAGTTTGCATCTTTTTCACTTTAGTCTGTTTTTTTTTTAATTATCATATATCTTTTTGAAGTTTGATTTTTTTACATGTAATTTTTAGTATCATTCTCTGTTAAAAAGCATAACAAAGAATGGATAAATAATTACAATTTCAAATAAAATTAAAGGATTAAAAATATGATCCTTTATTTTATTCACAAATGACAAAAATTAATGAATTTTTATTATAAATACATTAACAAAAGATGAGATTTCCAGCCTAATGTTTCACATAAAGTGTAAGATACTTCTTACCATTATCTCCGATATTAATTTGCACTTTAATACTTATAAAATAATATGATTTGCACCCTCAAACTTAACTCCTTTAGGTTTTTCCTAATCTTCTTTATGGCAATTGTAACTTGTGACAGGTAGTACACGAGTTGTGGAATTTTGGCTAATGAATGTTGATGTAGCTATTATAAATTTTTAATGTAAAAATGTGTTATTCACCTCCTAATATTTCGCATAATATCTAAGATAGCTTTTACTATAATCTTTGGTACTAGTTTGCACTATATTATTTACAAATAGCACATTTTGTACTATCAAACCATTAAGTGTCTGTTAGATCTTTGTAACTTATTAGGATATATGTTATATATCTTTTATTTAGTTTTGGCATTATTTATTAATTGGACATATAAGATATTAATTGGATAATGAGTTGAATTAAAAAGGTATATGAATAATCTTCTAGTTGAAGTGGGACTCTTGGTTGAAGTGGAACTCTCATATCTTGTGTGTATCGTGTGCGTGCATTAATTAACTGCTAAAGGATATCTCATATTAGGATTGGATAACGATTGCGAGAATATGTGCGTTAATTGTTGATTGATCAAAAACACACTGCGGTAATCTTATTTGATGTGAGAGAAATTAAATATGTAGTGGGTGTTAAAGTGAAGTGTGTGTGTGAGTATTATTTAAAGGTGGCCTTCGTCACATCAAGTAGAGTTAAGAATGGATGGGCTTTAAGGATTTGACGTTGAAGAGAGAGTAGAGTGGGCATTTAAATTAGAGCTTCTGTGGTTTTTGTTGTCTTGCAATTAAATAGGGAGTGGGCATTAAAGTGACGTGGGTGTTAATTGAAGATTGAAAAGTAAACTCAGCTGTGGTTTGAGTGGGTTAGTAAGTTGAATCCTTAAAAGAACAGTGATATATTCATATTTGAAAGCAACGTCAAGAGATATGTCCTCTTCACGTTTTGTTGTGGAGATTTTGATTGGAGCACAACTTAGTGCCCATACACTTGATAGGTTGTAGACGGTGACTCAGTCTCATTGATTGGTTCTTTATTTAAACAGTTTCAACATCTGGAAATAATTTGTGAAGGCCTACGTCCATTCAAAAAATGTTACAGTTTATGTCATTTAGCAGAGGACCAAGTTGTGGCTTCGTGTTGGTGTTTATGTGAGTCAGCCCATTAGTGTTACGACGACTTCCAGTTCTATTTTAGCGGAGCGGAACTCATCGAGAAGTTCTTCTTTTCTATCTCAAGTATATTTATTTTTCATTCTTGATTATTTTAATCACTTGAGTTTTTTGTTCATTGTTCTTTTGTTAAAAGATTAATTGAGAAAATTCTCTGTTGAGGTTAGTACGAGGCGGTCGTACTATTAGGTGTAAAATTCTTTTCACGGGAAGTGAGGTTGAGAGATAGTGTGAAAGGTTGACTGGTATTGGCTCAGTAAAGCCTGTGATAAATCTATTGTACTTAGGTGAAATTTATTAAATTGGGTGAGGGCCCTGCAGACGTAAGCAAGGTGTGCTGAACTGCGTTACCAAATTTTTGGTGTTTTCATTATTTCGATTTTGCTTGTTTTTATGTTGTTGGTGCCAAAGAACTTATCGGAAAGTTTGCGAAACAATTGACCCCCTTTTCAGAAATGATTTCTGAATTAGAAATATTAATGAAAATATGCAAGAGAAGAGTACAAATAGTTATGAAAGATTAAAGCATATATGCTCTGTTTTCTTCTCACTGTGTGTGTGTGTGTATATATATATACACATGCGTGAATATTTTGAAAGTTATTAAAGATGAACAAGAATGAGATTAGAGTTGGAGAATAGTTGTATAATGATGTTTGGAGATGAGAAAAATTGTTTAAAATGAAAGTTGAGAAGAAAAATAGAGAATGTACAAATAGGTTGAAATGCAGAGAATAGTGAATTGCAGAACGCGAGGAAGATGAATAACTAATATTTGGATTTTGATGATTTTGAGAAATTTGAGTAAATTTTCATATTTAGGGGTACTGTGAATTTGTGGTGAATTTGTTGAATGAAAACGAAGTAGAAAAACTAGAAATGAAAATTGAAGTTTTGAATTTAGTGAAGAAAGACACGTAGAGAAGCTGGCTGTGAATGTAACAAAGAAAAGATAAAGAGAGGTAAAAGTTTAATTTGAACTTCCTTGATTAAACTATATTGATATAGGAATATTTTGATAAAATGGTCTTCATGAAATTTGTAGATCTTTCTTTTAGCTTTTTATTGATATAAACTTTGAAATTTTTAGAGTTCTGGATCAAAAGTTATGGAGGTTTGAAGAAGTGATGCGCGATTTGGAGAAAGTTGTGATTGTGAATACTTTGCAATTTTATAAAGCACGATTGCGACTTTGTGATTTTATGTAGGTGAGTCATGATCGTGCACATGCATGATCTCGACTTTGAAGGTTTAAAGGTGAAAATCGCGATCGTGCACATGCACCATCGCGAGTTTGGAATGCTGAGAGGTTGATGAACATCCTTTGATATTTTGGCTATATCTTCTTCATCTGGCCTCCAAATAACATACGACTTGGACCATTGGACTCGTAAGACATAGCCACTAAAAATTATAGCCATTTGAAATAAATTAAGAGACATTGAATGTAAAATGTGGGATGGGTGGACTGAGTGTGCTCTTAAATAGTTCAACCCAATTTTTGTCTATATCTCTCACGCTAGTGACTTCTTACCCTTACACCCGTGACTTACTCATGCCTGTGATTTTTTCCCTTTCATGCTCATGAGTTTAATTGCAAGACTGATGTTTAATTTTCCCATCAAAACACCGTGCTCTTCAATTGGTAGCTGTGACTTTTTATACCCGAGAGCATTGTGCAAGATGAACCATCTTGCTTCTTTTGACTATAACTTCTTCTCTAGACCTCCAAATGACTTGATTATTAAGCCAATAGATTCCTAACACATTATTATATCTCTCCATAAAAATTGGTATCATTTTAAATTGAATTAAAAAAGAATGATTGTATGAAATTAAGGGAATTTGTTGGAATAGTATGAACTGGTGTTATTTTACTGAACATACTTCGGTATTTTGAATATATTTCGAACTGTAGGGATCCAAAGGAGATTATTTTTAATGTGGAGTAAACTAGAGACATAGGCTTACAATTATATGAGAATTCAAATTCTGATTCAGCCCCTAAGATGTTCAATTTCTGTATGGAAGTTGTGTATAGTATACTATTTTAGAATAAGAACAGTCTAAAAATGTTTGAAGTATAACTTTCAAATTAATGAACCAAATTGAATGATTATGGTGTCATTAGAAACTTAAGACAATAGGAAAAACTTTTCTAGTAGAAAGTGTTACCAAATTACTTCATTTACTAATCAAAATGATCATGGAAAATTAACCCAAAGGTTTAGATTTTTGAAAGTGATATAGGACTGAAATAAGAGTTGGATAATTGTTTAGTCTTGTAATGCTAGAATTACATTAATGAGTGAATTGTTGGTATTAAAGTACCGTGTAAAATGGAGATGAAGTGATTCATTTGATTAAAGTTGTGATAAAAAGAAGAGGAGTAAAGTGTATCTAGTTTAAATGAATGAGAAATTGATAATAAGAGCAAGTAATGCGAGAAAAGAAATGATAAGTGATTGAACTATGAAATGTAAATGAGCATAAAATATGCAATTTGATAATATATCCAGGATTGTCATGAATATGCATTATACTTATCTCATATACACACGTGTGCATAAATGAATGCTTATAATTGTGCAAAGTTATTAATGTGTATATGCAATATGTGTATGCATAATTGTGATGTGCAGGATAAATTTCCGTATTCAGATGTTTCTAGACCATGGAAGCTAATGCTAATCTGGAGTGTACTGTAAGTAGATCTAGATGATCTTACTTTATTGTTTGTTTTTTTATGTTATGAATGATTATGAATATTCATGAATGTGATTTGATCTTTGAATTCTGAAAAATGAAGGCCAGATGATTGTGATATATGAATGAGATATTGTAGTGCTAATTATATGTGAATGTGATGAACTAAATGTTTCATAATATGAATTCATGATCACAAAGTGTTCTCAACATAAATGTTGAATGCCGGGCTAAGGTCCGATGATATATGATAGTAAATAAGTGATCATATGTGATTGATGCATTTCACTACATGAATGCATGAAAGATAAAGGCAGTTGTGACCAGAGTAGTCAATGTGAAAAGAGCTTTAAGCTCAGTTATGTGCATTAGAGTCTCAGGCTCAACGTTTACTGAGCTTGGTACCTTCAATAGATACAGGACAGTTATCAATGAGCCCGATATGGGACAATTATCAATGAGCTCGATATCCACAATGGATACAGGACAGTTATAGCCACTCGGTCACAACAAAGAAATAAATGAAAGTGTGTCTCACGTGCATTGCATATGAAAATTGATATGTATGTTCCAAATGAACAAAATGAATTGCGTGACTGCTCTAAATATGAATTGCGAAATAAGTGATCAAAATGATTTGTGATGCTATTTGATTATGATTGAAATGATGTGAATTAAGTGACCGCATGATCTATATGTGTTTTGTAATTGAGTGAGCTATCGAGGATGGTCACTCACTGAGTTCGCAAAACTCACCCAAAATTTGCAACTATTTTTCAGGGCTTAGAAGAGTTACCCCGTTGGACAAACGGGAGTATAGCTACTGCATTCAAGTAAGAGATAGAGGTCAGGATCAGTAGGCATCTGCATTTATACTTTCTTATTTATGTATTCCACAACTTTTGAATAATGTGTAATTGAATATGTTTTTGCATATCATACTTTCCATATTGGAAAGGTTTGCAAATGAGAATGAAATGGGAGTCTAGCGTTAACAAATGTGATCTTTTTTATGTTATGAAAGAAAAGATTGGGACGATTTTGATTCCTGATTTCTACATATGCTTATATTATTTCAAAAAAAAGATTTGGTAGAGTTCTGAATGTTTGACTATTCTAGCATGCCACCCTTGCGGGATTCACACTCAGACATCACTCGGGATGTTGGGTATGGGTCTTGAGAGGGTGAGGTGTTGCAATCCTCACTCCTTTAGTAAATTAATACCCTAGAGTTTCATTATAATACTTCACCTAAATAAGAACGTTATCTTGTCTCACATTTTCCAATTTTAATCCTGGTTTCCACACTTGAAGAAAAATAGATTGATTTGCCAAGTTTCATGGCCCTTTCTTGATCACACCTAAAGCTTCAACCTTAGTAGAAAACTTAAATAGTATAAGGTTTCCTCTAATGAAAGGACCTCTATTATTAGTCCTTTCCCTCTCCACTATCTTTGAGACCAATTGCTTATAGTTGGAAAGGGAGGGTGTTTCCTTACAGAGAATGTAGCACCTCACTCCCATATGACATATGCAAGTGCACCCTTCGAACACAGGTGCACATGTCCTATAGAAATGGTCTGTTAATCATTTCACCTTCACTATATCACATGGCATCGTAAGTAAAACCATAAATAACACATTGCTTGAAAACTAAAAATTTCCTCATTTCATTTCTCAAACTATAATTCACACTGTAGCATTAACCATCATCCACATTTTACAATGTCAACCTAGAGTGTTTACAACTCAGTCTACATAATATAAATGAGGAAACTAAACAAAAATTAAAATAAACTATTTCTTCAGTCCCAACAAATCGACCTTTGGGTCATATCTGAACCCCAAAAATTGTACAAAATCGCTTCTATGTAGTCTTAGAAGCTAGGTCGTCACTCTCTCAAACCTGAAATTATCAACGTTGCAGTTTTGATGAGTTTTGTAAACTCAATAGAGTAACCATACTCGATGGTTTACTCTTGTCATTCAACACAATAGTTCATATTATCATGTAATATCACAAAACAATTTGTTCATAATTGTCATATTTCAACCACATAGTCCAAACAATTCAACATTTCATTACAATTTTACAGAGCACAATCATCAATAATTTATCACAGATTCATTCAAGAAAAGTTCTCACAATATTGCAAGCATTCAATTTATTCATTTCATATGTGAAAGCAATGTTTATGAGACACATTCGTTTGTTACATTGTTATGACCATGTGCCTTTTTCACTGTCCCATATCTGTTGTGGATACCGGGCTCTTTCATATTGTCCCTTACCCGTTGGAGATACAAGGCTCGTTATACACGTTGAGCCTAAGGCTTTTTCCACAGGTGTCTGAGCTTTAAGCTCTTTTTAACTAGTGACATCAATCACAACTGCCTTTATATTTCATGCATTGGAAATGAAATGCATTCACAAATTCAATCATCATATTCATTCAGTCACATTCACATTCTTTCTTATTCACATTTGTCATCGGACTTTTTGTCCAGCATTCAACATTTATGTTGAGAATCAAATAGTCAATCTCTTTCACATACAAGTAGCACTTCCAATGATGTTTACATGTATCAAACTCCTCGAGCAATTATTATCCAAAATTCAGAACACAATCAACACATATCAATTTCAATTAGTCAATCTCATTCACATACAAGTAACACTTTTGAAGATGTTTTCATGTATCAAACGCCTCAGACAATTATTGTCCAGAATTTAGAACACATTCAACACATATCAAATTCAATTCAGTAATAAACAGAACAAATTATGGTGAGACCATCTTAGGTTACTCACAATTTCTCCCTTTTTGCTCATTGTCTTGAAGTTCCGGCAATATCTGGACGCGATCACTCTACTTACTCTTCCATATGCAATCAAATACAATTTCATGTTCCCACATTGTTCATGTAACCAAATATGCATTTTTATAAATGTATCATGTAACATGCATATTCAATGACATATGCTCGGGTATACTTCTGTAATAAACCAATGCAAAGATCAATTATACTCCAAATGTGTCAAAATTCATACACTCATTAACTATTCCAACTTTCTTTTCAACTCAGACTTTCGGGTCTACTTTACATGATCATTATGACAAGGAAAATGGTGTATTTCTGTAACACTTTCTTCTATATAATTGTTCCCTTGTGCTTAAGTTTCTAATGACACCAAGATCCTACAATTTGGTTCATTATTCTATGAGTTATACTTAAAATACTATAGACTGAGTACATTTGAAATTTGGCTAGGGTATGATCATGTATTCAAGTTGTACAACTCATATCTCTTAGTTCCAATATCTAAAAATCACAAACTATATATTATTCTACCTACATCAATACAGTTTATTTGATAACAATAGGATATGATTTCTATCATGGGTAGTGTTATAGCCTAAACCAAGACTCAATTTCAAGCTAAATTTCAAGACTCTTACGGACAGAATTCAAATTCAATTTCTTCTTAAAAATTGTGTCCAACTATCTCTAGTTCAATTTAAATTAAGAATGATCTTATTTAGAAATTTACAGATCAAGATATAATCAAAATACTGAAACATGTTCAGTGAAAGTTTTCCACTTCATAACATTCTCCTCATTAACATCTTATACAATCTTTCCTAATTCAATCATCATAATCACATGCCTTAAAGATCAGATTTCTACTTACTTGTTAAGCTCAAATTATACTTCAAAACCTTAAGCTAATCTAGCCCTCCAAGCTTGCAAGGTTGTCACAAAGTAAAGGTAAAAACAAGACTATCTTGTAACGATTACAAATATGAAGTTGATGTAGTCATTTTGCAAGGTTGAAACCAAATTTCAGGGATGTGTGTTAGCAGCAAATTTCGGTGGAGAAAGGAGAAGAAGATGGTGGATTTTCCAATAGCAACTTAGCTTAATCAACTAGGTGCAAGGTGTCTCCAAACTATCTTCACATGTGTCATTTGGCGTGTAAGCCATTTATCTCCTCCTTAAGTTGCCACATATCTCCTAATTACTAGTTTGTTTGTCATTCACTCATGTTGCCATTTGTCAACTAATTAAGCAGTCCACATGAAACAAAATAATTGGTCCATATTTCTACATTTTTCTTAAAAAATTCAAATTTCCAAAATACCCTAAATTTTCAGAAATTTTCTAAAATTCACCAAAAATTTCTAAACAATACTAATAGTCTCCAAATAAATTGTCAGCTCAAATAATTCACAATTCACATTTCAGTTGCATTTTAACAATCAATTATACCTGAAAAATGTTAATGAATAAATGTACAATCATATTCATGTGCAAAAATGTGCATGTCATGATTAGCTTAAGCATGATATGCATTTTTCTAGTTTCTCAGTAAATTCTCATAATCACTATTCTTGCCTTAACATGGGTAATGGGAAGTTATACTATAGGCAGCCATATGAGCTTCCTCAAGGATTTCCTTCCTCAGATCATCCACATTTCGCACACATAACCTCTGCTTCAACCATAATGTCTCATCTCTCAATTGAAACTCAGAATCTAGATTCATCTTCACCTTCTCTATAAGCTTCATTTTATCAGGGTCTTTCTCCTGAACCTTTCTGATTCTATCATGCAGCATTGGCCTCAACTTCAAAGTAGCAATCTAGGCCTCATTTTGCTCCAGATTCAACTCCACATTCAAAGCTCTCAACTAAATTAAACTTGGTAACCTCGATAACTGAATTTGAACTACATTGGTATTAGACTTTCTGCTCAAGGCATCAACCACCACATTAGCTTTCCCTGGGTGGTACTCAATTGTGCAGTCATAATCCTTCAATAACTTAATCCATCTCCTATGTCTCATATTTAACTCCTACTGACTCAACAGGTACCTCAAACTCTTACGATCAGTATAAATTTGAAACGTCTCTCCATACAAGTAATGTCTCCATATCTTTAAAGCAAAGACAACTGCGGCTAGCTCTAAATCATGTACCGGGTAATTAAGCTCATGAGACTGTAGTTGTCTCGATGCATAGGCGATCACCTTGCCATACTGCATCAACACAGATCCCAATCCTTGATGCGAAGCATCACTATATACCACATATCCTTTGATCCTCGATGGAATAGTTAACACTGGTGCAGTAGTCAACTAATGTTTCAACTCCTCAAAGCTCCTCTAACATTCCTTATTCCATTTGAACACTAGATTCTTCCTCAGAAGTTTTATCAGAGGGTTTGAATTTAAAAAAAACCCTCGACAAACCTCCGGTAATATCTGGCTAAACCTAGGAAGCTTTGGACTTCAGACACATGTTGGATCAAAAAAAGAAAACATGCTTTGTTTGGAAAAACGATAGATTTCAAAACTTTTAAGAAATCATTACTTGCAGCGGAAGCAACAAATCCAAATCAACATGCCAATCCATACATG
>JAOSBK010000003.1:27335588-27346295 GCA_027568895.1 Erythroxylum shatona
TTCTTCCTCAGAAGTTTTGTCAGAGGGGCTGAGATCAATGAGAACCCCTCGACAAACCTCCGGTAATAACCGGCCAAATGCTTTGAGGGATTGTGTCGGGAGGATTAAGCCTCTTATTGTAGTTTTGCTAGAAACTAAAATTAGATATGAGAATATGAATAAAGTAAAGATCTTTGGTTCTTGTTAGTCCTTTTTATCCAACCATGATTATCATCATTATGGTAGAATAATTATTGGTTTTAATGCTAATTTTGTCAAAGCAGAGGAGATACTATCTAATGAGCAGCTGATACATCGTAAAATCCACTGCATTTTAGAAGGAACTACTATCTACTCTTCTTTTGTTTACAAATTCAACACTGAATTTCAAAGAAGCTCTCTATGGACCACTTTAAAAGGCATTCAAAACACCCTATCTGGTCTTTAGAACATAAAAGGTGATTTCAATTCTAAAATCTCCATATCTGAAGCAGAAGGAAATTACAAACTAAGGAGCTATAATGAAGATCTAAAATTATGTGTGGAGCATATGGGTGTAACTGATCTCAAAATGGAAGGTTACTTCTTCACATGGACTAATAAAAAGAAAGGATTACCTAAAGGAGTTTAATAAAACATTTCTCTGTTTAATTCCCAAAACTCCTAGCCCCTCTAATTTTGGTGATTTCAAGCCAATTGTATGCACTAATTTTCTCTACAAAATCATTGCTAAGATCCTAACAAAGCAATTGAAGGAAGTTCTCAATCTCATTATTAGTGAAAATCATAATACCGTTATGAAGAATAGAGATATTGGTGATAACATTTTTATTGCTTAGGAGCTTTTTAAAGGATATACCAAAAGGAACTCTTTCCCTAACTGTGCTGTTAAAATTGATTTCAACAAAGCTTTTGATTACATCAATTGGCCTTTCCTATTCAGGGTTCTTAAGGAGCTCAATTTTCCTGATCTTTTTATTAACTAGATTAAGGCTTGTGTCACAACTAGTACCTACAATGTACTTATTAATCACACACCTTCTAGAATTTTCAAGGGGAAGAGAGGAATCAGATAAGGAGATTCTTATCTCCTTACTTATTTATCCTATGTATGGAAGTGTTCATGCTAATGATCAAGGCCAAAGTTCTTATAATCCAAAATTCAAGTTCCACTCCAAATGTAGAAGACTTTCACTCACCCATCTTTGTTTTGCAGATGATCTTTTTCTCTTCTCCAAAGCACATCTAGACTCTATTAAGCTACTAATGGATGCTCTCAATGAGTTCTCTAAGATGTCAGGTCTTAAAGTGAATCTTCAAAAATGTCACTTTGTACTCTCTAGTATGGTAGAATTGCTCCAAGACATTATTTCCTCTTTGACTAGTATGGACAGGAAATTTCCTCCTCTACAATATCTAGGTCTTCCAATTTCCACCAAAAGGTTATCCTTCAATGATTGTCTACCTTTTGTTGAAAAAATTCAAAGGATACTCGATAAATGGACTAATATATTTTTGTCTTATGGTGGAAGAGTTCAACTTCTTAAGTCTGTTTTATGTTCCCTCCATCTTTATTGGAGTACTCATTTTTCCTTGTCAAAGAAACTAGTCAAAACCATCGAGAAGAAGATGAGGGATCGCTTATGCAGTAAAGCAAATGGAGGTTCTGGTTTTCCTAAAGTTAAATGGACTGTTCTACATAAACCAAAGGTGAAGGGGTCTAAGAATCATTTCTATAAGGGTTGCTAATAATGCCTTTTTGATTAAGAGACTTTGGAGAATGATCCAAGATAAGCATTCATTATGGATGAAATGGATTCATAGTTACCTTTTGAAAGGGAATAACATATGGTCCCTCTCTATAAGGCCATCATATTCTTGGGTCCTTAATTAGATTTTTTAAAAAAAGGATGAAGTTGCTAATGATATTTTCTGTAAAATTAGGAATGGACAGGCTGCTTTCCTATAGCACGATAATTGGTTTAGGTCCTCATTTCTTAAACCCCATTGCTATTTATGCTTTTGTAGGGCTAGATCATAAATCTAATATGGCTGTTCTTATCGATCAAAATGAATGGCTTCAATTTCCTTATGCAATCCATCATCTTAAACCTTCTTACCTTTCAGATTCTAACTCTTAGGAATGATATTTGTGGAAGGGTCTCCTATCGAGAGCTTCTCTAGCAAAACCTACAAGAAATGATTATATCACTCTAATCAAGATGATCCTTGGGGCAAGGTTATCTCGTGTAATATTCTTAAATCAAGTTTTGCTTTCCTTCTACGGCTGGTGGTTAGGAATAGAATAGCAATCATAGACATACTTCAATTTATCCAAAATTTGGATCAAATATGTTATCTGTGTAAGAGAGGAAGTAAAACTAGGGACCATTTGTTCTTTCTATACCATTTTTCTAGTGTTATCTAGAATAAGATCATAAACTTACTCTCTTGGCATGCGTCTTCTGATTCACTCATCGAGATAGCTAAGTTCCTAGTAGAAACACAAGCTTTCATTCCACTCTAGAAGAGGAAGGTGCTATTTCTTACCATATACACTTAAGAGATATGGAAAGAAAGAAATCAACAAAAGTTCCAAAACATGGAACGATTAACAGATTTAGTGCTACAATCAATTATTCAAAAGGGTAGAGAACATTATTCATGTTGGGAAATAGAACAAGATCATTTGAGACAAAGGAGTGGAGTTAGATCTTACCTGAGGAAGTCCATTACTGCAAGTCACTGGGCGAGTCCATTAGCTCCTCTATGCCCTCTACAAAAACAAGGGAAGATAGGTAAAGTTTCCATAATTAGATGAAGTTCCAGACATGATGAGTGGGGAAATTCTTACAAGAATGGCGTTGCGGATTGTTTAGGACACCCAACCCTAATTTGGAACATTCCCGAAATGCTCTGAGGATGGGTGGGTTTTCTTTACTTCTTTAGAATGATGCAAGAGTTGGATTTCGTTTTTATGTGTTGTTTTATTCAGTGGTGAACAAACGGTGTCTTGCCTTCACAATCTCTTTGATGTAATAGCTTTAACGATGCTATTACTATTGGAGAGTGATGCTACTCTCTAATAGACATTGTTCCTTCCTCTTTATTTATTAATTTAGTTTTAAATTCTCAAAAAAAGTAAAAGTACTCATCATCTGCCTACCTACATTATTTTTCAACCATCTAAGTCTCTAACTACTTGCACTAACTCGTAATTTAATGTAACTTAGATTTTAAAAAATTAATAATTAGGTCAATTCAAATGTTTTAACCTTGTTTATGAATTGAACACATTTAAGTAACAAGTTTCTACTCACAATTACTTAATAAACCATATAAAAAATAAATTAAACACGTACTTCTCTAAGTCAATTGTTATTTATAATTTAATGTTAATGTGAGAAATTCAGAGTTGTTGGATACATTATACATAAACTAATAAACTAAAAAAAAGTAAAATGCAAAAGAAATAAAGAATGCAAATAACACAATCACATACTAAAAAAAGTAACATCATTAACAATTTAAATTATTTGGAAAATAATAGAAAGAAAGAAAAATAAATAAGCACAAATGATACGATGAAAGAGAAAACATATCAATGGCTAGTGCCCCACCATTACAACTATGCTCTATCTGTACTATCGACGAATGAGGATGGGGATATTAAGGGGACTTTCATGCCTCAACAAATCACATATGTCTAAAATATACTCATAATCTCTCCTCCATCTTATCTAACTACTAATGTTGAACCTCAAAGCCCTGGTGAAGCCTCATTAACGTCTTGATATGGTTAACTTTATGGTTCTTTATGATGCACGTTTCTATAGATCCTCTCAAAGAGTAATTGTTAACTTAAAAGTTTCGAATCCTCATCCTTTACTATCTCCATTGCAAGAGGTTTTGCCTCTTTCTGTTGTTCAGTTGCAGTTGGTTGTGGCTCACTGACTTCTTCCATAGGTACATCTCCACTAACATCATCACATTTTATCCCTACCAAAACATATTCTTCCTCGACCTACCTAACCAATCCTATGTACCTCACTATCTCAAGATCTACAGAGAACATACCACATCCTTGTGTCAAGTATTTGCTAGCATTGTCAGATATGACCCACCATAAATGATATAAAGACAAAGAAAAGCAATATTCTAGATGATATGGTTGACACTCTAATATACACCATAAGTAGAAGAGATTCGCAAGTGTTACTACATTGATACTCTTTTTCCTCCTCGAAATCATATGAGAAATTACCATATATAAATAGTGTAAAGATGGAGAGACTATATAAGTACTCTTAGTCCTAATAGATTTACACTTATGGCTTTCCCTCAAGATAATCTCCTAAAAATTGTTTTTGGTTATGAGTAGTTGATCTTCAAGAAAATTAATTATTGAAGTAATAAAAGATTTATTTTCTACTTGATTAAGTGTATAAAAACTATATTCTACCCTAAAATCATAAATTAACATCTCTAACCTCCACCCACCAAACATAAATATAATTCCATTCTCCTTAGCCCATCTTGCATACCTAGTAAACTCAAAATTAAATATATGTCCAATATAAATTCTTTATAAGATTGTCCATCCTACATCATCCACAATTTTTTTGACCTGCTACTCTAGGCACATCGTGTATATTCCTAACCAATCAATAACCTTATTAGGATCAAAAGACACAGCATTCTAAATGGATAGGAGAAGTGAATACAAGTAGTGGGTGTTCCTTTTAAGAAAGACCCCTAGGTTATTAGTAGCTGCTGGAAACACCATAATGTGATTAGACCTTCCTTTTTCCTATAGTTGGTACTAAACTCGTTCTCTTTTTATTTCAATGATTTCCTATTAAAAATAAACTCCAATTCATAAAAATCCCCAAAGATTTGAACAACTAGCCCTAACTTAATGAAAATTGCATTTTTAGTTAGATGAAATGTGGTGAATTCTAGTAAAAATGGTTTACATATATCCAAAATATACTTAAGAAAGTTTTGCAGGTGAGTTTTGAGTGTAGGTGAGTTTTGAGGGTTATCTGCAAATAGAGGGAATTTAATTTTGTAAGACATAACCTGAGATATAGTCGTGTCTTATACCATGTATTTATCAAGATTTTTTAGGACTGGAATATGTTTGGGACATAAACGTGTCCTGAATTATACTTTCCTTAGACTAATATATAGGCTGGAACTCAAATGTGCATCAAGTCGTGCATCTTTCTTGAAACTTAGTTCAAATACAGATAAAGATAGAAGTTAGAACACGAGCATTTCTTAGGTTGTATTTAAAATAAAAGTTCAACATATACCTAAATTTGAGGGTTTCTAATAGGCCTTTTCTTCGTCTTTTTTTCAAAACTCATAACTCCTTATTATTGAAAATCCTTACTTCCTATTTACAAAATAAAAATAATAATCATATAGTGAAAGCACTAATACATTTCAAGGTGATTTTAATTTAAAGAAATATAAACACAATGACCCTAATCACAAATATATTCAAAATAAATTCAAATTAATCATTCTTAAATTAAAATTCTTAAATGAAATGAACATTATTAAAAAAATTTAGTTAGTTTTTCTCCCAAAAAGAAACTATTTAGAGTCATTTAATTAGAACCTTTTCTAAATATTGTAAACTAATGGAGTGGTAAAAATGTGGCCTCCTTCACTAGGGGCTATAGGTGTGCCATATCAAGATCTCCTTTTATGAGTATTAGAGTCACTTCTGACCTAAGCCTTCTTTATCCTTTATGAAACTTAGTCATCACCCTTCTTTATCCCTCATTTTCTTATAGTACTAACCTTCAATGTATCTTGTTGAATGAGTTCCTAAAAAGGATTATAAATTTTAGCATTCATGTCATCTATAAAAAAAACAAAATTCATCTTTGTGAGAGTAAAATTTTATCATTTAAATAACATCAGATATCCTTATTGTCTCCATTTCCTTCCATCATATTCTTCTTATATTGGGGTTCTTCGCCCTTGGTTTCAGTAATCGCTATAGTCACCTTTTAGGTTCACCTCTATCTTTCTAGGTAAAATCCTTACCCTCTATATTGATAGTATTGGCTAACTATCCAATTAGAAATATATATTCTTGTTCAATATGGCCAATTGATTCATCTTTGTCTTTAATTTCTCAAATCACTCAAATGTAGTAGGGGATAACTTCAATATTACAAATTCCCTGGCTAGTTTACCTTCTAATTATTACAGTGGTCTTTCCTGGAGTTACTTTATCTTTATGTATCTCCTCCTCCTTGGTTTCTCCAACTAGAGTATGGATGGCTTCACCAGCATGGATTGGATATTTTATGTATGGATTTTTTTTTATCGTGGGTAGTTCTCTAAATAGGCAATATACTTAGTTGAAGTTGCAAAGGGACCATACACTTGACATTCATGCTAATTTGACCTCCTTTATATAGCTCACAAGTAAAGCTTATCTAGTTCTAAAGATTCACTCAAGCTATCAATTTTTTTGTAAGAGCTTATACATGAGCTACTAATGACCTGACAACATTTGCATTTTGAATTCCTATTATCTTAGGTGCCCTAGCTTGACTTGATTTCCATTGACATTTATTCATGGTCATCTCCTCAATCAAGTTTAAGGAAGTTTATGGAGTTTTATTATTCAAAGTTACTCTATTGGTTGCAGCTACTAGTTGTTAAAATATGTGTTCCAAACCAATGTAGAAAGTTTAAACTTGCAACTGTGTATGGAGTCTATAGTGTGGAAACCTTCTAGGCATGTCCTTATATCTCTTCAATGACTCATACAATGTTCAATTATCCATATATTAGAAATAAGTGATATCATTCCTTAACTTGGTACTCTTTATCAGATGGAAATACTTGGCTAAAGTGGATTAATTTATGGTTTTATAATTTTAGATTTTGGTGAGTATTCAAATGAAGTTCATCAAATTATGAAAAGAAAATAATGATTTCTAAAAAAAATGTTAAACACTAACAATAATGTTCAATAAACTCATTTTAATGTAGTAAGAGGTAAGAGCATTTAGAGATAGAGATTGTGCATCACTCTGTTTCCTTTTCTAGAAAACTAAGACATTTTATTTGAATTTATGAATGATACAAATTGAATACTGAATGGATCAGAAGTTATGATTTCTTTTGGCTAATATATAAATAACATGAAAGTTATAGAAACTTTTTGGTCCAAACTGAACCTTTTAGGTAAAAATACATTAATTGATGGCTTAGAATTGGTGATTTATAGCTAAAGATAATGGCCAACTAATGTTAGCCATATGGATGGGAAGAGGCCAAATTCCATCTCTATGAAGAAAAAAAAACAATTGCATTTTAATATGCATCCCATGGTTTATGTTCATCCATCCACATCACAAGGGTATCTACTAATATTTAGAAAATATATAGGCAAAAGGTTCAAATTAGACTCTAACATTTTCACCATAATTCAATTTGAAATCAAACTTTTTAAATCATTCAAAAAGAACCCCCAATATTTTACTAACGTTTAATTTGAGTCTTGACTTAACATCTCAATAATCTCCTTGTTAGAAATCTTACTTGGTATTTTTATTTTTTTCTTGTGGATTCCCTTGCCAGATGTGGATCCTACATGAAAAGTGGACCTCAAAAAATTATGTAGGAGTAAGACAAAGAAGATGGTGTTTAAAAGGAAAATTTGGCGGAGAGCAAGGAGTATATGGTTAAGGCAAATGAGTTTGCCATTTTTTATCTTGAAATTCTTTGTCTGCTTCATTTTTTAAATATTTTTTGAGGGAATAACAAATTAATGTATCTATAGCTTGGAAGATTGTTTTCTTCTATTCTTTTTTTTAAAAAAGATAAGGTTATTGTCTTCTATGATATGGTATAGTCATATTCCAAATGATTATAAATGTTCTTGTCATTTTCTAATCCTTTAAAGTTGATTTACCATTGTAAATATTTTCAATTAGGAAAAAGTGTAAATTGCCCCCTAATTTTTCTTAAAAAGTCTAAATTAGTCCCTACTATTATTTATGGTATCACATTACAACTTAATTTTTTAAAATAGTAGTGATAACACACTAAATCCTAACATAGTGAATTTTTTGATAGTTTCTAATATATGGGTCATCGATTTAGCCTATATGATATCATAATTAGTTAACTTAGACCCACCTGATGTTGATGAGATCTTTAAAATGATTTATTTAAATATTAGCTAAACATGTAATTTTTTTTCTAAACATTTTATAAGAGATCTAAATAAAACCACTAACATTATCTCTGTAACCACCTTTGCACCCTATTCAAGATGCATAAGTACTATTTCAGTAACACTAATATGCCAGAGATAATTGTAGAGGCTAATTTAAACTTTTTGTAAAATAATAAAGTGCAAATCACACCATTGGCCTGTCATTTACAATTTTTTTTCATTATATTTTCATCTGTGTTCTTACTAAGAGGCACTGCCTGTAGATGATCCAAAAGGCCTCTAAAGATATCATCAACTTAAAAGAATAGCAACAGAGGTGGAATGAAGATGACTGGAGAAATCCATACCTCTCCTGATTAGCTTCCTCCACTTCCTCTCTTCTTCCTTCCTTTCCCAACTTGTTTTCCTTCCTTGCTTCTTCTTCCCACCACCTATCTTCATAATTCCTACTTCTTTCACTTAAGTTTCGTTTTCTACCTTCCTTTTATTTCCAACCCAGTTCATCTCCATCCGACTACCTTTCTTTCCATTTGAATCACCTTAATTCACTCAATCAATTTGTTATATCCCTTTCTTTTAACCTTCACTTCAATCTTTTCCAAATCTAGTTTTTCCTCTTCCATCCTCTCTCTTTCAAGGACTTTTCTAACTTTCCTGCTCTTTTTATATCCCAAACCTTCATGCCCTTTATTTCTTTCCTAATATTGCTAACTGTCCTCTGCCTTAACTTTCCCAAACTTTCTACTTTTTGCCATTCTGAGCTTTCTGAACACAAACATGTCTGTAGCCCCTTTGTCCTCCTCTAATTTTCCTTTTCTACCCTTCAAAGATGCAGAAGGCTCCTCTATTCTACGCCTTATTGCTCCTGTAGTTCAACAAGAAGTTAGGAAAAGTTGGAAACAAGTCATTAGGGAAGGTTCGGACTGTACCTTGAAACATTGCCACCGAAAGAAAAAAATTGTCGTCTAGTTGTCACCCCTAATTTAGAATTCCTCCAGACTAGTGCAAAAGCTTGGGAATCTTCCTTAATTGATTTTTTTTGGGATAGAAGACCTGTATTTCCAATTATTCAGAAATAGGAACATTTTATATGAAAAAATAGAGGTTTGTATGAAGTACTCATAACAGAAGACAACATATTTTTTACATTCTCATCTAAAGATGCGGCTATGAAAGTGGTGAAGTACTCAGGTTCGGCAATTTCACGAACCTGAACCTGAACCTAAAGAACCTATAAGACCGGTTAACCTATTTTCAGATTCGATTCTCAGGGTAACCAGAACCTATTCATATCAATATATATGACAAAAAATTATTAAAAAATTGGTGAAAGCAAATATAAATTATTCATAAAAGTATGCATATAAAATTCATCAAAGATTAATCCAATATGTTAAATCCAAGCAAAGTAAAAATAAACCAAACAATGTCTTATAAAAGATCCATACTAAAAAAAGGAGATAAATTATTAAACAATTATTCTTTGAATAGGATGGTAGGATGGTAGCTTGGGAGATGAGAAGTTGAGAAGTGACTATAGGATGAAAGATTGAATGGAATTTTTTTTCTTTTTTGAACGAATAGAATGACCTTTAATTTTCCTTTGTTTTCATCGAAAGAAAAACCTTTCAACTTCAATGGCTAATATTTGATAAAAGATCAATTGTGATTCAAGCGATCTTAGCCATAAATTTACAAGGTTTGTATTAAGACCGTTGGATTGAATTACTTTTTGTAGAAGAACTAAATTTACAAGTGATCTTAGCAATTTTATCAATTATTCATATAAGAACAAACTACATCGTTATATCAATGATTCATAAGAACAAACTACATTGTTATTCTTAATTTAAATATTAAAAAGATTGCTATATATTATATTAACAAAAATTGAACACAAAACCTTACTAAAGGTTTTTAGGGTAATGTCTAGTTTCTTAATAAACTTTCAATAAAGCTCTCTATTACTTTCCAATCAGAAGTGCTTAGAATAAGACTTTGAAGATGAATTATACACACAATATGGCTTCTTATTACTATGAATCAATGAGGGAACAACCTGCTATACTAGACCTTATTGATTAAAAAAAATATTCTTCTAACATCATTAAATCTTATTTTATCATGTTAATATAAATAATAATAATAATAACTAATAAACACAAAAATTATTCTTTTTCTTATTACAACTTAGTGTAGAAAATGCAACTAATATCATAGTTAAAACTTAAAATATTATATTATAAAAAGCATAGCTGTATAAAAAATACAATCCTATAATCTATTACTAAATCAACTCATTTTTCATTCCTTTTTAATAAATAAAACTATGTTTGTATTTGTACAAGATAATATTATTATATGCTTATTATTTATTAGAAACTATATTTGATATTTTTAAGAATTAGTATTACTTGCTTGTTTAATGTCTATAACATCTCATAAATATCTAAGCTAATATATGTGCCTTAAAAAACTAAAATTGTAGGATTTCTTAATAAATGTGTTTTACA
>JAOSBK010000003.1:27346395-27361122 GCA_027568895.1 Erythroxylum shatona
TACGATGCCATGTGAAGTGAGTGTAGTGATCGATCGTAGCTCGCCCTTATCGTAGGATATGTGCCGGAATGACCTCCAGACGTCCCGACGGGTACCCTGCGATAAGGGGGCGCTACAAAAAGGAAAAGAGGAATTAGTATACGAGTTTAAGAAAAGTCTTTATGAGCTCAAATAGGAACCATGATATTCAAACAAGAGGTTCAATTTTTTATGAAAAGTAATGGTCACAAATTAATGTTAATTTATCCTTATGTCTATTTTAGAAAATTCCTTGGGGTAACTTTATCATCCTTTTTTTGTATATAGATGATATGTTGATAGTTGGACAAGATGTTGGCATGGTTTATAGAAGACATGGAAGATTTAGGTTATACAAAGCAAATTTTAGACATAGAGATTACTCATGATAGGAAGGCAGAAAAGTTGTGGTTGTCACAAGAGAAATATATTGAATAGAAGCTTAAGAGGTTCAATATGAAGAACGTCAAACCAGTAAATACACTTTTAAATTCTCATTTTATGTTGAGCAAGAGAACTTATCCTACCATAGAAAAGGAGTTAGAGTTATGTCCTTTATTTCATAGTCTTCTGATGTTGTATGACATGATTTGTACTAGATCAAACATTGCACATGTTGTTAGATTGGTGAGTATATTTTAATCAAATATGATAAAGGTCCAACGGGAAGCAATAAAGTGGGTCTTCAAGTACTTACAAGGCTTTTCGAAATTGTGTTTAGAGTTTTAGAGTTGTTGAATCAATTCTAGAAGAGTACATAGATGTAGACATGGCTGGTGATATCAATAATAGAAAGTCAACCTCAAGATATTTGTTAAAATTTACAGGGGAGCTATTTTTTGGCAATTCAAATTCAAAAGTGTATAACTTTATCTACTAATAAGGCGAAATATGTTCCATTAGTGAGAGTTAACAATGAGATGCTTTATTTGAAGTGATTTCTCCAATAATTGATTGAACATGGAACAAGATAAGTACAAGGTGTTTTGTAATAGGTAAAATGTTATAGATTTTAGTAAAATTTCCATATATCATTCTTGCACTAAGAACATTTATGAGAGGCATCATTGGTTACAATCTATAATTGAAGAGCAACTAATGAAGTTGAAGAAGATTTACACAGATAAGAATGGTATCGATATGTTGATGAAGGTGGTTCCCGAAAGCAAGCTTAAGCTTCATTGTAAGTTCACGAGGATGACATTTAAGTTACTTATAAGGTGGTAGATTTCTCCTCCAAAATGGGTTGTAAAGGAGATTATTGTGCATCCAACCCCATTTATGGATGTTTAATTGAATAATTCCACTAAATATGGACTCCAGAGTTCATAGCTGTCTAATTGGATCAAAAGGAAAAATTTTCACACAAATTTAAGGCAAAAATTGAAGATTGGAAGCTGTTTCTAGAGAACATCCTTGTGTTTAGTAGTCACATGCCCATATTAATGGTGAACACGGTCATGTGAATAACCTGTAAACTTCTATAACTGTATAGAAGTTGAAAGGGCACAATCATGTATAATTGACCTTTAAATGCATGTGACTGTGTTTCTTCGCGATGTTGAGTTTTAAAGCTTAAAGTTCAAACATGGTCACTATACATGACCATATAAGTGACCTTTTATGTTATAAACCTTATCATGTAAAATATTTCAAGATAAGTTTAAAGAGAAAGAAGTTGTATGAGACAAAATATCTACAATTAGCTGGGAGTAGTTTTAGTATAAATATATCAATTTCTGCTTAATCCTGATGTATGGGAGCTTTAGTTTTTAAAGAGTTAGAAAACTAAGAGAGCTTTAAAGAGTTTAAAAGAGAGGTTTTGTTGTAGTTATCTAGTGAGGGAGTGATTAGCTCAAAATCTTCATCTTTTGTATCTTGTTATTTTGATGTAGTGGATATATTGTCACTTTGTCTCAAAGTTTTTAGCTTTACACTATAGGATTTTCATGTTAAGATCATGTTTTTGTTATCTTTTAGTCATCTTTGTTATTTAAGTAGTTTGTTATTAATTGAACGATCTCAAAATCTTATGAATATTATTGCTTGAAGCTCCCCCAACGTAAAATACAAAAAAAAATCAATAGGAACCAATGCAAAAATAAGGATAATAAGTTTAAAAGAATTTTAATTTTCTTCATCTTTCTTTTTTTATATGCGTATATACTTAGATATACATATATAATTAATGAATTAATTTTGTAAACAACAATTACTTTTTATATGAGAAAAAATTAGGTGCATACACTGTCATTGGACTGAATAATTATCTAAGATATAATCAATTACCATGCTTAGTGATGTATTGAATATCAAAAGTCTTTCTTCCTCTTTGCCTTCCTTTAGCACTTTTCTAAGTAACATGATTTTTTTTATTAATTTGATGATTAGAAGGCTCTCCTTTTTTGTCTTCCTTTAGCACTTTCTGAGGAGGGTTGTTGAAGTTTCTCAAATTATATTTTCCCTATTATAAATTCAAATACTTTTGTGCCTTAATTTGAATATCCAAAAAAAAACTTCTAATCCTTTTCTTGTATATAACATTGTGTAAAAGATGTCTCAACTTATATGTATTTGCTAAAGTTTGTCATAACCATTCTACATTTAAGTTTAAGATTTGAGTTGTCTTCAAACTAAAGAATTGGAAGTAATACCTACGTCTCTCTTCATGCTTACGAGCAATTGATATCAAATAAGCTAAACCAATTACCCTTATTATTAAAAAATGAGAGATAAACCTTAATTTTAGCTGTTACAAAGAGGATATCTATTTTCCCAGCCCTAATTTGGGAGGAAGAGAATACCTTGCACTTTATCTCATTTGTTGCCTATAAAAAAACATCCATTCTTTGCACTTATAAACATGATCAAGCGAGTCTTACATCTTATTATGAAGTATTTGAGTCAAACATTTTAAGACGAAGTGGCAGTAGTACTTTCGGGATGAAGTGGACTTTTGTCGATCATATTTACACACCATAAATCAATCATAGGTGAGGGTGAGCAAATTGTAAGCATGTCGATGGAGTGCATTTTGAAGTTGGATTTTGTCGAGGCCTATAGGTATAGAGTGCGAGTATGTTGACTTGTTATGAAATGTTCACGGTTCTAACGAAATTGGCGGAGAAAGTGGCTGTCCATTATAACTGGATGAAAACTAGGAAGCCAAAAAGAAAATATACTTTATTTTTTAACAAATGTTGATCTATTACAAATAAATATGCACACGTGATTTGGAGAAGCAAAATTTCTTGGTTTTGTTTTGTTACCTCAAAATTCCCTTCAAACTGGAATCCTGCAACATTAAAATTTGAAACGACTGTCTTAAATGGCCACAAAGGATCCAAGGGTGAGCAACAGCTCCACGTCCCCAAAGCTCGAGATGAGCAGTGATTTCCGACATGTAGTACATGTGTCCACGTGGGAGATGGTGTTTGTGGGGACCACAGATGGAGGTGCGCACGTGTCGGCTGCATAATAAACCGTAGATCGCGGGGAACTTTTTGTGTACGGACTGTGAGCTGTGATTGGGTGTTGTGCCCATACAACAGCTTTTGTATGTCTGTGACAAGTGACAAAAAGGCTATCGGTGCTTGGAGTGGACTCCTTTTATATATATATATATATTTAATATTAATATCATGCTATTGCTGTGCGTAATAGAAGACTAGATTTTGTTTCAGTAGACATCATCGGTCTAGAAACCGACGTCGAGTTGGGGCTCGGGCAGTAGTTCTTTATGCGTCTATTTTTAAATAATATGGAATTGATTAACCTCTTCCAATGATTCTTTTTAATGCGCACAAGATCGAATATAAAATCTGGTTTTGAGATTTGGCAGTGATGTAGACAACTCAGAAGGAGTTGCATGTAAGGTGTCAAGCTATGGCATTTTACACACAATTTTTTCTACAGTTGGATACTTACATGACTACGATTGAACGAAAGATGCCGTCTCTCCACCCGTATCGCCAATATTAAATTAACAACTCCACAAACTCCAACATGTGATCACCAACTACATTAACTTAAATTCGGAATCACTATTTTATTATGCTGTTATTCATAGACTTGGATCGATACTAAATCAACAACTCAGGAACATATGATTTCCACAGCTCATGTGATCTCCAAAAATTGGAGGCCTGGGGTGCATTCACGGCTATTTCTACTTGGTTTCACAGCATTTAAGGAGTGCCCAGAAAAAAGTACACAGTAGGAGAGGTCTCAATTATTCAGCACTTGACTGCATTTAATGGGAACTAAATTGGAACTGACAGACGTAGGGACTAATGTTTCATCCAAGTATTTATTGCCTTGTTTTGTTTGGTGATGCTATGTGACTGAGAGCATTTTATTATATGTTTGACTCCAATATTTCAAAGCTAACCACTATTTTGTACTCTTTTGCGTCTGGTTGGCCTGGCCCTTGTAGGGTTTAGCATTGCAGTTTTATTGTACCATTTTGTCTGTCTCTTTTACATCCTGGGATCCAAAGCCAGTTCTGGTCAACGGGAAATTTTGTTATGAATCGTAGGATTTTCCCAAAAGTATTCAAGAACCACTGAGATTGTGTCTGCCTTGCCTCGGGTACTACACCTTCAAAATTTCTAACTGATGCCCTTTGTAACCAATTTTTGCGCTATCTTTGTTGATTTAGTGTCAATTTTTATTATTTAAGTAACAAATATTACTGAAGTAAACACTTGAACCATTTTGTTTACGAGGTTAACTTCAATATATTGGTAATAAGTAGTTAGTAGCTTATTCTATTGGATTTTGTGCCTTTTTTTCATTTCCTTCTTATATTAAGAAGGTGCCTTTTCTTATATATGACAACTCATAATTATAATTAAGCCAATTTGAGTCAAGCGATAACTTTCTTATTAAATTCATTTACAAAGTGGTTTGGTGCTGTTATTTGCGTGTCTATTTTGCTCTAAAATTGAAGAATGATTGTTTTCTCAAATTTTTAATTTAATCATAATTGTCATTATTTTGGTTTCAGGATAAATTATTGACTGAATTTGTTTATTTATTTATATCTTGTGTACTTTGATAAATTAATAACTTAAATGACTTTCATCTTTTATTAGTTTTTTTAAGAACATTTTTAATAGCACATTCCAATCACAAAAACAATCTCTTTATAAATATAAAAGAATCATTGCATACATTACAACTCTTCTCGTGATTTATTTCTAAACGGCTACAAAATCTTCTCAAATTCTCTGTGCCATTTATCCTGTCTCAACCCTATTTCATTTCATCTCAACCATAGCCTATATAAATGGATGGTTCAGATAAAATAAGACAAGATAAATGACATAAAGGATCATGTCCCTACAAAATAGCCATCTATGATTTTGGGTCTTCTTTAGAAACTTATAATCTTGGGGAGAAAGCCACGGGCTTCACTTAAATTATTGATTTTCTAAACAAAAATTCTAACCGAGGATTTAGCCCTTTTAGCACCTCCTAAAATCAAACCTTTAGTCTCCCAAACATCTTGATTCAAAGTTGATAATTGATGAAAATTCTAGAAGTCTTGCATTCCTATATACAATCAAAATCTCAAATCCTTCAAACTTAAAAAATATACAACTACTAGACCTAGAATGTCAATGGGAAGGGAGGTTAAGAGACGTTTCTATTGGAACTCAAATCTTACTTGAGTTTTTATGCTTTCTATTATAAAAAGAATACGTAAAATATATGCTCTTTTGATGAGAAGAAAATAAAATTAAATAAAAATCTGTATAGTCTTTTCCAATGAATACAAAAGAAAACAAAAGACGTGTGTAAGCAATGGTACGTGTACCCCACTATTTACTTTGGTTATAACTAGTATATAATTACGTATGCACATCTTACTTATAGTTAAAAGTAATCATAATTCCAGGAGAATGATCCATATTGTAGTAGTGAAAATAAAAACGATGATCCATTTTCAGAAGAAGCATGCACATAAGACGCCAATATTTAGATAAATCCCATCAAGTAGATGATCTTTAATTTTCCATAATTGCTATGGAAGATTAGTCTCAGAAGAACGTGATTATCCAGAACTCCACATGCACATTCTTATAAAACAACTCTCCTTAGGTGAAAACTTCTAAACCAATATAGTAATGTTTACTTACAATTCGTTTCAAGTGCTACAGATTCCGGAGTTCTAAAAGCTCAGATCTCTCCTAAGCACTTGAACAAAACATCTGGCAGTACATAGCAATGTTTCCAATGAAGGAAAATAGCATATTTTCAATCATCTTTTGATTATTAGGAAAACAAATAATTTGAGAATGCATGTCAAAATGATGCACTTTTGTTTATTCTTTTGATTATTTTCCATGCACCACTAAGCCTACAAAATGATGCTTAGCCAAAATTAATTGCATGTAATAGGTAAAGATGCACTTTTGCATAATAAAAACTGCTTAGAGAAACAACATTTTAACAGAATTTGCATTACAGTTTCTATGTCAGCAGCTATGGATCGATCACATCTACACATTAGTAGTGTAAGAGATACCTCTATAATAGATAAATAGAGCACACAGCTTTTTACAGGATGCTTAGCGTAATTACCATGAAAAGCATACAGTCTAGAAGAGTACATCAATTTATGCAGAAGTTGCATGAGAGTTCTTTAGCAAACTGACAACTGCTATGACTTTCCTCCAGAAATAGTATGCAAGCATTTACATCATTGTAGGATTAAAGCCATTTCTTCTGAGATCCTTTGAATTTTTTTTATTGATGCAAGAAACAGATAATAATCAAACCTATACTCAAAGAAGTCATCATGACTCGTACAATCAAATTTATTTAGCCGGTAATGATAATGATATGCAGGGTCAGATGAAATGGAAATAAATTTCAATTGGAAAATATAGCTAAGTACTCTAAGAACAAAGAAATAGAGAGAAAGAAAATAGTATAAGAAAAATTGGGATTTTCGGATATTGACAATTCACCACTGTATTTCAGAAATTTGAATATATAAACATTCATCATTTGATGGAATAGAATGTGAAGGTTATGTAGAAGAAATGCTCCTTGTTTGTTAAATATTAATAAATAGAAATGGAAATGATCAACAAGGAATGTTATAGAAAAGAAAATGAATCATAATGCAGTGCATTGGACGAGTGAAGCTAGCTTATTATGAACCTAATCGGATGGGCGATAAATATCAAGTTTTATTCGCAATAGTATCGAACACAAGTCGATTTTTAAGTAAGTTTTAAGAGCTTGTACAATGAGAAACATGAAGTTAATATGAAGTCTATGTGCTGCTACTACTAGTGAAAACGGAGTTATATATGGTCAAAGTACGTGAGCAAACATACCAACAACATAATAGAGTGAGTTCTTCCCAAGCATATTAGTGTACTGTAAGGTTCTACTTCCAAAAGAACAACCACCAACTTCAAAACCAACCATTTTAAAATCCTAATGTTAATCAGGATTTTAAAACCTTGTCGGTCCAAGTGGATTACGAAACAACCACTCAGAGTCTTCTTATTATATCCCATTCTTTCAGGTGGCCTCCAATGGTATATTAAATTACTATGCAGCATGTGTGTGTTTTTGAGCTGGCATCAATTAATTAATGAATCTAAAGATTTGTCCTTTAGCCTAAATTTGGATTTCACTACATTATCCTAATGAAATGGATATCTAACCTACCAACATAAGCACATCATCTCTATCTCACACCTCTGCAATCTTCTTCTATTCTTCACACAATAATATCTTCAAGGCACAAGCAAATGCCTCTCGTCACTTCTATTATTGCTATTGTTGCATCATCAATATAAATAAGTTCGGATTTTCGGTTAAATTAATAGCTAAAATGTGTTGATCATCTGGAGGAAGCCATTGTATTACTCTAATTCTTTGTTGTGGGGAGCAAAAGTATCAATTTCCAATATATGGAAGGGTAAAAACTGCAGAGTTAAGAAAAGACTGAAAGCATATATATAGGACTTGCATGTTCAAGTACATACCAATTACAACCACAAGTATGGCATATAACTTTAGGTCCCATAGTTTCTGCTGCTAGTCTACTGTGACTAGATCCACTATAGCAACTATTATACCACTTTCTGGAACTGTGCGGAACAAGGTTATGCCATTTCTTTGTCTGCTAAAGAGCTGTTCCAATGGTACCCACAAAACTTAAACATTTTGCTTTGGCAAGCAAGAAACGAAGTTCATAATGTAATCATCTCTCTGTAGTAAAAGAAATGGAGAAAAGAAATATACCCATAAGTTCACATCGGCTTCATTGCAAGGTTCATAACTCCTTATTTTATTGATCTTTGCTTTTGGACTTAGCCTGCACTAGAATCAACATCAGGTGGTGGAATTTCAGACGGTGGTGTAGCTGTTACCTTCGGTTTCGGCCTCTTCCTCTTCTTCTCATAGCTAACACCTCTTGCTTTGGCCTGAAAATCCCTCACCTCTCTCAAGTAAAGCCTCACAGCTCTTGCCGCAAAAGGGTTACCTTCAGGCCTACCTCCATGTTCTTCATAAGCTGCTCGCAGACGTCCGATGAGTGCATCCAAGCTTCCCCAAGCTTGACGGAGAGGGCAAGGACAAGGTGCTGGCGGGTTAGGGAGACCAAAGAATGGGCAAGTTTGGTTGTGGACTTTGGTCTTTCCAAACTGGTCTAGATACCTGAGGAACTCAAGAACATGAGCTCCACTACACATTGGAAGCGTAAGAGGAGGCCTGTGGTTTCTCAGATACTGACAGAAAGTGTTCCAGTCTCTGCGCTTTTGATTCTCATAGCGACTTGAAGATGGTGATGTCGTTGGCGTTGAAGAAGCTGCAGTGGTTACGGTGGCACTTGTGGGGGTTGTTGGTGTGGTGGGGCTGGTGATTGCAGTGTTTGTGAAAGTGGGATTTGATGAAGGAGATACTAAATCCATTAAACGACGAGATCTAGTAGTTGAGATTAGGGTTTTTGTTATCAAACCTTAGCAGCTTCAAAAACCGGTTGCTGTAGAGACTGCAGAGATCATCGACTCTGCTACTTGCTTGATGAGAAATTGAGTTGTCTAGGTCTAGGGTTTGTGCTCATTCACTGACTGTTTGCTTCAAGAAAAGTATACGAGTAATGAAGAGGCTAAAGGGTGAAAGCGACAGAGATTCCTTTGTCAGGTGAACAGAATGATACTGTTCCGTCAGAAGAAGTATTGAGACCTTAGTCTTTTACTCTTTGCAGGCAGCTTCTAAGAATAGAGTATTTTCTTGTGAAAATGGAAAAACTAGACCACCCAAAAATGGATCAGCTCCAGAATTTGCATGGCTTCCATGTAAACGGGACGAGGGACAGAGAGAAAGAGAGTCAGGGAAGCGAGAAAGGGTGCTTTTTCTGGGTTTGTAAGAAAGGAGTGAAATTGTGGAGGGAAAACGAGACTATGGCATGGAGATAGAGAGAGTAATTGGCAGGGGGTGGAAGAAATACTGAAAGACTGCACTAGTAGTGATTGAGTAGACTTTCTGAAATATGCTTAAAGAGAAGATCAGATCATCAGATTTTCTTTCCAGTAAAAGAGCGAGCAACTCAAGTTAGTAATGTAGATAAAGTAGGAAAAAGTTAGAGAGAGAAAGAGAAGCAACACAGTCCATTCCATTCTATTTCCATTTCCATTTCATCCGGCTAATACTACCTCAGATCAGATGGGATGTAATAAGCAAAGAGAAGCTAGAATGATAAGAAAAAGAACTAAAGAAGGTGTTGTGCTTTTGCTATAATAGGACAGGTTTGGCAGCAAGCAAAGGGTCGATGGTGACCCAATGAGCCCAGGACACAAAAATATGCTGTCTCCAGTCACTGTACCAACTTTCAACTTTCAACTCTCGAGCGCGTGCATGTATGTTTTAATTTACACACCTCTCCAAAAGTAGAAGGGTTGATGACAAGACACAAAGACATCTCGGGAGGAACCTTCATGGTGGTTGAATCATATTGCATGTATACACATAACATAACAAAAAGCCTTAAGGCGAAGGCAACATTCCCATTAGTTGTGGACAGCTTTGAATCTTTCCTGTAAACAAAGGAAAAAATCGCTCCTTCTGTTTGTCTGCCCTTGTGGGTTTGGATTGGAGAGTCTAGGTTCTTGGCGTAAGAATTAAAAGTGATTATTAAAGCTTTCGTGTCTCATTAATTGTACTGAAAATGGGATGGCTCATAAAGTTTTTGACAATTAGTTGGAATCTCACCGTCAGCAGCTACCTAGGTTAGCCTAGGTTTTTATTACAATTTCTTGTAGGTCTTCTTTATTTTTGAAGATCTGATCTTCATGGTCATATATATACAGACGTTTAAATGATGAGTTATTTAGACAAAGAAGCGTAAAGATGAAGCGCCTTTTTCATGAAGCTCTTCTTTACATTTTCACAATACGTAGGTTTGGTTAATAATTGTTTCTCACACCCAAAAGTAAACTATCTAAAAAGATTCTTAGCTAACCTAACCACACCACTGTGATCTAGTAACCTTAAAGATAAAATTTCATTTCTTTTACAGTTTGGTCTACGGGGATCAATCATTTGTTCCATTCACACCCCTCGTGCTGTCCACGTTAAATACTGTTAAACTGGGTTATGTCAACAGGATCCATGTAGGAAGTAGCTATAGGCATGAAATAAATACACATAGAGAGGAAGAATATATGAAATAACAGTCACATGCCTTGTTTTAATTAGCTATCTACTCTACAATTAGGCCTAGATTGATCCATAATTCACCTAAAATTGAACTGTGTTCTTTATATATATATATATATATATTCCGTGAACAAGCAAGGTTTGCTTCATGTTTTGTCCAATACTGGCCAAGGGTCCACCACACCAACACTTGAAAATGGGCGTTGCTCCTATACCGCCAAAATATCATTCTCCTCCTCGAGTCAAAAAAAATAATTTAACACTTCCATTCTAAATTTTGGACCAAATCAATCCAAAGGAGTTGAACAATTCAATCCACATGTATCTCACCGTTCCATTCAACTCCAAATTTTCCTGAACTGCTTATGGTAAAAAACAAAGTTTTCACAAGTCAAAGAAGCATTTGAGTCTTGACTTCGGTCCTACAGAAGAAAGAAATACGAAGCATATTTAAGCAGACATTGTTATATACAGGAATATACTCCTTTTCGTCTTAGGCTCTACTCTAGTGCACTTTCCAAGGAAGAAATTAAGTTGTCTTTTTTGGGCACTAACCAAAGCCAGTCAGCCAGACAAACACTACTATTTTAAGTGGGGTGGAAACTGGGAACTGGGAACTGGGAAGCCTACCTAAGCTATAACCTTCCACAAATAGTAAGGCAACAGGGTTCCTGCATTTGGGACCTAAAGCCTACCAATAGGAATGCAAGTGGGAGGGCTGTCCGATACATAGATGAAATTTATAGTTTCATTTCTAGAATTTTTGTTACTCCACATTTCTATTAGGAGTACACTTCATTTTCCTTTCCAGGAGTATGCAAAAGGGTTGGATCGTTTTCCTGGGCTCATCTTGTTCATTCGCAGGGAACATAATGATTATTATTTATTTTTGGCCTGGAACGGCTCCCTAGATACCGAGCAAAACCTCTAACACGGGATCAAATTTACTTGAGTTAGCTAATTTTAATCTCGATAATATATATGATTTTGCTTGCTTTACTGCTTCTAATTATTCAAGATCATCCATCAAACATCTGCCCACCATGTTTGTTTTTAAGCACTTTGCTCCAACGAGTTATATTTGCAAATCTTTTTCGATGTACCAAAAGAAAGGCACTGATTTTACAATATTGCTTTTAGAGCACTCATTATTATAATGGGGATCATATTGTGTATCTAATATGAGTTTTAAGTCCAATTACATTTGAGATTTTATATAATTAAAGAAGAAAATAATCCTTAACGAGTTATAAATGTATGATAGTATAACTCGTGTTTTTTTTTTAATCACGGTCATCTTTAGTTTAGAAGGCCATCCCTCCATAGTCCATGTACATGCAAATTAGGGTATATTTGCCGTAGTAGGAGTGAATAATCGTGAAATAGTACCTAATTTTGGGTGACTGAATTCCTAATCCAATTATATCATAATTGTAAGGCTAAATGTTTAATGATAAGAATAAGAAGTTCAAAGGGTTAAAGATAATAAATTCTTTGTTTTTATCATTTAAGTCCATGCATTATGTATTGAAACTTAATTGTTTCACGTGTAAGGAATTAAGTTCTTTAAATAGACCAATGGAATATATTTTCATGTATCTATTAAATTAATTATCAAAATTCTATATAAAAATTCAATTAAATTTTACGTCAAATACAAACTTAAGTTAATTTAATTTTACACAAGGAACTTATCTTAATTTGTAAACTTTAATTGATCAAATATAAAGTTTACATGAAACTTTTTCCAGTACAATTTCACTGGAAAGTTAACGTAAGAAACACTATTCCACCAATAAAGGACGGGACGTTACTACAAGTACTATGCTTCCTTTTTCTTTTTTCAAAATCTAATTAAGGTTTAGGATTGAAATCTCTCCCTCCATAACACCCACCTTGAAAGTTACGATAGTACATGTTGTTAATTAAGGCTACTAGTACTTGGGTGTCTCGAGTCTCGCACAACAATTCTCGAAATGAGTGTAGTATGCCTTCTTAGTTTTTGAAACGAACTCTTTCTGCTTGTAGATACCTCAAGAAAAAGTAGCACTGGTCATTTCAGTTACAGTCGTATATTTTTTATTAAGCAAGTTTATGTAGTGGGAATAACTTGTAGTGATCTCAATTGTAACATGCATGCGTCGTATCTGAATCAAATTTACCCATAGTTTTTATGCCAAAATTTCCATAATTTCACTTTTATGGAAACATTTCAATGGGATGATTGTTGTCCACTACGCTTTCTGAATGTGGATCATATTAGTCTTGTCAATAATGATGTAATTTTCGGACAAGAGTGTGGTAGAAATTATCATTTACTTGTACAAATTCTATTAGTTTGGATTGCTTCTGTGCCCTTTTCAAATAAACGTGTCATGGACTAAGGATTAATTAATAACTTATTAAACAATTTTAAAAAAAACTGAAAAACTACTGGTTTTATCCTCACTAGACCAAAAATGGCAATCCTAATTGCTTCCACATGGGGTAACAAACATAATTCCTGCATTTGGAGTCTAAAAAGCTGCATGACTTGAATGCAGGTGACATCCCTTTATCAAACATTTTTAGCTGTCGTAACCAAGGCATAGGTCTCCTTTACGTGCCCATTGACGGTAGAAAATGAAATAAAGAACTATTGGGTATTAAGAAAAATAAAAAAAGTTAGGTATTGTTCAAGCCAAGAAAACTCCTGGAGAGCTGCAAGAACCGTAGCAGATAACAAAACTGATTCATTGATCCCCTGAAGACAAGTAATTAAGGTGTTTATGACAATACTAAGTTGGCGAGCTTCATTGTCCGCCGGGAGTCCAATCTGTTGGTTGAGGCGCCTACACAGTCCAGACTGGAGCTTGTCCAAAATGTCCACTGAGATTGACACTGATCTATCGTTTCCGCTCACTGCTCACACACTTTCATGTGTCAGGTCAATCACGGATTCTAAATCTTTACTGGCTGTTTGTTAACCGACTGTTGGTTATTTGCAAGATCCAATAATTGCATTCTAACAAAAATTCACTTATGTATGAGTACTGTTGTTTCTTACAGGCTAAAGGTAGCCTTTATGTTTGCCTAATTTGTTTTTCAATTTACCCTTGGTTAGTAATGTAACTTCAGCTTCCTAACAAGTAATCTAGGTTTAGTGGGGTACAACCTATGGAGTAGCCTGCTCATTTCTCTAGCAATGAAAAAATTGTAGCATTTTTTAAGCAGATTTTATGTGGCCGGAAGCCGGTCCTCGAGTGATTATGGACTATGTCAAGTGGATTGAAAGAGCAAGAACAGCGGAAAGCTGCATGCTGTAGAATCAAGGCTTATTTGTCGGAAATTTAATTGGATGGACTAAACCGACCCAAGATTGGGTCAAGATAAATTAAGATGGGGTGCTTACCCAAAGGTCTAACATTGTCACCGCAGGTGGTTTAATAAGGGATCATCATTGGTGTGAAGGGTTCCTTCACAACAAACACAGCGGTTCTCTTGCAACTGCAGAATTCTGGGGCGTCCATTCTGACCTTTTCTTGGCTTGGGCGCTAGGCTGTCGACGTGTAATTGTTGAAGTGGACTACCTTGAGATTATTAACATCCTCTCCTCTTCTAGATTAGTTTTAACTAACGATCTTTTGTTAGTGGCAAGTACACAAGAATTATTACAACGAGACTGGGAGGTGCAACTCCAGCATGTGTATCGCGAAAGGAACCAATATGCAGATCGGTTGGCCTCCCTCATAGTGGTCTTCAGTCAAAGCTTGCATATCTTACAAGAATCTCCAATGACCGTCCGGAATCAAATTCATCGTGACAAGTATGACACTTTGTACCGGAGAATCCTGCGTTAGCTAGGATGCTTTTGTTTTTTTAGTTATTTTGTTTTCCCCCTTTATAGCAAAAAAAAAAGGTAATGTAACTTCAGCTGAAATCATCCAATCTTTTTGATGATCATTATACTTTTTTGGATTTTATGGAAGAAAAATCTTTTGATAGAGAATGTGAATTGTGCAGTCTTTACCCATTTAAAAGACT
>JAOSBK010000003.1:27386315-27410261 GCA_027568895.1 Erythroxylum shatona
ATAATAATATCGAATTTAATAATGTTATGAATAATAATAGACATTTTTATTTCAAATTATACATTTATTTATCATAATCTGAACTACAAATTTATTTATAATACATTTATTTCATTCAATAAATGTATTATAATTTATAATTTATAACATAATATATTAATAATTTAATATGCCTCATGAGGGAGAGGGCAGGTTAGTAACTATATTTATGATGTTATTATATGGTTTAGGTACTTCATTTGGTCGAGTCCAAATACACATTTAATTCTTTTAGCAAGCAAAGAATTTATTCTTATAATGTGTAATATTTCTATTAAATGAGTCATATACTAGTCTAATGGTGAATTATACGTAATTATATCATAAAAAATCAAAATAAATCCTAAAAAGTAGTTGAAACAAAGTTTTCATAGACTTAGGTTGCAAGTACATTTATATGGTCAAATGACACTATCACTATCAGTTATTTATGGTAACCTTAATAAGTCTTGAAAGCTAATTTATAAGTATCATCTTCCCTCATTCTGATTTTTTGATAACCTAATCTCAAGTACAACTTAGAGAAACATCTTTCCCAATTCAATTCATTTAATAATTTTTCAACAAAAGGTATATGAAATTTGTCCTATATTATTTGCTTGTTGAGTACCTCATAATTTACATACAATCTTTAAGCACCAACTTTCTTTTTAACCAACATTATAAGGGATGAAATATTGACTCATAATATTCTTAATAATACCTAGAGTAAACATGTCTTGCATAATAACTCCTATGGATTTTATCGACTAATGTATCTAAATGATCTTTCATCTATAGTTAGAGCTACTTCTTTAAGTTTAATATAGTGATTATATAACCTGATTAGAGGTAAGTGGGTTGATTCACTAAAAAAATTTTAAAAATATAATCCAATGATGTTATTAATAGTGCCTTCAAAAACATGAGTGGTGATTTGGGATAATAATGAGAATCAAGTATCCATTAATGTTGTTGGTCATTCTTCCATAGAAAAAAGTTATGCATTAGATCCTTCTTTTGCATTAATCTAGTGAATTTATTATATGAAGTTGAAGATATCAGTTCATCCTTCTTAATTTTTAATTAAACCAATTAACCATTCTACTAAAAGAACTGATAGCCCTCTTCTAATAATTGAAAATGAAATCATTTAGTGAATTGCATTCCCAATACTTATTATAGCCTCCAATTTTTATTACCAAAGCATTTATACAAAATTATTGACCAGTCATAGTTTAACGAAAATTCTTACATATATATGAGAAGTTCAATTACATGCTTCTTACCATTGTTGTCTTTAGTCATTCAGTACCCTTGGAAGCCTCTTTTTGCATTACAAACTCAACCACATAAATTGTATGTGTTTTCCCTATCAACCAAAATTTATAACATTCTATTTCTTAAGTGCTCCATTAACATTAGATGTTGGAAATTCTAAGTTACTACAACAACCATTGCATACAATGAAATTGAAGGTTGATCAGTTTCATCTTCCACAACTCTCTCTTTTATAACCTAATTTGTTCCATATCCTTCAATCACTTTTCTATGATATATATTTGAAATTGTTTACATTTTCCTTTATGACTAGGTATATCACTTCAAAAACTTAAACTTAGACTCTTTTCATCCCATTCTATTGGTTGCTTAATAAACTTATTAACCCTAGATTATATCCTTTTTTACTCTAAACTTAATTGCTCCTCTACCAACAATTGAAGGCCTATTATTATCCCAAAAACTAGAAACTAGTTTTGTTTAAATTTCTCATGTAACTTCTTGTCTTTTTTGTTAAATCATAATAATTTTGTGTGCTTTTTTTAATTAAGCTACTTCACTTGGTATCCAATCTCCTTCATAGGGCTTTTTAGGAACAAAATCACTATATAAGACTCAATAATCACCAAATTATGTGAAAAAGAAATCAAATTCCTTATAATAATGCTTCATTAATTCTTGCCATATCAATTCTTTTAATTCACCCATATGATCATTTGAAAGATTCACCAAAACATTGTTCTAACACTAGGGTATATTTTCTCCGACTCAACACATATGAAGGCAAACAATTCTTAAATATAGTTGGTGTCATTGTCATGCCTTATTATTCATGTGTATCGAAACAATTCTTATCTTTAAATTAGAAGGTCTACGTTCAAAAAGAAAAATTGCTCATGTTGACTATCTATTTCTTTAATCTTGAGCTATAAAAATGAGGAAACTCAATTTTGTTGAACCGTTTGGGCACTAAGTAACGTGAATGACTTTTTTGCGTTTCTCATCAGAGCCCCTCTACAAGATTCTTATTAAAATCATCTCATTGAGTTCTCCAATCGATGAGAATCAATTGCTTTGATACTAATGTTACGATCAAAATTGATTGTGTAGTTAATAAAAAAATTACTATGACACTAAAATAAACTAGAATTTGAAGATTAAGAGGAGATTAGAAAGAAGACAATCATCAATAGCTCAACTGTTATGCTAGCCCGTACATAAATACTAATTGAATCATAAATATGTCAAAGCTTCCTAAATTACATGATATCGTAGCACTAACATTATGTCCTAAAGTTACATGACATCACCACACTCATTATTACTGGCTCCTTAAACAATGATGCTCTGCCTTCTCCTCCTCAACTATTTTTTAGCTAATTTATATTAAATAATAGTAACATATAGCATTAGATACTCCAAATACGTATATCTATACTCCTTTTTAGCTAATTTATATTAAACAATGATACTCCAAAAACACATGCCTATGCTTCTTTTTTCATCCAATTCTGTTGCTTAATGAACGAACCTATTAACCCTAGAATTGACTCCTTGTTTATTTACTCCAGCCCTAATTGGATTTGCCAATAACCCACTACTCTATTTAGGTCCTCCCCCAATAATTATAGGCTTATTGTTATCCCATAAACTAGAGCATTGGTACAAACAACAAAATATTTTTCTCCAAACTCAACTTATATGAGGTCAAATGACTCTTATATGGTCGGATTCATTGTCTTGCCTCATTGCCATGCATGTGCAAGGCCTTCCTAAATCACTTGATGTCGTTACGTCCCAAAGTTACACAGATGTTATTTCTAACTTCTTAAACGATGATCCTCCTTTTCAACTCATAAAATGTTCTTCCCTCTTCTACTCAGCTACTTTTTAGTAATGGATTTTAATCCTTTAATAAAGATTCTATCAATTCCCACGGATCTTTAGCAATTATCTTCACCAACAATGGTATTCAAAAAGAGAAGGGAGGGAATTAGAGTTGAAAGGGAAAATTTTAATACCATACAAGTACTTTCTGTCTCAATCAAAGTTGGATATAATTGAAATGCAGCCTCACAAGACCTGCACAAAAGCCATAATTTTACTCTTTATAACATGAAACCTACCGCATGATACAAGGAAAGGCCACTACATAGACCTGAATGGGCATGATTGCGTACCTGTACAGTATATACACCTTTGAGCAACTAGTTGCTGACAGATGCCACGTACCTTGTGGGAGAGACTACTTATTGAGCTTAATAATGGCTAAAGTCTATCGGGTTGTGTTTAGCTGATGTGGAGCTGATAAATCTTGAAAGACAGCTTAGAATTTGAGGACATTTACTTAAAGTTGTTCTTCTTTGGCTTGCCAGTAAATTAAATTCAAGGTTTCTTTTTGACTCCTATCGTGTAAAGGAGTGGATGGACGAGTATGTATAGGAAAGCATTCGATGGATAAGGGTCAATAATAAATCCAATTGAATATGAGTCACGTTGACTGATTTCTGATCTGATCTCAATTGGATATGGCTAAGGTTGACAGGTTTTACATGACAAACAATCTTTTGACGTCTGTGTGCTTCCATAATGTACCAGTCTCTCAGCTTCCATGCACCTTCCTCCTAAGAAATGTACATTCAACTACAAGTAAAGAATTGTGGATCCATTTGCTTTTTAAAGCGGCAAAAGGGTTATATTAATGAAACTTACACCACTCATATCAGCTTCAATTTGGGTCCCAACATAAAGTTATTAAAGAAATCGAGACCCCGTGATCCATTCTGACTCTGCAGTAAGCAATCAATTGTGCGAAGCAAATAAGCTGCTACGCAGGTTGGCTTATTGAAATTATTGAGCTCGCAGCAATGCAACATACTCAAAAACTCCTGGCAGCATTAGGCTTTTGATAACAATCCTAAGCGTAGCCCCAGCTTGAGCTCAGTTCGGATTATCCATACTCTAGTTTCCACCCATTTAACTCTCAACGATAAACAACAATGACTAGATCCTCTACAAAGATATTTCAAAAAAGTTCCTCAATACACCAACAGTTACATAATACCTCACCATGTAACAGACTAGGTACCCCCTAGTCCCTTCAGCCATCCAAACAAAATAAAGTCCTGGGCATCAATGTCCAGTTCTGCTAATATCATGAAAAGAAATTATGGGAACTCTGGCAAAGGTCCCTGATTAATCATTACAGTAGCCAGTACATAAAGAAACTTGGCAACATGCATGGCCTGGCTTCTTCTGTTCCCAATAATTTGACCAGGAGGCTTGTAAAGATTTTGGTGCACCTCATTCTCAGGTTTTCAAGTTACCCTCGCAAGTTACTATCTTTTTTAATCTAGTCCTGAGGTCACGCATCAACAGTTCCCCCATCAACAGCACTTCCATCCATTACATGTAAATTCTCCTCATCCTTAATTGCTTCAGCACTTTCATCCCCATTGTTGGTGGTCTTCATTTCATCCCCATTGGAAAAGCCATCAACTTTTGCTTGATTGGCTTCTCCTTCTCTGATCAAGGCAACATCTTGGATGGCTGCTTGTTGGTCCGTGGCAACTGAATCATCCTTTATGATTTGACTGCTGCCAACAGTATCTAAGACATTCCCATCAACATCATTCTTCACGACACTTTCATCGGCTGGTGCATCTCCAGGTTTAGGGCTCGTCTTTGTATGGTTGTCAGGAGCATCCATTTGCTGTTCAGAAATTTGATGAAGAGACTGATCAGCTGGCGAAGAACTTCCCTGATCATCTGAAGTCATAGGCTCCAAAGTTTCTGTATCTGGAACAGAAGTTGTTGATACTGCCTCAGCCGCCTCAGCTTCTTTATTCTTAGCAATTTGCTCTTGCTGCTTAGCCACTGCTGTATAATAATTCATGAGATTATGTACTCTCTCCAATTCAGCTACAAGAATCCCATAGCGACTTTGTAAAGTTTTCTCAAGCTCCTTTTGCTTCTGAACTTCCTCCCAAAGAACATTTATCCTATGGGTTGCTGCCAATTGCTCCTGCTTTTGCAAAGCTTGGAAGCACTCAAGTTCTGTACTAGCTGTCTCAATCTGCTTTAAGGTTGAATTAATAGGTGGCAAAAGTTGCCTTTCTGCCCGCACCTGTCCATTCAAAAGCCACTAACTCAATTGTGATCTTTAAAAAGCATCTAGCAAACATTTATTCAAGTCCAAAAAGAATACACACGTTATTTTCAAATAAACTGTAAACCAACTGTAAACGATAAGTGTTTAGTGATTACTGCTATTTGATGCATCACATAAATATTTACACCACGGACCTTGATGGAATGTAAGCTAACTGATGCCTTAACAATTTTATGACAAGCACTGAAGAGTTTATGATCCCAAATAATGACACAAAGCCATAATTTAAATATGTTTTGATGGATTCTGATAGACCACTAAAGACATACTTTTGCAAGAGGGCTAACTCAAGAGCAGATAATGTAATTAGTTGGCAGTTATTAGAGGAAAAATAGGAAGAGTTCGTAGTTTCAGATTTTCAATAGAAGTGGGCTACTTGTTAGTTTCCAATTTTCAGTAGAAGTGGGTTACTTGTTGTTATCTACAATTAGGATTTATTATTATCTACAAGTAGGTCTCTAGGAGTCAAGTCTATAAACAGGTCTATAGTAATTGTCATTTGGTGTGCAATCTTTCTATTTTTAAGTATATTCTTGGGGTTTAGGCAGTTCGAATTGTCTATTGTTACTGGTGTAGTTGTCTGTGAGATTCTCCAGTACTCTCTATATCAGTTTATTTGCATTCAATAAACAATCATATTTTTCCTTTCCAAAGCATATTCTTTATTTCCTTCTAGTTCTACCTGATTCTAATCACATATTTATCAAGTTGAAAATAGGAGATAGAAAACAAGAGATGGAGAAAGTATAGTAGTGCGAGTTGAGTGCTCGAAAGTTTAAAGCAGCTGCTCTTGCTCTTGCTTTCAAGCTGCTAATTGCTCTAGCTTTTCTAAAGTTTGGAAGCACTCAAGTTATGTACTGTCAAATAAATGAGGTTGAAATAAAAGATAAGAGAAAACAAGAGCTTCCCATGTAGAGTTGCTGCAAAATTTAGCGTAGTTGCAAGAGAGCACTTAGCATCAATCACCAACATGCACAGGGCACTAAAATTACATCTTGTATCACAGCACAATTATGCATCAACTTTGCAATTCTAAAATGCAGCAAATTTAGGGGTTTCACTATCAAAATTAAGAAGGCAATATCCAATGATTAGAACGTAAAAGGACACAGGACAATACTAACAACTAACAACACAACATACAAGATTGACAAACAAATTATACCTGGTAACCTTGTGTGAGAACATTAACCTTCTTCTCAAGACGTAAAGCTCTTTCTCTTTCAGTCTCTAGCCTTGTTTTGACATTCTCAAATTCATTCTGCAATGCTGAAAGTTTCTCCACATTTCCAGCAACACTTGAGAGACCGTAAGCATTTCGAGCAGGGAAGTACATGAGATCATTTACACATGTTTTGTGTGCTTCGACATATTCATCAAGGGACTCATTTTCGTGCCCCATTGCAACACGGATATACTGAGCTTCTTCCTTGATTAAAATGTCAGCCTGCACAGAAGAATGGAATCATAAGAACACTTTCTATAGCATAGAGAAACTAACTTATTATCAAAGTCATGCTAGTCAAATAGGAGATGTGAAGATGACGATTGGCAATGTAGGTAGAATCTCTAGGGCAATACTTCAAGCATTAGTATAACATTTCTCTTTCAAATCTTAAGCAAAAACCATTGCAAGCCGAATACAAATATTGACCTTGATGGTTAGTGCTTAAGCAATTAAGAGTATTCCTGACTCAGCTTGTTTGTCAGAACATTAGCACAATGCACCAAATCAACTTCTCACATGCATAATTTCCCTTTTTTTAGACACTCATCAATCCATAGCAGAACCCGAACGCTGAAGATGGAGGGCAACTAATCTTCTCTGATAGATAAACTTTGATCAGAAGTATAGTGAACTACAGAGTGAGAACAGATGCTAAGTCTCAGGCCTAACATGTAGAGTAGCAGTATCATAAAACTCCACAACTTTGTTGACCTTTACCCCACTTGATGACCCAAAATGAATGCCGTAAGAGGCTGTAACATCCTCTACTTTTTACCCAAATCCACAGGAAAAATAACAAAGAACTAGAAGCCGAACATTTCAAAAGTCCATCAACCATACTGCAAAATAGGATCTCTGTACAAAAGCAGTTTTAAAAGAAACAATGGCAGTATAGTTGAAATTTTCCGCTACAATAGAAACCTAAAAATTCTGGAAGAACATATTTCTTGCTGCCAAGATTAAACTATTCAAATAAAGTTAATCTATTCTTCCAAATGCCTCAAAAATAGCTATCTTAAAGACCAAAAAAAAAAAAAAATTGCAAGAGAGAAACAAAGTACGGTAATCAATTACTACTATTCAATCCCCCACCCCCAAAGTTTAACAAAAAATAAGGAAATATGCACGATCAAGTACACACCTCCTTCATCTCCTCTTCTTCAAAGTCCTCAATAATAGGAATTGAAGCAATAGGTCCATTGGCAGAGCGCTTGGTACCTTTCTTTTTCTCCTTATTCAGCTTCTCATCAAGTGGATACTTTGCATTATCATGCTCCAGTAACATCAGAAGCTCCTTTCTTATCATTTCATCGGCCTGCTCAATCAAGGTTGGAGGAACAAAGGAGCTCTCATCAGCTCTCAACAAAGAATTTCTGATTAGTTCCAGCGAAGCAGCAGGAGGTCTTGGTAGTTCCCTCTGTAGTACTTTAGATCTCTTCCTAAGTAATGCTTGCTGCCTTGCTTCTTCCTCAGCCTTCTCTCTAGCTATTCTATCAGACATATCCTCTTCAATCTTCTCATCTGGTTCTTCATTCTCCTCTGGGGGTGGTTGGATAACAATCTGGTATTCGTTCTTGGGTTGTGGAAGGCCACTAAGGCCAGAGCGCAAATTCCTTCTTAAATCAGCTTGTCTTTGTTGCTCTAGCTTTGCCACGTCATGGATGTCCATGTCCTCATTTATATGGAGCTCATCCCTGATTGGAGTTCCTCTTGGGGTCATACCAAAAGAAAATCCATCCCTTGATGGTGTCATGCCAACCCTAGGGGTAAGACCAGCAACTCCAGGAGTAGCTGAAGGAGTCAGCATTGGATTTGGTGTTTGAATCTCCCGCTTTTTAGGAGTGACTCCAGAAAAATCTGAAGGGTGCAACTCTGGATTCTCACCTCCTAATAAAGGTGTCTGTGACTCTCTCATCCGTGCTAGGTTTTCTGCTTCCATCATAATAGCATCACCCTTACCAGCAGGAGTCCTTTGTGGGGTCCGCAATGGCATCATCGCCTGGCGTGGTGTCTGCTCATAGTTTGCTAGAAGGGCACGAGTGGCACCACTCCCTTCTGTTAATTCATCACTCCCTGCCATAATATCGCTAGCATAACCTATTTTTGCAATGTCTTCTAATTCACGATCTGAAATCTGAGGTGCAGGAAGCATCAGCTTGGATCTTTTCCTCACTGTTTCTGGATCATTAAGTTTGTTAGCTTGTAGAATAGCCGATGGTGCATCCTGCCTTTGAGCAATTTTATTCCTTGCTATGTCCTGCTTTCTTAACTGTGCTTCCACATCAACTCTTCTTTTCCCTTCAAGTTCCTCAATGGTGGTGGGGAACTGAACATGCTCCACTGGTCTATCTTCGTCAGTAACATCAAAGAAGCCAGGAGGTGGCCTCTTCTCAAAGGGAATTTCTGCATTGTAGTCAATCCCCCTTCTTTTCCTCTTCCGTTGCCTTGTATCAATACCAGCAGCTTTCAGTTCTCTCCTTTTCTGCAGTGAAGCAAGCCTCCTAGCCTCTTCAAGTTGTTTCTCCCTAGCCTTCCTTTTAGCCTTTTTACCCCGAGTGTTGGCTAACCGAGCCCGTGCTTCAGAAAGCATTTCCTTTTCATCTTCATCCATATCAACAGGATCAGGACGTGCAGGCTTAGATTCTGGATTAGGATCAATCTCCCCTGGACGCAACTTGCGAGGATCATCCCCAGGTTCATAGTTCTCGTCCTTAACACAGGCAGCATCCAGGAGTTTCTCATACCGTTCAAGGCACTGGGATGGTGTTCGTCCGACAATAGGGGCAATAGTTCTCCACTGAGTGGGCATGAGCTTAGCAAGATGAAGCAACTTCTCATCCTCTTCTCTGGTCCACTCAGTCTTCAAACATCACAGAAATCAAAGCATCAGTCCGCTAAGATAAAAGATGACCAGTGTAAGTCATTTCCAACACTAAGTAACAAAGTGAAGCAACTTTGGAACTAACCTTCAACTCATGTCCACATTTTCGAACCAGTTTAAACTCTATAACTGACACTCAATTCACCATAACTAAAGCTAAAGCAGAAATCAATATAAAAGCAGCATACCCATATGCTGAAATCAAATTTCTAATCCATAACCACCAGGTTATCACGCTGGTTCATTTTTTATTAGGAATATAAACAAAACAAAAAAAACTAAGTACCTTTTTGATGGAAGGATCGAGCCACTCGTACCAGCGAGCCTTACACTGCTTGGCGGATTTGCGAACGAGAAGAGAAGAGATACGAGCCCACTGGTTCTTGCCATATTTCATAACCGCCGCTTTCAAGATCTCATCTTCTGTGTTCTTCCACACACCTCCTTTTATCATAATCCTCATCTTTCCTCCTTTTGCTTTAGCACCCTCTCCAAAACAAACAAGATATCAATTGAAAAGAAAATCTAGAAGAAGAACGCAATTCTTTTCTCTTTTCTTTGAAAAGGATTATACTGTCACTTCTCGCTCTGGATTGTTTAGGGTTTCTACTCTTCCTTCTCTATTTCTCTTCTCTGCGCTCGTGCTGTTAACGGGTTTGTGCTTAGACCCTCGTTTGCAATCACACTGACAAACGGACTGTTCCTTCGGGTTAGGATCTGGTTCCATTTAACGGGTCTAGTTAAGTATGGCATGTTCTAAAATGGGTCGGGTTACTATACACGACGTAACTGGTCCAAATAATTATATGGGTATTGGGTATTGGACTTCTGCGCCTCTTACCAATTCTACAACCCTAATTGATATTTTAACAAGACATTATTAAAATAAATCTGATATTCTATTTTTAAAAAAAATTAATTTTAAAATTTTATTAAAATATTTTAATTTTAAATTTTATTAAAAAATTTTAATTTATTTTAAAAAATGCATAAATTAGCTTATTTTTAGATATATAAAAGTAAGTTTGAATCAGATCGAAGTTAACAGACAAGATTTAATTTGAATGAGTTTTAGGTTTAGTAGAGTTTGAATCTAAGGGTCTGACCCGTAAAGTTTGAATGACTTGACTAGCTGACCAAAACAATGTTATTTTAAATTGTTCATCTTGCTATTGTTAGGTTTGCAACTACATTTATTACTTTGAAAAATGCTTATGATCTTAAATTACTAATTTAAATTTTAGTGAAAAAGTAAACATTTTTCAAATTATAGGTTATTAAAAAAGCGCAAAAGAAAAATAAGTTTGTGTTATTATTCTAAATAATAAATTTTTTGATACTTTGATCTTTATGAAGGTTGGACTCCATTTATAAATTTGTTGTAGATTATTGACTCAAATGAGAAGTCATCTTTAGAGTATATATATGATGATATATATAGAGTTTACAAAACAATTATGATTCTTTTCAAAAGGAAGGAGAAATTCTATAAGCCTTATACAAATATTATTGATCGAGAATGATATAAGCCTTTTAGTTAAAGGATTCACTTCACATCTTATTTTCTCAATCTTTATTGCTTATATAGTAAAGATGCACGTAAAAGTGATATTATAGGTAGACTCTTTTATGTGATTGAATGTAAAGGCATTTTTTCAATGAAAAATAATTAAAGACGATAAATGAAATTAAATTATATTGTGAAGATGGATGTTCGGTCTCTCTTTGATATGATAATTGGTCTAGTCGTGGTCCCTTAATCGCTCAGGTGAATCCCACAAGAGCTTCCCCCTTGTTCCCTCTTAAAAAAAGTATGATAGCATTCATTGATGGGAACTCGTGGAAATTCCCAAGAAGTCTGTGTCATCTTCAACCTAGCTATTCCCCAACTCTTCAAGAATCTGACACTTTCTTTTGGAAGGAGAAGCCTTTGCACAAACTGACTAATCGTTACATTCGTGACAACTTGCGGCAACGCGGACTCCCTATTCCCTGGTCAGCCACCGTGTGGAGCAGTCATCTAACCTCGGATGTCCTTTATTTTCTCGCTAGCTATCCAGAATAAACTATTTACAGCTGACCGCATTTCTTATGTGCACATGGATCCTTATTGCCCAATGTGTTCCCTTCAGCTGGAAACTTGTCTTCACCTCTTATTCGCTTGCTCCTTCAACTACTCTATTTGGCGAACTGTTTGTGCCTTATGTTCCTGGACTGATCCAGGGTCCGAGCTTATTGATATCACTAGCTATCTTTCTTCACTTGCAGATTCCAACAAACTTATATAGATTATTGTCTTAGGGGTTTGTTTATACTCGCTTTGGAGAGAAAGGAACCTTCGACGCTTCCAGAATACATCCTCTATTAAAGAGAGTTTAATCTTCTTAATCATGTCTGACATTCGAGCAATTGCTTTGTCCAAGCATGTAACTTGCAACTCTACTGTTTGCCAGGCCTTACGACTTTAGCAGATAGAAGAATGTGATTGCAGTCTTTGCGAGTGGTGCTAGGGGATTGCTGACGTTTATTCTCCTCTGATATATTGTCATGGTTTTTCTTATTGCTGCACTTGATGTCTTGTTTCTTATTGTCTCTCTTCTTGCTTTGTATGTAAAGGGTTTTCCCTTTTTGTTGACTTTGTAACCTTCTATTTCTTTAATTATTTCCTTTCCTTTTTTTAAAAAAAAAAAGTTTTGCCAAATCATCTACAAAGAGAGAACTTATAATGAAAAAATACAACATAGTAAGTTTTCATATTTTTAGTTCATTCTTTTCTTATTAACAATTTATTTTCTCATAAGTATTAATTTAAAATAAAAATGAATGGTGTAGATTATTTGGTAAAAGTGCTTTAACTTTGAAAAAACTTGCTATTAAATTACTCAGTCAAATAGCTTCTGCATCAAGTTGTGAACGTAATTAGAGTGTTTTTGAATATATCCATACAAAGAAACAAAATTGTTTGAAAAATTAGAGACTCAATAACCTTAATAAAGAACATGTATTCATTGATTTATTTTTTTTATTTTTATTATTGACTTTATAATTTTTCTATTATGTATTTATAAGAGGAGAACGTATAATATAGTTGATATTGATTATATTGAGCATATTAATTTTTGGATCAAACAAGAAGAATTATCACTTGATTTTAATTATAATGAACTTTAAAAGGTGATTAATGAAGAAAATACATTTGCTATAACAAATAAATTAAGAACATCTACCAATAGTTATTTGATGTCTTATTTTGATCATTTTTAACATGAAAAGTGTAATGTATTACCAATTCACAATATAAAATAATTTTATCAATTATTAATTTGTAATTTATCTAAATGTAACGAAAGATGTTGCAAATATTTTGAATGGAAGCGGCATTTATGATCTTTAAATAATTTTAAAGCAATTATGAATCATAACCTCTTATAAATATACAAATTTAATTATTATTATTATTCTCAATTTTTATGTTAGATTTAATTTTAATTATTAACTTTTTTATCATTTTATCATACATAAAATTGATGCATTCTTTTCATTTCAATATCATGTTTTATTTTTATATCATATCTTTACCTATTCTTATAGTTTTTAATTCTTATTTATTATCCCAGTTAAATTAAACCTTATTGATAGCAATCAAAGTGGAACATATACTGTACATGGACATATTAATGCCATTTCCATGAAGCTCCTTGTTGCAAACAATCAATCACACAAAAATTTACTTGGTTCATTAAAATTTAGCCACAAACCGCTAGAGTTTTTATTTCACTGTGAATTATTTTCAACATGCCATTTTCATGAAGCTCCTTGTTGCAAACAATCAATCACAATAATCAAAGAACTACGAAAATTACACACATGCAAATTTACGTAATTCATCAAAATTTAGCCACGAGCTGCTAGAGTTTTTATTTTACTGTAAATTATTTTCAGCATGGGTACACTAAGAAATGAATCCGCAATCATGGCCTGATGTAAAGTCCAAAATATTATCTGGCTTCATATCTCAAGAATCCTTTCCACTTGAGTTACACGAGCTACGCAAGTTTGACGTTGGGCATAAAGGTCACAGAACATTTCTCCTGTCGACCTGAGTGGATATGTTTTCCAGCAACTCAACTAACAGTATAACAGATTACAATTCATAATAAATCCTATTATCGTTGCTTTTGATTAAGGCACATTCAATAGTCTCGGCAAATGACTACAATGCAAATGCTACAGCAAAAAACAAGCAAGTAGAAGAAATAGGAATAAAGATGACACCAGTACAAACCGCAGGCATCTCACTCGAATCAAAACTCAACCAAAATTTCATTGTACATACGGAAGTTGCCTATTAAAATTCATCATCTGGCTAACTTGAGACGGATAGTTTTATAGAGATATCTTTGAAAGTAAAACCAGCTTCCCAATGAAACTCACTTCATGATTGCTTGGCTATTACAAGCTATCTGTAGAATGATGCCAAAATATAAAGAATAACTGCTGCAGAAGCTGTTACTATGAGTTCCTGCAAATTAAAGCACGTCATTAGTGTTGGAGCGATACTTTCCACCAAAGAGCTTAGATAGCCAAATTTGCAGTGTTAGATACAAGGTTTATTGTTATTCAAGAGTAAACTGCAGGTAGAGCAGCTTTAGAAATTAATGAAAGAACAGCCTGACATAAATTTACAAACTCGAGCTACATAAAAGTTTATTGCATAATAGTGGGCATTATAAAATAAGGAATGCAACCACATGAACAAGTTCCATAGAAACTCCATCCAAGTCCTCAATTATTATTTAGGTATGTAAGACGATATCTTTCATGCACTAAAAACAGTTTTAAGATACAAAAAATGCCCTGAAAGTGTATCTGAGTAGACGCACAGAGTTGCATATACTGAATCGGTAAAAGTCATTCAGAGTTAAGGGCAGTCTACTATTCGTGAAGAGGAGTTAAAAGTTTCTACCTGATTATTGTATAGAAAAACAGGTATATAACTGCCGGCAAGCTCAATCAAGTTTAAAATACCAGTATAAGCCTGAAAGAGATTAAAACAAACAAAGCCCAGTGAGTGAAATAAGAAAATAAATCAGAAACCAGTAAGAGTTAAATATGTAACAAGCGATGGTGAAGTGACCAACAAGTATTTAAGGAAACAAATAAACAAGCTTCCAACTTAGAACAAGCAACTGATCTGACACAGGGTATGGCATCTTTCAACTCGATAACACTTGCACGGAAATGTCTCAAAGAACTAGGGCTATCAAGCAAAGCTGATGTCTCCAAGTTTTGCTAATTTCTGGTTCCAATAAGCTTATATTTTCTTTTGCGTACAAGCAGGAAGCCGTGACAATGACTAGTGATACATTCTTGTGGAAACCATCTAGAAAATTAGTAGAAATGACAAATTTAAATAAAAATCGCAAGCATAGTTCTATCTTCTATAAAACATGAAGAGGATTACAAAAGCATTAAAAGAAGTTTTTCTTTTTTAACTTTCATTCTTGTTCTTTTTCTTTTTCTTTTGAGGGTGGGACGATAGGATTTCAGGTGTATATAACAAAAGAGCTACCCATGATATTCAAGAGAAGATAACTGAAGTTCTCAACTTGATGAATTTAGTTTATCTATTATTATAACAAACAGCAAGTTCCCAAAATACTGACTGATGATATGCGAGAAAGTTGCAAAGACATCCTACCAAAGAAGCAAAAGCAATAGAACCAAAAACTAAGGCAAGAGAGCGAAGAAGTCTTTTTCCCATTCGCAATGCCCGGCCATCATCTTCTCCTTCTTCCTGCATCAAAGTGATCCTTATTTTTATCTCACATGCAAAAGGAACTTATTTGACAAAAATTGGAAAAAAATGTCAGAGGCAGATGATAATTGACATCCCAAAAAGAAGGGGGGGAAAAAGATTTTGTAAGTCTTACTCACGTTATATGTCGGCGACACAGGAGGCTCAAAGGATTTTAATTTCTCAAAAACGCGATATACAAACGCAAAAGCCAAAAACTGCAAAGGCTTATATTCTGCATTGCGTTTGATGAGGATCCAAGCTGTCTGCAAAAAGTCATGTAAAGTAAGGAAGAAAAGTCCATTAACAAGAGGGACAAAGAATCAGAGTTAAGTTAATTCAAAAGATTGGAAGTGAGTTCTTCAAAATGAAAGTAAAGATGCAGACTGCAATTGTATTCATTGGATGTCAAACAATATAAAAAACTTGGATTGGCAATAGGACTGGAAACACAATCATACAGGTAGCATTTAACAAATCTATGGAAGAGGAACCTCAAGGTGTTAAAATTGGAAATCTTCCTCTTTTAACTTTTTCAACATGCCCTCAAGCTTGATTTAAGGATTCAGTCACAGATATAGCAATCAAAACATGTCGTAACACATGCATGCGCATTTACATATGTATGCTTGTGTATTTGCACAACAACACACAAGATACAAACACACAGATTCAGAAAGAGAGAGAGTCCAAAATACTACATCTTATCCTTTTGCAGGAAGAACTTTTTCACTACTTACAAATGCAGCAGATATTGCCAAGTTGATTCGCATGTCTTGTTCACTTGACTTTGCAAACCTGAAAATGTAAGAAGACATACATGAGGGTAATAGGAGACCTTAGGATGGAGGGCACATAAAAGGCAATGGTTAAAAAAAAAAAAAGCCAGGGAAGAAAAGCAGCCAGTGGTAGACTAATAATACTTCCACAGGACCTGTTAGACCAATTTGGGTGAGGGAAAGAGTTTTATATTAAACAATTTCAAGCATGAATGGAATTGTAAGAGTATCTACTTGATAAGTTAAAGAGAAAGGGGGAAACACCTTGGCCCCCACGGTACAATTGGCTGTTTATCAGCATATTTGATGTCCTTCGAGACCTGCGAATTTCACAAAATTATGTAAGGATAATCTATAAACCAAGAAGTAACCTATGATATTTCCTTTTAAACTGCAATGGGATTAAGATTTCCAAAAGGCATCTGAACTTTCCAATAGATTCAACAAGTTTCACACAAAAGAGCCTATTTTGAATATGCAATTTTGTTAATTCATGCTCTTGAAGCCACCTACAGCAAGAAGATACACATGGTAGCTCATTATCTCTTTATTGAAGCAAATTAATAATGAAAAGTTTTCTTAAATCAGTGAAGGAAGATTATGAATGTAGAAGCTTCAATTTGAGTGTGTTTTATAGTTTTTTAGTATTAGAAAGACATATTCAGATTCTCTCATATGAAAGTTACTAACCGTCCTTTTCCTCCACAAATCAAGGAAAACATATGCAGAGAAAAGATTCAATTTTGTAACATCTAGTCTCATCTCTCTTTTCTTTTTGATTAATAATGCCATTTTTCCGTGATAACCCCAGAAAAACAGTTCAGCAACATCAGAAACTCTTAGCAAACTTGCGTTACAATTCAAACTCAAAAGTAGAACTGTTTGTTAGAACCTCTACATTCAGGCACTACTTGGCAACATTACATAAAAAAGTGTACCATAAAAATTTTACCCATTAATCAAAGATAATTCATGGTAGAAAACAGCTTATACCTGGAATGAACCATATGTGATACCCTTCTTTCGATTTGTCAACTGTGCCATCATCAGCTTATCATATGCCTTCTCAAGCTGGACATGATACATGAAAAAGCACAAGATCCCAAATGTAAGTAAATTACTACAATTAATAATAGAAAACCATGTAAGCAAATAAAGAAGAAAGAAACTTTGAACGGAATGAGAACTCCATAAACCATACATGGCAAAACAAAAACATACACGTGAAACAGTAGCTACATCACCCACTATCTCAGCCTCCTTACGCTTTTTGGTATATGCCATCTTGACCTTGTCGAAGCCTTCCAATGGGCTCACTCCCAGGACCTAAAACATAAAAAATTTCTATAACTGAAAACACAAAACGGACAACCACATGCATGATAGCTCCACCATTTGTAAAACTAATCTCCATGTCACCAATTCCAGGAATTTTCAAAGTTACCTCGTAGGGATTTAAGTCACCTTCAGGGGTAGAAGTTCCTGCAGCTGATGCTGCAACACAAATCATCCGTTCATTCGGCGAACCTGCTCTGGAGAATCTGGTAAAATTCAACATAGTGCCATTGTAGTTATATTCTATAGGTTCAAATAAGCCAATGAATGCCAAGAAAGTTCACAGCTTCCAGTTCAATTCTAGTAATGAATTATGCGGACCCATAAACATAAATGAAGAAATTGGGTTTTGAAAAGGAAAAAAACGAAAAGATTCAGCCTTCACTCGAGATAATAATTATTGATACACAGAAGCAACCAAAAACGAAAAATCTTTCCCAGCATTTTCTCGCCAAAGAAACAGCTCGAACCAGCTTCATGCTTATCAACTGGAACAAACCACACACCAAGGAATCTCATCAAATTCTTACGCAAAAATGAACTTACCTAACAAAACAAGGAGGGGATTTCAAAACGGAGAATCTTGGAATGCAGTTTGGTGGGGAAATTTGGGGATTATGGCAATTGAAGACGTTTGAGATTGCCGAAGCCATACCTTTGACTGGTTGCGTGAATTAGGTAAAATATGGTGGAGAATAGGGTCTTTCTTCGGGGTTTTAGGCTCTGATAGAGTGATAATTGTCTATATCCAACCAAAATTTCATTTTCTACTTCTATCGACGAACAAAGAGATATTTGATTAATCTGTAAAATGTTCCCATCTCCATTTCAGATTATTTATACAGTCTTAACTGTTACACTAGTATACTCTCTTGTCTGCAGACCGCGGAGTCAGTTTCCAGTTAATTTATTTTAAAAATTAAAAGTTTGAAATATAACAAGTTTTTGATGAGTGTATTTTAAAACTGAAATATTTTAAACGTATATAAATTTTATTAAATATTTAATTTTAGATAGCAATTTTTATGTTTAAAGTTATAGTATATTAAGTAAATATTAGTTTAAATTTTAAAATATAATTATTTAGTTAAATATTTTAAAACTTAGATAGTTTTAATATCCTCAGTTGTTGCCTCTTTAAGTTTATTTCCACTATAAATACAAAAAGTAACAAGAGATATTATAAGATTATGTTACAGGTATAAAATATGACTTCCTAGTTGCATGAAGCTAAGAGATAGAAATAAAGTTAGAAGGCTAACACCATCCCGTAAGCTCAATGGGAGAGAATGAACGTTGAGATTCGACCATAAACAAGAAAAATGACGAGAAAGTAAATATGTTTTCTACTTGATCAATAGTTGGAACATATTTTATTAAAAGATTGTAATGCTCTAAATTCTCATGAATAAGATGAAAATCAACGTTGTTGTGTTTAGATATGTTGTCAAATATCGGATTCGCGATCATATAAGTAGCAGATAAGTTATCATATAAAAGAAGAGGGGGCTAAGAAAGAAAGACACCAAGCTCTTAAAGTAGCTACTGAATGTGAGCAATTGCTGAATCCAAATAATTTATGTTGTAGTTGCACTTAGGTCTCGGTGAATGATTTGGTTACCGCATGTTGCTTTTTTTGGGACTAGCTGATTAAATTTCTAAAAAGGAAAATGCAATAACCGTGAGCAGACATACTGTTGTTATTTTATCTTGAAATTATGGTAAATTCGAATGTTAATTTGATTCGATAAGCTCGCAGTACGACTCGGATTAGATAAAAACGAAAATCAATATTGGGCTTTGAACTTGGGCTGTTTTCATAAGAAAATAAAAACTCGGTTATAAAAGGGATATATCTGTTTCGTTTTTCTTCATAGTGAAAATACTCTCTCTGCTCTTGCCCGAATACGTAGATATTATTGGCCGAATCTCGTTAAATCTTTGTGTCATCCTTTCTTTATTTTCGATGCTTTAATTGTGTAATTGTACGCGTGAAAATTAACACCTACAATTATCAAGATCCCTAGCCCTATTAAAATGGAAATAGGCAATTAAGAAACGTTGAGATGATTTTTGAAAATAAAAACTATGATGGATAGTGCCTTTAAGATATTGAAGAATCCTCTTAATAGTCTGCCAATAAAAAATAGTGGGGCAACGTATATTAACAAACTTGATTCACCACAAAAGCAAGCTCAGATCGAATAACAGTAGGGTATTGTAGGGCCCCAGTAACACTACGATAAAACTTTGGATCACAAAATGCTTTGTCCAGAAGATGATAATCATATACTAGCTTTGGTTGGAGTTGAAACAGGTTTGACACCTTCCATTTGAACATGCTCGAGTACATCTCAAATATGCTTATATTGTGAAAGGAACATGTCATTTTTGTCCCTGTGGATCTTAAAGCCCAAAAAATAATTCAACTCACCCAAATCTTTAAGAGCAAAAGTAACATTTAGTTTATTCATAAAATTTTGAATGAAGGCATTGATCATTTCTGGTAGTAACGATATCATCCACATAAATTAATAAATATGCGAGACAATCATCATGGCTATATATAAAGATAGAGTAATCAAAATAGCATCCTTTAAAAACATAATCAAGAAGAAAAAAACAGAATAAAGAAGAAATTACTTGAATTTATTGAATCATGTATGCGAAGCTTATTTGAGCCCATAAATTGCCTTGTGAAGACGATAAACATGCCCAAGAAATTAAGAATTCTTGTAGCCAAGTGGGTGACATATGTACACTCATTTAAGTTACCATGTAAAAATGCATTATTAACACCAAATTAACGTATTAATCAACCATACGCTACGACAAGACACAAGACTAGGTATATGATGGTAGGCTTTACCATTAGACTAAAAATGTCAAAAAAATTCACACCTGGTTTCTGATTGTTGCCCTTTGCCATAAGCCGAGCTTTACAATGCTAAATATTATGGTCTACTTTCGCTTGACGTTATAAACCCACTTACAATTAGTAATGTTAGCACCATATATGAGGAGGGAGTTTAAGTGTCTATTTATTATTAGAAATAAGGGCATTGTACTCATTATCCATAGCAACACACCACTCGGGATATTTGTAAGCTTACTTATATATGGTAGGTTATGAATGAAAAATACTAAGATTTGGTAGAGGATATTTGGTGGTTATAAGAGCTTTTATTTTGAAATGATTGGTTTGCGCTCAAGTCAGCATAGGATGAGAAGATGAGAATGTAGGTCATAAATGACTTATAATTGAAGGAACTTAGATCAAAGGAGCTTCGAAAAGAATTGGAATTAAATGAAGAAATATAAGTGGCTGGTTTAAACAAAGAGGATGCATCTCATAAGAGTTGAAGACTGACTTCAAAAGATGGAAATGAATTAAGGATATAGGAACAATTCATAAAAGAGGAATATGGAATTCACAAAAAAAGAATTTAACGACCAATATACACCTTGTTGGTTGTTTTATAAAGGCACATATGGCCTTTGTGCTTAGTGTTGTACCCAAGAAATACACATAGATTGGATCTATATCCAGTTTGTGAGAAAAAGGACGAATAGATAGGTAGCTTAAGTCGCCAAACGTTTTAAGAAGTGTAAGCTTAGGTGATTGATTGTAAAGGCATTCATAAGGTGAATTATAGGAAATGATTGGAGTAAGTGTACAACTACAATTGACCCAGTACTTAAGAGGAAGAGGGGTATGAGATAGAAGTGCTAGCCCTTTAGCTATAATATCCTTGTGTCTATTCTTTAAGGCTTTATTTTTGTCTTAAGTTTTTAGACAAGATACTCGATGATGAACACTAAAATTATAGAGAAACTTGATGATGGGTCTATACTCTCACACCCCCCTAAAATTAGTTTGCAATTGTTTGATTTTGTGAACAAATTGAGTTTGCACTATGGTATGGAAATGTTTGAAGATATCATAGACTTTATTACGGGTACGCATAAGAAAAATCCAAATATATTAGGTGCAATCATTAAGAAATTGAACAAAGTTCCGAAATCCATTAATAAAAGTGACAGGAGAAGGACCACATACATTACTATAAACAAGTTCAATAGGAATAGAAAAAGGTTGGCACGATGAGTGCAACCTATGACTTTTTCCTAATTAACACAGACCACGTAAAGAGATGTTCTTATTGTAGAAACAATGCAAACTAAATTTAGAAATTCTAATCATAACAATCTTGTCATTGGGATGGCCCAATCTATTGTGCCAACTAGATAGGGGAGTTCATTCACTAATAAAAGCAGAAGAAATGATTTTGGAGAGGTATGAATCACAAGAAGTTTGCTATTTACTTCTTGAATATGTTCATCAGCATGATATTCAAAGTGAACATTCAAGTTGTTTAGATCGGTAGTAAGATTAGCTTTCTACAAACCAGTTTAGCTCAACAGTTGTATTCGTTGGAGAAGAAATCATAGACGCAACTAGTTGAGGAGTTTCAATTGAGAAAGAATGCACGAACTTGTGATAACACTCACTAGCATAATGTCCTTTCTTATCACATATATGACATATGTTGATATATTTCCCTTTTCTATTATTGTTGCCAGTGAGCCTATTATTTGAGCTTTGGTATTGGTGATTCTTTCATTTTTACCCTTTATTATTAGAATTTCCATGGTTATGATTGAAATTCTTGTTCTAATTGTTTTCTTCTCCATAACTAACATTAGCCACGTATGCATCATGAGTAATTTGGGGCGTTTTTCTACATTTAGACTCACCTCTTCATCAAGGAGGAGACCTAATAAAGTATCCACCGATCTACGATCATCTAATGAGTGAACATTAAAGGCTGATTTGAACGTTTTATACCTTGGGTCCAACCCATCCATGATGTGTTGAACAAGTTCTTGTTATGAAATTGTGGATCCAACAATAACTAATCCATTTTCACAGTCAGTTTTCTTTAGGACATAACCGATGATAGTCATGGTGCCTTATCAGAGAGTCGTCAACATTTTGCAGAGATGCGTAACTCTTGCTCAATTTTGAGACTTAAAAGTGGCCTCAATCTTAGCCCATACTTGGTGAAAAGTCTCTAGTCTCACCACCAAAGGAAGCACCTTATCTATTATGACTCCTTTTAGCCATAAACATGCAAAATTGTCTTTCTTCATCCATGTTGTGTAAAGAAGATCAACATTAGGTTGATGAGTTTGTGTTGGCCCAATAAGATACTTTGCAGGAGCAGTTGCTTCTTCTATAATAACATCGCTTAAGTTATAAGCTGTAAGTGCCTGTTTTGCTACAAGAGCCCAAGTATCATAATTTTCCTTTGTGAGTTTAATGAAGATGATTGGGATTGTGTTTTGAGTGTTTGAGCTGGACAACTTATTGATGAGCTATTTCCAAAAATGATAATTAGCTTGAGATGGGCTCTGATACCAAAACAAAACAGATTGTTTTAATATCTTCTATTGTCGTGTCTTAAGTTTATTTCCACTATAAATACATAAATTAGTTATAAGTATATAAGATATTATAAAATTATGTTACATCCATAAAATAGGGCTTCCTAGATACATGAAGCTATGAGATAGAAATAAAGTTAGTAGGCTAATGAAGCAAGTTTATCTCTTCTGTTGAGAAACGTCAAGAGATGTATTCAATGAGTTAACAAAAATTTTAAATTTATTATTTCATTTATTAATAAATATTATATAAAATATAATAAAATTATTTTACTTCATCTTTTATGTAGCATTTTTATTATTTTTAATAATAAATTATAACTATATTAATATTGATAGTTAAATAAGTTTTTTAAAAATTAAAAATTGAAAACAATAATCCCAACATTTATCCTTATTCATATAAGCTTTTGATATCGTTGATGAGTTATTGATCCTATATAAGTCCATATTTAATTCCATTTCTTGCCTTTTTGCCTTTTATTTTTTTATCTTCACTCCCCCCGTTTCTATTCAGTATAAAATCTACATCATTTAACACACTAATTAAAAACAATCCAAGAAATATATTGTACTTTTGTGTGTTAGTTGCTCTCTTAAAGACTTTATAGAGTGAATATAATTTATATTCAAGATTTTATGGACCAATGAATTGACTATAAGCATATTTGTTGTTACTAATTAATGTGGTATTTATCATAAAATATTGTTAGGTTAAAAATTGAGATTTTCCAATAGTCTAATGAATAGTTTCTTTAGAGAAATATTTTTGAATTAAGGAAATAAACTTCTTTTTGAAGAAGGAAGTTGAATTAGGAGTAACAAAGTTGATTCTTAAAGTGATGTTATAACTATTAAGGAATTGCAAAGAAAATCAAAGACGGAAGAATATAAGAAAATAATGATATTTGAAGGGAAAATAGAAAATATGATGTAACATCCCATCACCGATGGGAAGGGTAGAATAGTCATTTGGGACGGGTTATGAGTGTGTAAACTTGTCTCGAC
>JAOSBK010000003.1:27410361-27433694 GCA_027568895.1 Erythroxylum shatona
CCTGCTCGTTCTGCTCATGTTCGCTGCGACGGTCGGCACGGCGGACTTCATCAGCAGCGAGTCCCTTTGAAATCCATTACGCAAGCTCTTAACATTGCGTCCAATGTCTGTATTGCCCTCTTTGATTGTCCAGTAGTCTATGGATGGAAAGCTGTACTAAAATGCAACTTAGTTCCAAAAGCCTTTTGTAAGCTTTCCTAGAATCTAGAGGTTAACCTGGGATCTCTATCCGAAACTATAGAATTCAGAATCCCATAAAGCCTGATTATCTCATCTATATATTTCTTGGCCAGGCATTCAAAGAATCAGTTTGTCTAATTGACAAGAAATGTGTTGTTTTAGTTAACCTATCAACGATCATCCATATTACATCATGCTTCCTGCTAGTCCTTGTCAATCCCATCAAGAAATCCATTGTAATCTTCTCCCATTTCTATTTTGGAATCGGAAAAGGTTTAAGCTTACCGATAGGTGCTTGATGTTCTACTTTAACTTACATACTCTGCAACATCTTTCTTGATTTTCTTCCACTAAAAATGTTCTTTCAAATCCTTATACATTCTCATATTTCCTGGGTGCATTGCATAAGACGCATTGTGTGCGTCATCAAGAATCTCGTCTTTCAACTCCTGCATATCAGGAATACATAGCCTGTTACCTACCACCATCAATCCATCTTACCTTATCTCTATTTCATAGGGTTTACCATTTTTAATCTCTTCTCTGATCCTACTTAAATACTCATCTTGCTCCTGCAATTCCTTAATCTTCTCATTCAACATTGATCTTACTCTAAAATTAGTCAACACATAACAAAATTTGACTTTTCTCAATGTAACCCTAAGTTTGGCTAATTCCTTCAATAAAGGAAGATACACTATCTCCATATATGCCATAGTTGATTTTCTACTAAGTGCATCCGCTACTACATTACCTTTCCCTGGATGATATTCTATAATTAAGTCATAATCCTTTAGTAGATCTAACCATCTTCTCTATCTCAAATTCAACTCTTTCTGGCTCATCAAATACTTAAGACTCTTGTGGTTTGTAAACACCCTGGTGGTGACTCTATATAAGTAATGTCTCCATATTTTCAATGTGAAGATTATCGCAGCTAACTTCAAGTCATGCGTAGGATAATTCATCTCATAAGGCTTTATTGCCTAGAAGCATAAGCAATCATTTTTTCACCTTACATAAACATATAGCCCAATCCCTTCCTTGAGGCATCACTATACACTATATACACATCACTACCCGAAGGCAAGGTCAAAATTGGTATAGTTGTAAGCCTATGCTACAATTCCCTAAAACTTCTCTAGCACTCCTTTGTCCAAAAAAATTCTGGTTCTTCTTTGTCAATTTGGAAAGTGAAGCTGCTATTATGGAAAAGCCCTCCACAAACCTTCTATAATACCCAACTAATCCAAAGAAACTTCTCACTTTAGCTACATTCTTAGGTGCTTCCTATTTCACAACTGCTTCTATCTTCCTCAGATCCACATATACCCCTTACTTTGAAATCACATGTCCAAAAAATGTTACTTCCTTTAGCCAAAATTCACATTTTTTGGATTTGGCATACAACTCTTTCTTTCTCAGTGTCTCCAAGGCAATCCTCAAATGTTCATCATGCTCCTTATCACTCTTATGATAGACCAAAATATCATCAATAAAGACAATGACAAATTGGTCTAAGAAAGGTTTAAAGACTCTATTCATCAAGTCTATGAAAGTTGTAGGTGCATTCGTCAACCCAAAAGGCATGACTAAGAACTCAAAGTGTCTATACCATGTTCTAAAAGGAGTCTTTGACACATCGAACTCCTTTATCCTCAACTGATGGTAACCTAATCTCAAATCTATCTTCGAAAAGACCTTTACTCCCTGCAATTGATCAAACGAATCATCTATGTGTGGGAGCAGATATCTGTTCTTAATGGTGACATGGTTAAGCTTCCTATAATTCACACACATTTGCAATGATCCATCCTTCTTCTTCACGAAAAGAACTGGAGCTCCCTAAGGTGAAGAGCTTGGCCTAATGTAACCTTTCCCTAATAAATCTTCGAATTGCTCCTTAAGCTCCTTCAATTCCTCCGGAGCCATTCGGTAAGGTGGATTTGAGATCGGTGCAGCACCCAAAAGAAGTTCAATGGGAAACTTAATATCCCTAGGTAGTGGTAGTCCTGGTAATTCCTCAGGAAAGACATCCGAGAATTCCATAACCATAGAAATTTCTACTAACTTTCCTCCATTTCCCTTCATTTTTGCCATATAGGCTAAGAACACTTCACACCCTTTCCTTATCATCTTCTCTGTTGTTAGAGCCGAAACAATTCTAGTCGGACTTACTTTTCTATCCCCCCATAAACACCACCTTTTTGCCGTTGCCAAATTGGAACTCCACGATCTTCTGTTTGTAATTCAAGTTGATATTATACTTCTCTAAGGTGTCCATAACCAAAATCACATCTAATCCTCCCATCTTCAATTACATTAGATCTACCACTAATTGTTCTCCTTCAATATGTATCTCACAGTCTCTCTAAACTTGACTAATTATAATATACTGGCCGATTGGAGTACTCACCATCAAAGGGGTATCCAAGGGGCTCAAATCTCTACCATACACAATTCTACTTGATGAAACAAGCAAATGGGTCGAACCTGGATCAATCAAAACAATTACATCAGCATCAAACAATTTAACTATACCAGTCACAACTTCTGGAGCGGTATTTACATCCTTCCGGGTCATTACAAACACTCTAGCTAATGCTTGCCCCCTTAGTCTCCCTAGAAGATTTACTCTCTTAGCAGCATCAGAACTGCCCCCTTTCGTTGCAGTCTTATGCCCCACTATCTCAGTTCTTCTTGAAACTTGCATCTTAGTTCCCTCTCTTCTTGCATGCAGTGGACACTCCCTAGCTATGTGCCCTTTCTCTCCATAATTGAAGCATTCTCTAGTCAATCGGTAGCACTCTCCTCTATGGAGTTTCCCGTAATGGCACACTTAGGGATGGATGACTTGTCTCCCCCTCCCTTTTGCTGCCTCCAGCCGTTAAGGCTTAATGAGAAATAGTAGAAGTCCTCATAGGTCTAGGATTACTTGCACCATTGCTCCTCTCCTTAGACTGCATAGGGAAGGTCCCGACACTCCTCTTGGGAAAAGAAGTACCACCTCCCCTCTTAAACTATTCTCTTCCCTTTCTCTTTTTGTTCACAGTGCTCTTTATGTTCTCAATGTTTTCCACCCTCAGTGTTGCTTCAACCAGCTTTTGAAAATCACAAAAATTTTGTACCATCACCTTCTCTCTAATAGCTAGATGCAACCCCAATTCAAACCTACGGTATTTAACTACCTCGCTTATCATCATCTTTGCTACATATCGGGATAGCTGTGTAAATCGATGCTCATACCCACTCGTCGTCATCCCCCTCTAGGTGAGACTCAGAAACTCTCTCTGCTTCTGTTGAATATACACCTTAGATAGGTACTTCTTCTTATAAGCAGCTAAGAAGTCCTTCAATGCCAACATTGGTAGTCTCATCTAGCTCCCTAGCACACTCTCCCACCAAGGGCATCTTCCTGTAGCAAGCTTGCAGCGTACACAACTTTCTCATCATCCTCAAAATCCATCTGATCTAGTATCCTCTCGGTCTTTCTCAGCTAAGTCTCGGCTTATTCTAGATCCATTGTCCTATAGAAATCCACTGTCCCATACTTCCTGAGCTTATCAAACTATTTCCCCTTCTTAGTCGGGGCTGAAGCAGAAGATTGCGGCATCTGGCCCATGGCCTGAGCAAATGCATAAAATATCCTTGGATCCAATGGCATAGGCACTTGCTCCTACAAAAGAAGGGACTTCCATTTATGTGATCGATCGAGCTCACTACCTTGCCTTACGGAAGCCTCAACATTTTCTGGGGCTGCAGGCTCGTCAGTACTCTCCTGTCTTGTCAGAGAGTCAGGTGCAACTGATCCTTGCAAAATTCCTTGTGTCACTTTATGAGGTGGCATCTTACTTCTTTAATGTAAGCATTAATGATTAGCTTACATTTCATTTTAATCTTAACCCTCTACATGTATGCATGATATGCATGTCACTTAAAGCAATCAATTAATTTACAATACCAACATTTATCAAATATCACAATAATGCATAGCACAACATATTCTAACCCTAGGACTCTTTAAAGCCTAAGCTCTGATACCAAACAATGTTGGACTCCACTTCTGGAGCCCAACATTCGAAGTCATAAGACATAAGCAAACCCATTTCTTCAACTCATACCCTTACTTTGATTCAATCAATCTTTTTCAAATGAAAAACAAAATCTATAACTTTTCAAGGAGAGATAGGAATGTTTTAGGAGACTAATGCTTCAAAAATTAAGTCATTTGGAGGTCGGACGGAGAAGTTATCTCCAAAAGAATCAAACATGATTTTGCGTAAATAACATTGTATCTGGTTTGGGAAAATTGGCATCACTTTCACTAGAGATATCAGATTAAGGTTTTCCTTAGATGGTTTCGAAGAGGACTTCAGGATCTACAACTTTTGTGAAGACCATAAAGAGATATTTTTCCATTTAGAGGGTCAAACTCTCAAATTTCCAAAAATGTAGATGGATCAGATGTAGTGATTCAGTCTAAGACAATTCAGTCTAAGACTGACCAGACAAAGGGATTCAGTCTAAGACTGACCAGATGAAGGGATTCAATCTAAGACGATTCAGTCCAAGACTGACCACACGAAGGGATTCAGTCTAAGATGATCCAGTCTAAGACTGACCAGAAAAAGGGATTATGACTAAGACGATGCAGTCTAAGACGATTTAGTCCAAGACTGACCAAATGAAGGGAATCAGTCTATGACGATTCAGTCTAAGACTAAATTAGACAAAGGGAATCCTACAGGGTCTTCCTCACATCACCAAAAGTTCTAAACCACTAACTACACTTTCCAAAGCTTCTCCATTTGTAATGATTATCTCTCTTCACCTTGATGTCCTAAAATCGCTTACTTTATACGTTGGGAAGCTAAAATAATAAACTACAATTTCTAGAAGACAACATTGCCACATTTAGCCTACATTAATACAATTTTTCCTTTGAGTTCAGAATACAAGTTTTACACCTATGAAAGGGTGGAAATGCAATATACCCATTTTGAGAATTACAAGCAAAGCATAATCATATTTCGTTAATGAATCCAAACAGAGTTTATACAAGCTTCTATTTTCACTAACTTAGTACAAAAGTCTCTAACTATCCTGCAGTTTTTCGATGACTTGCAAGGATTTCTAACCGTCTCATTCTACACCTGAGGAGGGAATAGTAGGGTGAGCTGCACAACTCAATGGCTAATATATTTATAGCCATTGGCAATTGAACACAAATTCCAGCATATGTACATGTATATCTAGCAATTCAAGCATTCTCAATCTACTCTAGCGATTAAAGCATTGATCAATTTAGCTCCAAACTCATAACACTCAAATGCATCATACTTGACAATTCAAAGATGCAATGCACAAACAAATGGCTCGAGAGTTCTGTGGAACAAAACAGAGAAACCAAAGTTTGCACCGTTAACAAAACGAGTCTGATTTCTCAAGATCTTATGGACTCAAGCAGGCAACCGGGAGAAGGCTATAGTTTAATGTATATGTGACTAACAAAACAGGTTTCTCTCTTGCCTAATCATAAGAAAATTTATGCTTGATTCAATCGTATGCTCATACTTTCATGCTTTTTCTTCTTTTCATTTAATTCAAAATGTTATAACCTCTTTCAAGGTATAAAATAATCACAATGCATCATGCATTTCCAATCAAGTCACAACAATTCAATTTCAAGCAAATTCATTTCAAGCAATCCACATAAATACACATAGGAAAAAAGTTTTCCAATTACATAATAAATATAAATAAATTTCCCACTTAATTTTCTCGAAAATCCAACTCAAGTGTGTCTTTCCTCTTGCTCTTGGGTATGATTCTCTTGATTTCCTAAAACATCCAAGATTCCATTCAAAACAACATTCTAATCATTTTATAAACTTCAAAAGTAACATAAATTGCAATAAACACAAATTAAGCTCAAACTTAACCTACCCATAGTCCATCTAGGTTAGAAAACTCAATACCTAGTTTAGAAACCCTAAAATCAATTGGGTTCTCTTAATTTATCTTCTTCCAACACAAACCTTTCATTCTCTACATAAAACCCCTTTCTCTCTCTAACTCCTTTTATAACAAAGCAAGAAAAAAAAGATGAACTTACCTGGATATGATGATTTCCTCTTCTTTTTCCTTCTTCTTTCTTTCTTTCTCATGATTTTCTCTCCTTCTTCCCTAGCTTCCACAATTCTTCTTCTTCTCCTCTCTTCTTTCACATTTTTCTCTCTTTTCTTCCCTTGCTCAAGAATTCTCCCTTCTTCTTTCCTAATTAAAGATAACTTTTGTCTTGTTCTTCCCAAATTGCCCCTTCTTTATTTTGCCGTTTCAAGTTTATCCTTCGTTCTTTTAACATAAGTCTACTAACTACTTAAGAAAACTTAATTCTAACATTCCTATATTAATTCTAATCTTTCCATCTAATTCTAATATCTATTTATGCTTACTAGGTTTAGTCACCCGATTCTAAAAATAATGAAACAAATAAATCAATAATAATAATAAAAATTTCAGGTCCAACACTGTACGCAATAAAAGCACAAAAATATAAAATCAAAGAAAACAAAGTGGGAGAGGAATATTGACGTGGTACTTCCTTGACAATAATTTATACAATTACAAAACTTGTCATAATATTCATCCTAAATTAAGTACAATTATTGTTGCAAAAAAGAGATTAAAAGGCTAAAAGAAAAATAAAAGGAAATAACTAACAATAAAATAAAAATAAAAGGTCTTAACAATTCAAAATAAGAGTTTAGCGGGGTTAAGCCTTTATTAACTATTAAGACAAAACAAAACAAAATAAAAAATAATAATAATAGAAAAAAAGAAAAAATGCAAAAGATGCCCTAATGAGCATTGTGGACTGCTTCTATATCCATTAATTGGTGTATTGGAAATGTTCATTGCTTAGGTATCCTTGGGTGTTGTATTTATGGAATCATGAGCATTCAATTGTCAAGGAGTTGATGATGACATGGCATCTCTAGTTAGTAGAGATGGTATCATGATTTTAAGGTATCCTACCATCTTGACCAATACCTCCTCTATCTATTTGTCATGTACCTCTAACTGTGCTATATGCTCCATTAGCTCTCACTATTTATTTTGATTAATACACTACACTCCTAAGATTTTCCCCACATATTTCTCTAGTTGAGTGATCTTTAGTTGTTTCCTATAGGGAGATGGTGTCGAAGTCTTAATAAAGCTTCCAAAGAATTATTTTAATGCTTGACCTCTCTTGTTGGCTACTAAGGGGAGTCCAGTTTTGGTTATTTCTCCTATATATTAGGGTGATCCCTATATGCTCCAGTAGCTACTTGCTCATCTTGAGCTCCAACTAGTCTGTAAATGTCACTTGTTGGTCCCGTATTTACTATATGCATGTTCCTATATCTAGACTTTAAGAGACCATGTGGTGAATTACCTCATTGATAGTTATCTGCTAAAGAATCCTATCCTCTTAGTTAAATGATTCATATATAGCCTAATGTAAATCATCTCCACTTTTTATCCTTATAGTGATGAAAAAAATATTAGGCTAATGCATTCCTTGAAATTGCTAGGATTATAGCCCTTTTTACAACTTATATTACTAAAAAAATGTTTTCTCCCCATCTCTTTTAGAAAGTCCGCTTAAAAATATAAATAATTTTGAGTTTTCATGAAATCCTAATTACATAGGCTCATCATCATAAAACATTTAGTGTAGCTCATCCTCATTCTCACCCAGTATATGAAATTGAATGGTGCTTGGTTGGTTCCAACTATAATGACCCTTTTCTAAGAAGAAAGTGGAGCAAAACTTTAATGTGAGATTCTTGTATATAGGCTCCATTATCTCAAAGAATCGGGACCATGCTTAAACATTTGAAGGTCCAAAACTTGTTGCCTCAAATCTACTTGCTCCAATGCTTCCTAATCAATGCATCTGCTGGTCCTACATCTTATCCTTCAGACTTTGAAATCTTGATTTATAGGCTCTGGCATTAAATTAAAGCATCTCATAGTGTGTAGGTGGATATGGAGTGGCCTCTCAAGCTGATGGAGATTAGGCTCTAGCTTGGTCTCTAAAAGGCAGAGCCTCTCTATTACTTACAAGGTTTTTCCTTTTCATTATTTTGCTGCATCACTTTTGTTCTTCTTGTCATTGTGCCTAAAATGAAACAAAATGTGAGAAAGCAAAGAATAGAAATACTAAATAAAAATCTTCCCCTCACTTGACTCGTACAATCACAATTAACCATGCAATTACAAGAATGAACACAATTAGAAATAAAAATAAAATAATGAAATCCACAAATTACGTAAAAAGTTAACCTAATTGCAAAATTAGAAAATAATAAAAATGCATTAACAAAATAAATTGAGGTTAAATGCCTAATCACTAAAATCTATAATGAAAATAAATCTATATGAATACTAAATGAACAATTAAGACCTAAATTATGCAAAACATGAAATGGGGATGAAATTAGCTAAAGAAGAACTAACTATTTGGAAAAAATATATACACAAACTAACAAAGCATAAAACAATTCACATAGCAAAGTGAGCATAAACAAAAATCCCATATTGAATTTTAGTAAACTACCTTGCAACATAACAATAAATCCAATAATCCATGAGGGAAAGCAAGAGATTCGACTTAAAATAGCAAAAGAAAAAGGAAATAGGAGAAACATATATAGGATTTCAGTAAAAAGGAAAAACCTAGTGCAATTGGGAGAAGCTTCAAAACCTAATCACAAAATCACTGATAAGTGCTTAATTGATTATTTAATTATTTCATAACACTTAGCGATTAAGGATAATAAATTGCTTAAGATACTCACTTTAACTCATATCAGATCTTAGACAAAATTCGGAAGCAAAAATTTTAAAGTAAGTCAAAAGCTTTATATTTTGGTTGTTTTTCGAAGATTCATATTCACTTATCTTCATTGAACAAAAATGTTAAATATTAAAGCAAGTAAAGACAAAAAAATCAAGATGATGAAGCTATATGAAATTTGCATATGATAGCCCTATGCAAGAACTTGAATTTAATGGAAAACACTTTGGAATTATGGTAAAACAAAGATCGAAGGTTGTAGTAGGTGGAAGCACAAAATGACAATAGAAGAAGAAAGCAAAGAATAAAATGCATGTAGCACTAAGAGAACATCTACCCAAGGAGGACAAAAACCACATGTAGCACATCAATGTCTAAGAAGAAAACAATAGCATAGTGATGAACTGGGAATTGTGCAAATGTAGTTTGCGTTAAACGCAAAGGTAATGCGTTTAATGCAAATTATGGTTGCGTTGCATTTAACATGAAACACAGATGTAGAAGATGCAAAGATGTGTGGGTTTTTAAAGGTAAAAACATTATAGATGGATTAATAATTAAATCACTAAATAGAGAGAATAGTAGCAAAAAAAGAACAGTAGCGTAGGAGTGGAGGCACAGTAGCAAGGGAGTCTTTGGCGGGGACATTCTTGGAGGGCAAAAGCAATTTTTCCAGGAGAGACCCATGAAAGGCTAGACATCCTGATGTCGGCTTAGAGGTTACATTGACATCGATGACCCGGGTTAGTGTATTTCTTTGTTTTAGTTGTTTCTTTCTGTAGCGCCCCCTTACCGCAAAGCACCCACCAGAACACCCGGAGGTCATTCCGGTAAATATCCTATGATAAAGGTGAGCTATGGTCAATCACTAGACTCACTTCACAAGGCATCGTATAATTAATCACTTATTAAGTATCAATAGAAAATCACAAAATTTTAAAACCAACTTTTTCCTCATTTCATTTCTTAAACCAAAGTCTACATTGTATCTTTAAACCCTTTTCACATGTACATTAACAAAACCTAGTACAAATGTACTACATGAAAGAGGAAAATATATCAAATCTATCTAAGCCATCTAAAAATCCCAGCTGACCGACATTTGAGCCATGACTTCTCTTGTTAAAACACAATCTACACGGTAGTGGAGTCTCTCAGTAGTTAGGGTTGTCTCTCGATCATGAAAAGACATCGTTGCAATTTTAGTGAGTTTTACGAACTCAATGAGGTAACCATTATCGATAGTTCACTCAATTCATGCAACACATCAATTCACATATTAATTATTTAATAACTTTGCACTTTCTATAAGTATCACATTTCCACTTAAGCAGAAGCAAATTATGCATTTGAAACAATCAAACATACATAACCAAATGCATATGAAATGATAATGAGACTCCTTTCCAATTGTTACATTATTGTGACCGAGTGCCTGAACTGTCCCATTTCCATTTTGGATACCGGGCTCATTAATAATTGTCCCTTATTAGAAGAGGATACAGGGCTCATTACACATTGAGCCTGAGACTCTGAAACATTTTTGAACTCGAGGCTTATGTCCACACATTGAGCTTTAAGCTCTGATCGTTGGTTACTCTGGTCATAACTCCCATTATATTTCATGCATTCATGAATGGAATGCATGTACCGCAATCAATCACATTATAAGAGTTTAGGTTTCCACATTCACATTCAAGCCGCACTTCAATATCACAATCCACATTTCACAGCCATCGGATCTTTTGTCTAGAATCCACAATCAAATCTCATTCATTCATTATTCAAAATATAATATAAGCAAATAAGTAATTAAGTGAGACCGTCTAGATTACTCACCAGTTTCTCCCGAAGCTAATGCCTGGAAGATCCGGCAACGTCTAGAGGTTGACGTTGCAGTTGCTCCTTTATAACAAATAATATACACAATATCACAATCTCTACAATCATAAATATCCAATGATGCACATGTATGAAATAACTTATGTACAATGCATGTTCATGGCAATCCGGGGTATTTTCCATCAATTTCATCCCAAAATCGGTCTCATATCAAAACTCATCTAAGTATGATTCATACTTAGGTTTATGCCTCACTAAAACTATCGAAATCATAATTCATTACTCATTTGGAATCCTATAGATCCAGACATAATCAAAACACTGAAGTATGTTCAGTGGAATAACCCTAGTTTATAAAATTTAAGAGCACACTCACTGTACCCGTTCCACGTTTCTCACTCAATCTTTCTCAATGTATTTTATATGGCTATAATTTTTGGGGGAGATGTAGGGCAATGTCTTACAAGTCCCATGATTTAAGAATCAATTCATTTGGGTGTCTAGAGAAGAAGTTATGGCCAGGCGAAAAAAGACGGAAGAAGCAAAACTTAGAAGAAGCAAAACACAGAAGAAGTAAAACACAGAAGAAGACACGTTAGCAAAACACAGAAGAAGGCACGTCAGCAAAACACAGAAGAAGGCACGTCAGCAAAACACAGAAGAATCAAAAAGACAAAAGAAGCAAAACACAGAAGAAGACACGTCAGCAAAACACAAAAGAAGTCGAGTCAGCAAAACACAGAAGAAGACGCGTCAGCAAAACACAGAAGAAGACGCGTCAGCAAAACACAGAAGAAGACACATCAGCAAAACATAGAATAATCAAAAAGATAGAAGAAGCAAAACACAAAAGAAACAAAACTCAGAAGGAGCAAAACACAAAAGGAACGAAACACAGAAGAAGCGAAACTCAAAAGGATTAAAACACAGAAGGAACAAAACACAGAAGAAGCGAAACTCAGAAGGAATAAAACAAAGAAGGAACGAAACACAGAAGAAGCGAAACTCAGAAGGAACAAAACATAAATGGAATGAAACACAGAAGAAGCGAAACTTAGAAGGAACAAAACACAGAAGGAACGAAACAAAGAAGAAGCGAAACTCAGAAGGAACAAAACACAGAAGAAGATGACGTCATCACAGAAGGAGCAAAACACAAAAGGAACAACTTCACTTTCGAACATCTTCCCTTACAAGGACCCTGACTTTCAACTCAGATGTCCAAGGTTTTCATACTATATACTATTGGAAAGATAAAAGGAAGATTTATAACTTTCATGGGGGCCATTTTGACGAATCTATCTAGATTGGTTCAGAAGTTTCAGATCGAGTTATTACTATTTCAACTCCAACATCACTTTTACAACACCTAATTACTAATAATCTTTCAAAAACTAAATTAACACTATAACCAAATTTTCTTTTTCCTCCCAACCACACAGTATTTATGAATATACTCTTAATTGCTATTTTCATGCAGATGATAATAACTCATCAACTTTCTCACATAAATCCTCAACTCTAAAGGATTTATTCACTACGTACCTTTTGAAAACTCCAAAATCTTCAAGTCCTAAACTCCATGCAATTTACATAGTTCACTGAGTACAATGACCAGCTTCTAATTTTTTTTAAGGTAGAAGACACAAATAGCAAAGTGGGTCTGGTGTTGGAAAGGAAAAGTAGAGAAATCTCTTAGAAGGGGTTTAATGGAAAACTTTGTGTGTGGGAAGAAAATTTGAAGAAGATGACAATAAAGAATGAACTTAGACATATAATTTAACTTTTCAACACTCAAAAAACAGTAACCTACTTCTAGCAAAGTACCAAGCCTAAGTGACACTTGTCACTATCCTCATGTCTAAGCTCTAACTTAGTTTTTTTTAAACCAACTCCCTTAAACTCTCATCTTTGCAATTCAACTATCTCCAAATCTAAATTTGATGTCTTTTTCCTATTTTCTATAATTTTTCGAAATTTATGCCTAAATTCACCAAAATTCACAAATACAATATTCTTACTAACCAATAGAATTTTCAATATAAATAAATTCAAAATTCTCAAAACACCTAAAAATCACAACTCAATCTAATTATACCCGGAATTATTCATGAATGCATGTACAATTATTTTCATGTGCCACAACTTCACTATTCATATGTATGTGTATGACATAATATGCATGAACATGGAAATGCATTTCTAACTCTCATTAATCACTCACATTTACCATTTTAACCTTCCCACAAGAATGGGATGCTACACGTACTCCACCAACCAACGCTCAGAAACATCAAACAACAGGAAAAATTAAAGAACGGAAGGTGGGAGAGAAGAAGTGTCTGAAGTTCGAAGAGAGGGAAGCTCTCGGATGTTCTAACCAAACAAGGACAAAGTGACTCAGATTAAGACATATGCATATGAGAGACACATGACAAACTCAAGTCTAAAGCCTCAAACACAAAGCACAGTCATATTACATAGATAGAAGCCAAAATGTAGCTACAATACAACATAATATGTACAACAAAGGATGGTTCATTAATAACTCACGTGGAAGGCACCCTTGTCTAATTCATGCAAACTCAGTCGAAAGCTTTTGCATGCAAGTCATATATAAAGAGGAACAGATCACAAGCATGGAAGAGATAACAAATAGAGAGACTTCTTTATTCTCATTATTCATTGTATTCAACATCTAAGAGTGCAAGAATTAGAGAGTGAGAAATATTAGAGTGTGCTAGAGTACTTACTTGTGGGTACTAGGAGAGTTATAGACTCTTGCAAGTGTTGCAGAAAAACATTCAAACTCTGTAATCTGTCTCTTCTTCTTGATACTAGTGGAACCACTATACTGAGATCCTTAGATGTAGATAACGTTAGTGCTATCGAACCAAGTAATTTTGGTGTTCTTTAATATTTTTGCAATTTATATTACCTGTAAATATAACATTCTTTATCTGTCTTTAAAGGTTTAAAGCAACAATATAGCACAACTATCCTAATAATGTACTGGTGGGGGCTTTTAGATTCTTTTTTATTTAACATCTTATTGAATGACAATGGCAATAGTAACCTTAGTGTATATTACTTTTGTCTTAGTGATAACCTTGTTGGAAATAATAACTTTCTTTTATATGGAAAGGACAGCCTTAATGTACACTACTTGTGCCTTAATTGGCAACCTTTTTTGAAATATAGAAATCAATGACAATAGTAAATGGTATAAATTAACTTACATTGAACGTCGAGTAGACATTGAAATAAAAAAGGCATGGTATTTAATTGAATGAATTTTCATAAGAAACATTCATAAAAATACACTATGGAGTGACTTCTTAAACTAAATTTTTGAGCTTTATGAATATTAATTATAGTTCAAGTTTGGAATTAAAAATTGTTATTATATATAATCTTGTTGGAAAATGCTTAAATAATACAAAAATGTAACATTTATATGTATAACACTATTATAATTGTGGTTTAATATTTTGGTTCAAATTTTTAACTTGACGTTTAGTAAATTAAGATGGTTGGTCCTGTGATGATTATCCACCTCTCCCCAATGTTTTCCCGCTCTTATTTGATAGTAGTTTTCTTAAAGTTGTACTTGATTTAGTTTTCTTAAAGTTATACTTGATTTAGTTTTGAACTTAAGATCTCTAGGTTTAAAGGACAACTTCAAGGTTCTTAGGTTAATATCTCTAAATTTTCTTTTATGAATATGCAGACCTACCAACCTATAGATGTTAAAACTTGATAAACTATTTGTATTAGACGAGTCATAATTTACGATCAAGTAAATTTACTGTTGGATTGCTGACTAGGTATTAGTTTTATATTAGTTAACAACCTATAGCTAAGCTAATAACCTAAATGAACATTAATATGTTCATTATCAAATAAAATAGTAAAATATGCATAAGCCAAGAAATGGGGAGTTACTTATGAAGATGATTCACTATTTACTATTATTAAACCTCCATAATATTAGAAGCTAAGAACCTAAAACTATTGGCAGAAGTTATGCTTTAATTTGTTATTTCTAGCCCACTTTAATAATAACTAATGCTTTAGGTGTAGGTTTGAAAAAATATAACTTATATGTAATGTAAATATCAATTATCCTATGCATATTCAACAAAGTATTAACCTAATTAAATTATTATTTGATTCAATTTGTCTTCAAAACTTGCTAAACTTGAATCTTGGCATCTTATAATAAGTCATGTTATTGCTTTAGTACCCCTAAAGCTATCTCCATCTCATATATATGCCTATAACTTAGAGTTAAGGTAAATTTTATAAATACATTTTATAACTCTCCCTTATGACAACTCAAAATCTAATGACCACTATAAATAGGTCTCATATTTTTATATCGAATGCTGGAAAGTATATACAAACATGTCGATATAAATTTGGGGAAGAAATATAACTCACATAAGACACTTGATATCCTTTGTTGCATATTATCAAGCAATTTTAAACTATATTATGTGCATGTGAAATATAAGTCAAGTAGCATAGAAACATCTCTAGAGTGTAAAACTAGTAGTAATACCATATCTATAAAGTTTAAGTTAACTAGAAATTATATTAAATGAGAGCGTGAGGTACGTAATGATGAAGAGTATTACCTTTCACAAGTACTAATTAAAAGATGATAAAGAGTTAATTAACACAAAGGTACTTATCTAAGGAAAACAGAGAAATTTTAATTTTGAATTATTTGATGGCGAAGTAATAACTAGTGAACACTTATAGAAGGTCAAACACGTGAAGGAAAAACTAATATAAATGTGGAGGCAACTAATTTAAATGACCTAAAATATGACACTTAATACTTTTGACTAAATGTACTATAAAAGTCATGAAGAAAAATAGTGAAATGATGAAGCAATAAGGCATTTAAATGTAAATGCCTTAAGTTTCATCTTGCTTAATAATTAAAAGGAATAGTAAAAGCATCCTTTAAATTCGAAGAAGAATTTTTCTGTTTCAATTTCCACTTTAACTTTAATTAATAAGACAAAAAAAGATTATCTCAACATCATAATATTAAAATGCCATTATCGAATATAATATTGGTCTTGAAAATATGAAGTTGATTATTTCGTATATTTATCAAAAAAGAAAAGTAACAAAATTTCCTTCTAGGGAAAAAAATTGGTGAATAATACGCTTGAAAATTCCTAATCAAATCTTGTTAGGGTAAAAACATCAAAAATGGAAACTTACCCAACAGTTAGAGCATAAAGAGAGGTCATTAGGACAAAAGGCTAATAAGCTATGACCTAGGTAAAAGTATAAGCATGTTTAAAATTCAAAGTGGGCTATAAATTGGTCAACACATGCTCCTAAATAGAAATTTCACAAAATAAAGGGAGAGAAAGAAAGAGAAAGCTCGATAGGTCAAAGAATGGTAGACGAAAGTTTAAGAAAAAGTTAGAGCCTTTAAAAAATCCTTTTAAGTTGAAAATTGGTAAACAATAACCTAAGAAAAATGAAAATACAAAGGAATAGTTATGAAAATACAATAACCTAAGAAAATTGGTAAAAAAAATCCTTTCTTATATTGCCTTATTTAAGTATATGTTTTTGCAAAGTAAAAATCCTATATACCTCTCTAGGTTTATAGTTAATACCTAAATACCTATTTAGGCCTTTTACCTTAATTTTTAAACAAACCTTATACATCTATAGGTTTGTAGTTAAATAACTAGATAACTCTGTAGATATCTTATCTCACATTCATACAAAACTTAGGTAGGATTCCAAGTTTGCAATTAAATACCAAGGTTCCTTTCTACATCTCTTACCTCAATTTCATTTCCAAACTCTCTTGTCCAAATTTACTTTTCAAACCCTAAACATCTCTTTAGGTTTTTAGTATGAATACTTGAATACCTTTCTGGATGTTTGATCGTGTCGTTCGAGTTTTAAAATTTTTAAGCCCTCAAATACTGCAAGTGCACAGGTCGCGATTGTAGTATAAGAGGTGTCAATCCCACAATAAGAGACAAATCTAATCTAATCCTAAAATCTAATTCCAACAATATATGAAACTCAAATAAACAATGCAACAGAAAGTAATCACGAGAATTGAATTCAACCACTTAAATCAAAAATTAAACATGAAGCAATTAACAATTAAGTAATATGTAATCACAATAGAAATCAACCTAACGAATTTACCAAGTTATAAGAAAGGGCATTTTACTTATCATTAATGCTAACCTAGTCGATTATGTGTCAATAGAGTTTCAGTTTTAGACTACTTTAGGGTTGTTTACTCTTTCTCGAGTTATAACCATTAAACCCTAAATTATAAACCCTAATTAGATTATGAAATTTGTAATCTCTCAATTCACAAATTATCCAAAACCTAATTAGATCTGAAGCACTCTAATAAACTATTAGAACATCACACGAGATCTCTCTTCGTACAATTACCAATATGATTTATTACAATTTCTTTTAAATCACCTAACTCTCATTAATCTGATTAAATCTTGTTTCATCAGGTCACCCTATCAGTTTATTACCAAATTATGCAAGAATGTAATTAAATCACGACATTCATCCTAATAAACACAATCGACTAAATTATGATTAAATCAAAATAAAATTCCGAAGAAAAGTTTAGAATATCATTAATATTCCAGATCCTATCATCATATTATCCATCTAAATTCTATACATCAATAAAATTGAAACAGAAAGGAAACACAATTTGGAATAGACGATGGAAGGTTGCGACGTTAAAAAACCTCATGATTTGGGAAGTACGTCAAGTCAACTTCATCTTCCTCTTCTTCCTCTTCCTTCTTCTCCTTTCTCTCTCTTGGTATTCTCACTTTAGGGTTTCAACAGTGCCTGCCGGAAGCTGCTTTTACTTCTCTTGTTGTTCTTTAAATAGTCTCTTATGTTTTGGGTAACCTTAGGGCTTCTCCAGGGTCCGAAAGGTCTGAAAAGTCCCTCAAAAATTGAAGTTCGTAAGTGTCTGTGCGTCTGCCCGATGCAAGCTATGACCATGACTCTATAGGCTACGATTGTGGCTCACATCTAAGTCTTTTGTCATGATTGTAGCATGCAGGCGACGATCGTGGGCCATTCTTGGAGCTTCTATCACAATCATGGCCAGGTCATTGTTTCGGCCTGAATGTCTTCCGAAACTCCTCCATTCTTCGATATTGACCCTAAAACACTGGCAAACACATCAAGCTCAAAAGCTTGTACTAACCCTTAAACCACTTAAAACACAAATAGTTAACAAACTAATACAATTCTAACCTAAACACATACTAAATGATTGAGTTAATGTTTAAACACATATCAAACTATGCCCTAAAATATTATGTCATTTAAACTTATCAATCTTTTATCTAAATTTATGTTTCAAACCCCATATATCTCTTTAAGATTGTAGTTAAGTATACAAATATTACTCTATGTCTCTTATCTTTGAATTCTTAATTAAATGCATAGATACCTCTCTTGGTCTCTCATTTATATTTCATTTTTAAAACTTAAATATATCTAGTTTTATATTTAAGTACTTGAATACCCCTCCATGTTTTTTGATTGACTATATGGATACATAGCTGGGTCTCTTTTTCCTACATTTAGTATAAACCCTAGTTAACCTTATAGGTTTGTAATTTAATACCTAGATACCTATATAGGTATCTTATCTCAAAATTTAGTATAAACTGTAGATACCTCGTTAGGTTTTTATAGCTCTTCTGTTTAAAAAAAGACACGAGTTACAATATGCATGTGTTTGAGACCATGTTTAACCAAAGATGAATATTTTTCTTGTTTTAACTTGTAAACCTCTTCAATCCTTAAAGAAAATAATTCCGAAAGTTAAAAGGAATTCAACATCTCTTTGAAAAGGAGTTGTCTTATTATGAACACATATATTATTTTAGGCACTTATAGGCTAATATTATAAGGTAATAAAGTAAAATGAAAAAAACATAATATAGTGTGAAGTAGCTAAATTTATAACTATAGGTTAGGAAAGACAAACGAACAAGCTTGAATTATTAAACAAAGATATGTATGATTGATTGAAGAAACTACCGAAAAAGAGGTGATGAAAACTTACATTTGATATGAGTTCTAAGTCTTATATTCTACCAAACAACATAACTAAAATCTTTTGTTCGTACTTAAAGAGAGCTAGAGACAAAAAACCCATTCTCACTTGATTGGAGGTGATGAGGAGGCATTAAGGAAATATTTCATAGTAGGAAAGAAATAATGGCTAGTTATTCTAGAGATATATGTTCAAATCCCAAAACAAATTTAGAAATCAATAAGAGAGAAGATTCAAATTACCTAGAACATTATGATGGAGAAAAGATATTTGAAGTTAAACATTATACTAGAGACTGTCATGTGGTTAACTTGAGAAATTAGGTAAGATCTAATATGATTCCCTTATGGACAAGAATTGCAACTATAACACTTGGTAGAGGAATATCAGAAGAATATATGGACAAATGTTATAGTAAAGAGGCCTACTTGCATGCATATTAGAAGAAAATCAACCATATACTTGATGAACAATTTTAAAGCAAGTAAAAACTATAGGAAATTTGTTAAACTAGCAATTTTCAAAGTAAAGTAGGAAGGCCAAAAAGGAGTAGAATTAGGGAAGTTGTGGAGCAAGTCAAGAAACTTATAGCTATAAGACTTAGATGTCGTGTCATATATGGAAGATACCAAAAAATTGACAATAATGCTAAAAATTATAGATCACCTACATTTTAGAAGAAGAAGAGAAATGATAAATCTAACTAAAGTTTTGTTAGGTTACTTCCTTTTACTACATTTGACACACTTCATTTTACAATAGTTAATGTCATGGTATATTTTGTTATAGTACATGTGACCCACAAGGCTAATTACTTTTCTTTTCTTAATTTTGCCTTTAAGGGTAATAGACCACACTTTTTTGTATCAATTTATTTCCTTTTATATGGAACAAACTTTTGGATTGGTCAATGTTGTTAATAGTTTGTTTAGAAATTTTACCTTTTGTGTATCAAATAGCTTTTGTTTTTCAATGTTGTTATATAGTGTGTGTTTATCAGTATGGAAATATTTATTTGTCTATCATTCTTTAAAACATGATATCTAACATTAACAACTGTTATCTACTAAAGTGCAATTTTTATATGACCATAACAACTTACCTTACATGATTTACATTTTGTTAACTTACCCTATATGATTAGCACTTGTTTAAACTTCCTCTTATGATTTGAACCTTTTCTTTATGATTTAAAAATTTACATAACCAACCTTGAATTAGACCATATTTATTTGAAACAATTAATATAGTCAAATTTATTACTGTTAAAATAAAAGAGAGGGGTCAATTACATCACATAATCTCAACCAAAAGTTGTCTAAAATGTTGAAATACATTCCATTTCAATAGGTGACAATGCAAATATCATAATTCGTAAAATGACTTGTACAACTTATAAAACATTAAAGCAATCATAACTCCAAACACAAGCCAAGAAACAAGAAACAAAATTCAATTCCTCTCACTCTTTTAGTAGTAGTCAAGTCAACATTCTTTACTAGCCTAATATTCTTGCTTTTTAATTTATTAATCAATTCAGTATTCCTTTTCAGTGAATTTTCCATCATACTAGATAAAGAATTTGTAGTTCACTTTACCTTACACCATAAAATATGATTTTATTGTTCTCAAAGTCAAATTCATTAACTCAAGAGTAAGATAAATTCATACTTATAATCTATATCCAATATAGCCATAAAATATCTTCCTATGTTTTTTAATCTAAAAGGTCTTTTATGGAGCCTGTAACCCATACTTATAAAAATCATGAAAATTTTAAGGAATATTAGAAGAGGTAATTGTACTATTCTCCATTTAGTTAGTCCTAAAACCATTTAGCTTACTTATGTTGTTCCACATTAAATTTAAAAAACATAAAAAAATTTAAATGATATAACATATAAAGTCATATTTAGCTTATTCTATATCATAACTCATAATAATATTAAAAACTGAGTTGAATGGACAAATAATATTTAAGGAGGATTGTTTAGATAATAAGAGTCTCCTTCTGTGCTTCCTTTTCTCCTCCCAAGCCTATCAACCCCTCACTTCTTGGATCTTGAATTTAAGGTTCTAAACTTTCCTTCTCCACCATCTCCTTTTCCCTTTTTGTTCACTACTTCTTGCTCTATTTTTACTTCCTCTTGGCTACCTCAAACCCCAAACCATATAATTCTTCTGTTGTTTTTCTCACACCTAACCTTACCTCAATGTCAGATACTTCTTAGTGGAAATTTGGGAAGGCTCTTCTCAACTTCTTAGGTTACTGCTTATTGTAGCTACCTTTTGAACTTTGACCTATGTGCCAATGACCTTTTCTTCTGTTAGAAATGGTTGACTAGCAAGTAGACTTTAGGCAGTGCTCTAGGGATGAATTCCTACCTTTGCTCTCTAAAAACTCTCCTCCATCTTCTTTTGCCATTGTTACGACGACTTTTAACCCTTGATCAGTCACTAATAAAAAAACACTATTAACCACTCCCCATATCCTTCCTACGGTAAGCTGATAAGAACCAACTACTTTAAGGACCATCTGAAGCTTACATATTTCCTAAAAGCTTCACTAGCTCCTCAATTGAACTACTCAGGGCTGGAGCAAACAATTGGACTTCCTCCTTAGTTGGCTTTTTTTAAAGACAAAAGAGTCTCATTTCCTTAAGTAAATGCTTAGGCCATAACTAAAAAGGGGTAAAGTTGTTCTAGAAAAAAAACCTTCCTAGTGGATGACAACAACTACATCTTTAGGTTTTCAAATGGCTCTAATATCCCTAATATCATTAAACAAGGTCATTGGCATATAGATGGGAAGCCCGTATTCCTCCTGAGATGGTGACCATGGATGATACTAGATAAAGGCAAGATCCTTTCCATCCCTCTATAGATAAATTTCTATAATCTTCTACTGAAATGTTAGACTAAAGAAGGGCTGAACTTCTTGGCAAGCTCTCTAGGCAAGCCTCTTTGTATGGATTCTTATACTACCAAGCTAGAATGCATTAGCTCTGCAAGAATATATGTAGAAATATCTAGTGAAAAGTAACTCCTATCATTAATCATTATTAAAAAATTATATGCTCAATGGGGGTCAGTGGATCAAGTCATTTAACTAACCTCAAGTCATTTAACTAACCTATATTTTGAAACCTTCTACATCTAACTCTTGGAAATATATGTTAAGCTATTCAAAATAGGATCCTTTAATGAGTTGATGGGTCTCCAAGAAAAAATCTTGATAGATAAAGAAGATGTAATATTTTCTAAGCCCAACACTAAAGCTATTGGTAACTTAAGCAATAAAGATGATAACCTAGTCTATGAAGAAGAAAGTCCCCATCCCTAGAAGGTAGTCAATGACAGTAACTCAAAAAATACAATGGGATCTTTTCTCAGAGTTTTGAGGTAGATCAATCTTGACTAGAAAAATTCCCTAATAGGTATAACCCTAATTGATAAAAATTCAAATGATCAACCCATAATTCTTGAAACCACCTTAACCTCTAAAACTAAAGGAAATAGGAAATTAGCTAGGAAGAAGAAAGGTCCCTCTTTAAACCTAATCTTATGAATATTCTCTTTTGGAAAGTAAGAGGACTTAATAGTCCTTTTTAAAAACAAGGTCTTAGAGATGCTATTAAGGAGAAAAAAATTGTTTTGCTTAGCTTGATCGATGCCAAAATAAAAACTACTACCTTAAAAATGGAGCTGGGTTTTTTAGACTCTAAATGGAGCTTTACATCAAACCGTTCCCATCATTACAATAGGAGAATAATCATGGGCTATGACCCTTCATTTATCTTAGTTACTGAAATTTTCAATTTAGATCAATTAATCCAATGAATGGTAATTGGCTTTATAAGGAAGAAACTTGACATAATTCTAACTAATAATCTCTAGCTAGACAAGTTCTCGTCTAATTGTTCTTAATTGAATAATTTTGTCATGCAATTAAGTTAGAGATAGATTCTTTTAAGAACTTTCAATATCCCCATTATAAAAGAAAAACATATATGAATAAGTGATATAAAATAAGTTCACTATGTTGGTTTCAAACCAGGTAAAAAGTTTAAGATAAAAAATGATTTTAGTAGTTATTTAAAATGGAGACCTGATTGAGTAATCAAAATTATTCATGATAAGGTATCTACTTTCAAGTCAAAAGATTATATGACTTTTTAAACAAGCTTTTGATGCTCATGTGTTAAAGTCAAATTTTAAGTTCTATATTAATAAAGGTTATGAAAATGAAAGTTGAAACATCTTTCTTATATCTGTTCACTTTATTCATTAGGTTGAAATTTTTGGAATAACTTGAAGGTTGAAGCTTTGTAGCGTCAAATTTAACTAATTTGTGAG